>OX465095.1:48175370-48566261 GCA_949987625.1 Chalcis sispes | reverse complement strand
TTCGAATCCTTCTTGGCCAATTGAATTACTTAATGCGGTTTAAGCAGCGGTGTGTTTGTACTTGACGACGTATAGACGATAACTGATGACGGTTCCCGTCGCAGTCACTCTAATTTTCATGAGGATGGAAATCGCGGTATTGCTGTCTTTCTCGCTTTACAGCTTGTTGTTTGTAGTTGATTTTCTACTAGCGCATGGATCCCTCTTTAATCCGTGAGTTTTATCTATCTTGTTACCATCAGCGAGCCGGTGTGAAATTTAAAATCGCTTATCTTATCTATGCCGGCAAACGGCGTCGTCTGTCGTTAGCCTAGTATTTCTATCTTAAAATTCACCGAAGAGAGAGCACTTCAAAGTACATATCGGTTGCGCAAGCTCGTAACGGCATAGCCTCGTATATACTTACAATGAAAGGTTCTCAACCCAGACCTATCGATTTCTTTAATTCTAGGATATGTTAAAGTACATCAAAAAATAAGAGATACATGTTTTCTCTTATCGGCTAACTTTCACTTCTAAGGGGTTAAAATGACCCCTAAAAAAAGGGGTGAAAACAGTTTTTTATAAATACCTCATAAACTAATAGAGATGTTTTAACGACTCAAACAGCAAAAAAATTGTTATTTAATGTAGAAATTTGCCGTATAATTTTTATCGCATAATTTTGCAACCGCTGATTCTTATGGGGGTAAATTTAGTTTTTATAATGTATTTTTAGATTTAAAACTTTTATAATTTTATGAAAATAATGTTTTTTTTACAAAAATAAAAAACTAAATTAACGCGTCTTAGGGTTTTTCAAAAATTACCCCTTTAGAGGGGTAACCAACCCCTTAAACAAAATTTTTAATTCCTCCTAGTCTATTAGGAATGTTTTAATGATTCAAACGGCAAAAAACTTGTTATTTGATACAGAAACTTCGTGCATAATTTTGTGTCTGCAGTATTATACCGAATCATTTTTATCTCATAATGTAGCACTCTTAATTTTTATTTGGATTAATTCTATTTTTTATTGTATTTCATGGTACTTCTTTTGTCAAATACAAATAGATTTTTAAATCATTTATTTTATATGACAAAATTAGATTTATTTTTATTTTTACAAAATTAAATCAAAACTACGGTTTTAGTACGAATAATAATATTAACGTGTTATTATAATACATTATTGATTATTCATTAGTAGTCACTTATTTTTCAAGAAGTTAGTTAATTTTATTTTACAAAGTTTTGACAATAATGATCATCTGTATAAAAATGTTTAGAACACAATGGTTTTTAGACCAACCACAACGTACAATAGCAATATTTGTACAGCCTTTTATTTCGCAGTTTGTACTGCAAGAATCTCCAAAACTAAAATCAACAGGATTATCAAATTCATCAGGTTTTACGTAGATGTAACCACTTTTATATCAGGAATATTTAAAGAGGTTCGTATATCTCGGTGACGAAAGCTGGTTCTAGACTAAAGATTGAAGTTTGATTATGTTATTTCTTAAATTTGAATTCAAATCATAATCCATTACAATCACGTTATCCGAAAATTGTCAAACAAAGTTCTTCCAGATGCGAAATCCATATACATCAAGCGGTTGTATTTTTCATGTTTTTCCTGCTGGTATCTTTTTGATATTAACAATTTTATTTTCAGGTATTGTTTCTTATACAACTGTATCACAGTATCCACTCCAAGAATAAAGTAATAATACAGAGTGATGACCTACATTTGGATAAAATACTTTTTCTAACCAAATCCTAAAAAGGTCTGTAATTAAAACATAAATGCATGAAATTATTCAGGATCATATCGCATAAAATATTTATCACATTATTTATTATCACATTGCATAGAAGTGGTTTAAAATATGCTTACTTGTAGTTAATTTTCCAGATTTAGATGCTTTAACGTATACGTTTTTTGGTCTAAATAAATTAGCTTCTACCGTGGGACCAAATTGACCACACTGTTCTTTTAAGACAATAAAAAGTGGTGATAATAGTTGCCCCGCGACTGATATAAGTGGTTGTACGGTGTAATTTTGTGTTGTTGATAAAACCGACTGTACCAAGAATTGTACTTGTTTTTCTCCTTCAACTGCTAATGTCCTTCCAAAATTCATTTCAAATTGAAATTCTTTCTGATCTGAATCATATAAATTCTGGATTCCAATCGCTGGTACACACGATTTAACGTCAGCAACAAATGCATCTGCTTTTGTGTGAAGGTCTAAATCACTTTCTAGTGTTTTTCTAGTAATAAATTCATTTATTTTTCCAGATCCTATTCTATGAGCCTGTTTACAGCGTAATAACCAACTTCTTGAAGCCTTGAATCAAAAATCTTTAGAGGCAATTTTTTTTAGCGCATACGGCCCACCAACTTATATCTCGATCATGAATAATTAAACCTCCTTTAATGCCAGTTTAAAAATTATCCAATGTATATTGACAAATTCTTGCAACTTTGTCTCTATAGGAGCCGCTTTCATTAGTAGTGTGAGCCTAAGGTTTCAGTTAACTGGTAGATATCACCTTTATAAATCTGTTTCAACAGTTTCAATATTTAAATTTTTCTTTTTGCCACTTCTCCAAAATTCCACGGCTTTTTGTTTTTTAAACAAAATCTACTTCTTCATTATCTTCTGTACATTAATTTGTTAGTGCCATGATAGGATCAGGAAAGTGATGTTGTATTTCATCCTCGACTATTCTTGCATCATGAACTTTATACTCTTCATGAAAATTTAGCGACTCTTCAAGAATCATCTCCCCCTCGCTAGATCTATTATCTGCATCTAGTAATATTTGTTGAATTTTTTCTGCTAATTTTCTGCTAAATTCTTTATGGTTGGTCACGCTATCTGGTATTTCTAACAATTGGAAATATGCTAATAATAAATTTATAAAATTTATAGGATTACTCCTAATTTTTGAACCTAAAATGAAAACACTAATAATTATGAATTATTGTAATAATTCTCCGTCCCTCTCCCTCCCTCTCTCCGTCTCTCCCTCTACATCTCTTCCTCTACCTTCCTCTCTCTCCCTTTCTCCCTCTCCCTCCCTCCTCTCTCCCCTCCCTCTCCCTTCCTTTCCCTCCTGCTCTCTCTCTCTGGTGAGTTGAAATCACGCTTTTCGTTACACTCTTGTTTCTTTACTGTTTTTCTGCCACACTTTGCCTTCGGGCGACTTTCTTTTGCAGATCTTTGCATGCGCTTTATTGCAAACTATACTTCTTTGCTGTGACTTGCTGATTGCTGCTCTTTTTCTGCTGTAAGTTCTACAATTTATTCATCTGGAGCAAATTTAAGGTTATCTTGTTTTGTCAACGTTCGCCGTGTCACGTTCGCCGTCGGTAAAACTAATATCTGCTTGGTGCTGCCATCACTGAGAGCCTATTCATACTACACTATTCGATCCAATCGATAAGATCATTCTTATCTTATTTGTGCTGCCATCACTCAACTTCTGGACACACCACTATATCAGTTATATTTATATATCTATACATTTATATACGTTTATATATTTATATATTTATATATTCATATATTTATATATTTATATATTTATATACATTTATATACATTTATATATTTATATATTTATATATTTATATATATTTATATATTTATATATTCATATGTATATTTTTATATTTATATCAGCTTTATTTCTGTATATTTTATTTACCAATCTTATCTCTAATATGTCTGATTGATGCTCTTCGTGCCACAAAGATTTTACTGCCACATCTAAACCGCAACAATGCATGAAATGCCATAATTATCATCACGCCTCATGTACTAAATTGACCTCTGTTCGAGATAATTGTGACAAAACGATAAAAATCTGTGGACCGTGTCTTGCTAAAGCAAATTTTAGAGGTACACGCTTACGTACTAGCTCGGTAGGCTCTAATAGTGGTATGAATAATGTTGCTAAGAAACCAAGCAGCACCAGGCCTTCAACTCCTACTGCTCTACCGACACCAACTAATGATTTGCTGATGTCACTAATTGCAAAAATAGACAACATTGATACCTCTGTTAATACTATGGGCTCTCAAGTTAATGTACTTTTCACTTGTTTCAATTCTCTTGACATAAAAATTCAAGAGCTGTCGACAACCTTGAATTAGCGTATTGATGCGAGTGAACAACGGATGGACAAACTGCAGCAAGACCACTTGCAACCACAAGCTAAAGAGGATTACTTAATAACTGCATCCACTGACTCTACCAGGCCATCACCCTCACTCAAAAAACTGAAACAGTTGGATGCCACTAGTCAAGCTCTGTCTGCTAAAATCACGCATCTTACGATGCAGCAATATCGGATCTCGCACGCGTCAGAAATTGTTCTCAGCGGCATACTGCCTCATGAGTTTGGTGATCTGCGACTGGCAGCTGCTGCTATTTTCAATTTCATCGACCCTACCATCTCTAGCGATGATATCCTCTCAGTTCGCCCTTTGCGCAGACAGTCTTAGCAAGCTTCATCCTCTGGATCCTTGCAAGGTGCACCATCCACCTCCGCAACATCGACACATGTTGACGCCTCACCGTTGCGTACTACTCCGCTTCTGGTCACTTTTAAGAGTGCTGTGGTGGCTCGTACTGCACTTGCTGTAAAAATACGCAGAAGAGAATTTCATACTTCTCAGATCAGCACAGCTCTACTTAATAATGCTCAACCTGTCGGACAGATCACACCAATCTCTAATCAACATCAATGAATTTTTACCATCTGCGCTATATCAGTTGAAGTTGCGAGTACTACAGAAGTCCAGAGATAAGCGCTTTGGCTTCCTCACTTTTGTACGTAATGGGAGCATTTACGTTAGAAGAAGGAAGGAAGACACTCCACATCTCATTGCCTCAGATGAGGATTTAAATGTTTTTTTAAGAGACATAGTGCCACCAACGTCTAATGCTCCCTCCACGACCAACTGAACTGTTCAAACCAGGTATGTTCTCTCTCTCTATCTTTTCTTCTTCCTTCTTCTTCTTCTCTTTCTTCCTCTGCTTCTTTTCCTACTTCCTACTCATCTGATGCGGGACTTGTGGCTGGTAATGGTGGTCTACGTGTTTGCCATTTCAATGCCAACTTTTTACGAGCGCACATTGAGATGGTGAGACTATTTCTGGCGTCTTGCTCCTACTTTCACGTAATAGCTGTAACAGAGACATAGCTAGGTCCCATTGTTGATGACTCTCAATGATTATTGTCCATAATCGCAACACAAGAGGTGGTGGTATTGCTTTGTATATCCACAGCTCACTTACTGCTAGTGTTTTGTGCTCTTCTACACATATCTGGAGTAGTAAGCCCGGTCTGCCAGAATATCTGTTTTGCGAGGTCAAAACAAAGTCTTCCACTCCTATCTTCGTTGGTGTAGTATACAGGCCTCCACACGCACCGTTTTTAGTGAATACTGATTTCATCCCAACGCTGTCTACCATCATACACAGTTACAGCACTAAAATCATACTTGGAGATTTTAATGCGGATTAATTATCCAACACAGATGATGCAAAATTTTTGCGAGCACTCTTTAATAAGCATTTTTTCTATTCTATTGCATATGGTAGCACTCATCACACCTCTGCAACTGACACTTGGCTGGATCTTTGTCTGGTGGACGCAAACAATACTGTACTTGACTACTGAAAAACAGATACTCCATTCATTAACGGACATGACTTAATTACAGCAACAGTTAAATGCTCACTCACACGACCGCCACTTACAAACTTTACTTTTCGTGACTACACCTCTATAAACAGTACTGCTCTTATTAATTACTTCTACTTCTTGAACTGCCCTACCTGTGATGGTGACTCTCCTCTTGACACGCGACTCTGTTATCTATATGAGCATTTAAACTATGCTATCGTTTCATTTGTTCCGCTTAAAACTGTCAAACAGAGGAAAGCTCATCGTCCATGGTTTACTCCCGCTATTCTTAAACTCTTGCGAGACAGAGATAGACTATACAGACGATACAAACGCACTAGACTATCTACTGATCTCCGACAATACAGAACAGTTCGTGACACCTTCTTCAAACAGACTGAAACCGCTAGACAGCTGTATTATCACGAACGACTCACTTCTCTCTCAGAACCTACTCAGATATGGAAGGAACTGCACCATCTTGGCATCTGTCCTACCCCCACTAGCTCTCAACATCCTTTTTCTGTCGAAGACCTTAACTCTTTTTTTGCTAGTGAGGCATTTGACCCTGAGGTTCCTACCATTGACTCCTTTCTTGACTCTCTAGATGACAATCTGACTTATAAACCCCTTTTCGACTTTCATCCAGTCACTGTAGAAGATGTTGGAGGTCCGGTGCATCACTCTTCTTCCCAGGCACGTGGGTACGATGGCATCCCACAGTCGCTTATAGCTACTGCCTTCCCAGTTATTGCCTCACTGTTGTGTCGTCTATTTAATGACTCTCTGCGTGAATCCTACGTGCCTGTTATCTGGAAGAAAGCACTCATCACAACTATCAATAAAGTTGCCTCTCCTAGGGCCATGGGTGACATACGGCCTATATCATTACTGTCGTACCTGTCTAAAGTCTTGGAACGACTCGTGCATCAGCAGCTATATAATTATTTTAGTATTCAGCAGTTTTTAAATCCTTCTCAAACAAATTTCCGAACTGGCCACAGTACACAGACTGCTTTAACTAAACTCACAGATGAAATCAGGACAGGTATGGACAAGCGCTGGGTAACATTACTGCTAATATTCGATTTCAGCAAGGCCTTCGACAAGGTTTGCCATGTCACCCTACTGCAAAAATTGATCAAATATGATTTATCATCCGCAATCAGATGGTTCGCATCTTACCTCACGGATAGACAGCAGGCGGTTTTGGACCGTAATGGCAAACCGTCATCATTCCTGAAACTTAATACTGGTGTACCACAAGGGTCCGTTCTTGGACCTCTATTATTTCTCATAGATATTAATGACGTCTCTTATTTATTTGATCCTACTATTCGTCATTTAATATACGCTAATGATCTGCAGATCTATGTCCAATTTTCACTGTCGGAATTGGAGCGTAAAGTTGATTTTCTCAGTAAACATGCTGATCTAGTATTACAATAGGCTGTTACAAATCATCTGCACTTGAATGTTAGCAAAACCAAATCTATAACCTTTGGCTCTTACTACTATATTAATAAGCTCCAGGATATGCCCATCAAGGGAGTATATGTCAACAGTACGCTCATACCCTTTAAACAATTGGTGCGCAACCTTGGTGTTCTTGATTCAACATCTTAATTCTAAACTAACCTGGAAAGAGCATGTTGCTTATATTTGTTGCAGAGCAAACAGTCTATTGTACAGACTAAATTTCTTTCGGCCGAATACCAACTTCTCCCTTCGTAAGCACCTAATTGAGTCACTCCTGTTCTCTCTTTTAGATTACTGCTGTATTGTTTACTGTGACATATCTAGTGAACTTAATCTCAAGTTACAAAGAGTCATTAACTCTGGTATTCGCTACATCTATGGTGTATATAGGCGCGAGCACATTGCCCAGTTTTGGTCCTCTCTGGGCTGGTTCTCTACGGCTACGAGGAGAAAATACTTTATGCCTAATAGTTTATTCAAGTTATTCAAAACCCAAGAACCCTCGTATCTGTATGAAAATTTCGTGTGAAACCAGTCGGATAGGTCTGCTCAGGGTGATGTGAGGCCGTTGATCATACCGTCAGCAGCCACTGAGTTTCGAGACAGATCCTTTCTTGTTTCGTCTTCCCGTTCCTGGAATAGACTTCCCTCTTCTTACTATACCATAAACTCTATTTTATTTTTTAAATCATCTGTTTTCACACTTCTCCTTACTGCTGAGAGAGAGCATACTGGTCTTCTGCATTCTCAACTTTAACCTAATATATTTTCTTTTTTTTTTTTTTTACTTATTTAGTTTATCCTGTTTTATTTTATTGTATTTGTTCTTATTGTTTTATTGTTATTTTTACTATTATTATTATTTTTTTATTGTTACTTTTTTGTTGTTGTACTTTAATTTTGTTACTGTTTGTAAATCTTTAATTGTAATTGTACAATTTTGTATAAATAAAAATGTTTATCTATCTATCTATCTATCTCCCTCTCTCCTCATCTCCCTCCCTTCCTCTCTCCCTTTCTCCCTCCCTCTCCTTCCCTCTCTCCCTCTCTTCCTCTCTCCCACTCTCCCTCTCTCCCTCACTATTCCTCCCTTTCTCTTCCTCTCTATCTCTTTTTCCCTCTGTCTTTCCCTCTCTCCCTCTCATTCCCTCTCTCTCTTCTCTCTCTTTTTCTCTCTCTCTCTCTCTCTCTCTCTTTCTTTCTCTCTCTCTCTCTCTCTCTCTCTCTCTCTCTCCGTCCGTTTGTATTTTAAAAGCATAGTTTTAACGTCGAAAAAAAAATATATACCAGGTTGTTTAATAAGTTTTGCGGTTTAATAAGAAAAACACAATTTTATGGTTTGAAATACACTTTATTATTCAGTATAGTCTCCCTAAACATCAATACACTTGTTTTAACGAGATTCCAATTTATGAATTCCATCCCTAAAGTGAGAATCTGGAGGGGCTGCAAAATACGCTTCTACATCTGTTATGACCACATCATTTAATGAAAAACGCTTTCCACGCATGTATTATTTTAGGTCTGGAAACAGATGGAAGTCGCTAATGGCCAAATCTGGTGAATACGGTGGATGCTTCAACAATTCGAACTTTAATTCACGGATTTTAGCCATTGTCAAAATGCTCTTGTGACACGGTAAATTGTCCTGATGAAAAAGGATTTTTTTCTTCTGCAAACCGAGTCTCTCCTTACGAATTTTTTCCTTCAGCTGGTCCAAAAGGTTACAATAATATTCAGAATTTATTGTTTTACCAGTTTGCAAGTAATCCACAAACAAAATTCTTTTCGCATCCCAAAAAAACTGATGCTAACACCTTTTTGGCCGATTTCTAGACACGAACTCGTTACGGAGCCGAAGAACCACGTTCACACCACTCTTGAGCCTCTTGTTTTTATTCAGGATCATGGTGATAGACCCAAGTCTCATCCATAGTGATAAATCGACGCACAAAATCTACTTTATCCTTTTGAAAACGCTCTAAATTTTGCTGAGAAAGTCGCATTCGAATGTGTTTTTGTTCCATTGTTAGCGAATGCGGCACCTATTGTGCACACAGCTTTCTGAAACTCAATACTTTAATCAACATATTGCTTACACTGCCCAATGAGATGTGTAGGGCTTCTACTAAATCTCTTTCAGTTACTCGACGATTTTCCAATACGATATCCTGTATTTTTTCTACGATTTCTGGTGTTGTTGCTGTTTTTGGACGTCCTTGACTTGGATCGTCTTCAAGGCTTGTATGACCACGTTTAAATTCAGCAACCCATTTTTCTACTGTACTAATTTAAGGCGAAGAGTCCTTATACACTTACAACATTCGTTCATAAATTTCCTTTGTTTTTAAACCTTCCAAAAATAAAAATTCAATCACTGCACGATACTTGATTTTTTCCATTGTAAAAAAATACTGTGACACGTCGATACTAAATGGCTTGTAAACAACAATTATTCCCTAGCCAGGTTTTGTCATTTTTTTAAGAACGGAATATGTGTCTGTTAAAAATGCTGGATTAAACTGAAACCTATTTCAAATAAAAATGACCACTTAACTGATTTAATATGTATTTTTATAATTTTTTTCCCTGCACTCATCTCAAAATTATAAGTGATTACGTTAGGCAACTTCCCATTTGTCACAATGTATACATATATATATAAGGAGCGCAACTAAGTTCTCGCTGTTTTTCTTAATGAAAATGCAACTTTATTGTAAAAAAATGGTTACAAATGAATCATTCAAGGTATTGTCCATCGCTAGCTACAACTTTTTTTCATCTTTTTGGTAGAGCTCGAATACCGTTACGGTAAAAGTATTCGTCTTTTGAAGCTATCCACAAATCAAGCCAATTTTTGATATCTTTATATGAGTGGAATGGCTGATTGCCCAGACCATGTGCCATCAAACGCTTCAAGTGATAGTTTGACGGCGCAATATCTTGGGAATATAGCGGGTGGGACAAGACTTTCCATTTAAGCGTCTCCAAGTGGGTTTTAACGGATCTGGCAACGTGAGGCTGAGCGTTATTGTGTAATATAATCATTTTTTGTACCTCGGCTTGTATTGTGGCCGTTTTTTGCATATTGCTTGGCTCAATCGCATTGTATGAATTCGATACTATTGTCCAGTGATGGTTTCGTTTGGTTCCAACAGCTTATAATAAATAACACCAACCTGGTCCCACTAAATTGTGTATTTACACAGCACAACCTTCGCAGCGTGGATATTGGGCCGAGCTGACGATATAGAAGCATAACCGGGCAGTCCCTATGACTTTCATTTCTTTGGGTTGCTGTAAAGAATCCATTTTTTATCACGTGTCACGATGTAATAAAAAAAACCTTTCTCTTTTGCCGCTGGAGTAGTTGTTTACATGCGAAAAAACGACGCTCAGCGTCTCTAGGCTTCAAATCATAAGGAACCCAAGTTCCCTGCTTTTGAATCATTTCCAACGCATGCAATCGTTTGGAAATGGCTTGGCGGGTAACTAATACTGAAGCAAGCTTATTTTCTATTCGGCATGGATCCTCGTTGAGCAATGCTTTCAATTTAGCATCTCCGAAGGTTTTTGGCCTTCCTTCACGGGGACGGTCGTCAATATCAAAATCACCGCCGTTGAAGCAGCGGAACCAACCATGTCACATTGTTTCTCTTAGAGCAGCATCTCTGTAAACATTTTAGAGCTACCGATATTCTTCAGTCGCAGTTTTCTTCGAATGAAAGAAGAAAATCAACACTTCCCGCAAATGACAATTATTTGGCATCAAATGAGATATTTTTACAAAACCAAACCTATATGACGCCAAAACAAAATCACTGATGTATCAAAGCGATTTGTTTACCATATGTTTAAGCTTGTTTCATGACTTTTTGGATATCGAACTCAACAAGCACTTACTGCTGCTATCTATTGACGAACAGCGGGAACTTAGTTGCGCACCTAATAATATATAATAGAGTCTGCTTCACTAAGGTAGGCGCAATTGAGTGTCTAATACGTGATGACACACTCTACGTCTATGTGCTGCCTCGAAATTTCATTGTTGGGTATCCAATATTCATCTGTCTAGTCTTTTAACGGAATCTTTAAGGTTCCATAACTATCTCAACGCACTATGATCCGTGATGACTGTAAATGTATATCCTACTAGATATGGTCGGAGTCTTCTAATTGCACAGATAATCGCTAAACACTCCTTTTCAGTAGTGGTAAAGTTCCGTTCTGCTTAATATAAAACTTTGCTTACATATTCGATACTCTCTATCTTTATTTACTTAATTTTCGTATCATATTCTGTATACTTGACATACCAGCCTACCATAATCAGGAACTTATATAATTGCTTTATATTCTCAGGTACTTGATTTTGTGTAAGTAGTGACGCTTACTACGGATCAGGTCTCAATTTTTTATGATCCAGAAAATTTCCTAAGTATGCAACCCCAGAAAAATCAAATTTAAACTTCTACCTGTTGATCTCTAGTTCTGCCTCTTCTAATTTTTTAATCACGATCTCTATCCATTGCATGTGATCCTCGATCAATTCATTGATAATGACGGTGTCATCTATATACGCGGACATATCCGATTCGAACTCCGGTCCAAAAAGAGCATTCACTAATCGTCAGAATGTTATTAGCGCATTTGTCAATCCAAAAAGAAGATAAGTAAATTGCCGAAAATCCGAACAAGGCACTCCAAACGTAGTATATTGTCTACTCAATGGATTTAAGGGAAGGTTTACCTTTTTATTGACCTAAACAACAGTTTTTTTGGAATTTTTTTTATAGAAGGAAATTAATAAACAACTCAACTCTGTTTGCTACTTGTTTAAGCGTGGGCAGAAAGTTCACAAGTTTTTCCGAAACACCAAAAAAATAGAACATACACTTTACCCCAGCAAGAGATGATAGGCCAAACACGTGCATGTCAACTCGGCGTCCAAAACAATAAAAGTGTCCCATGAATACTCTTTTTTCTACATTTAGTTTTTTTATTAAAATGAATCTTCTCTTTTTAAAACTTTCGCTCCTAAATACGTTCCAGAACTAAGCAATGGAGCAATACGAAGAATAACGCATATTCTTTAAATTAATTCATTGCAATAATATTCGCGTAACGTAACGATAATCCTTACCGATAGAGCAAACAAGTAGCGCTATAGAATAATAAATAAGTCATTAGAAAAATCTCGGTAAACAAGTTGTTAGTTGCTTTAGCCTACTTTCAAAAATAGCGATTCATCAAATAAAAAAACGGCAATGTTTAATGAAAAGAACAAAAACTGCGATTTCCAAAAATACCACTCAAGACGTATTTTTGAACACTCTGTAAAATAATTTTAATCAAAAATATTTTCACGCACGATCACGGAATAAACTTTATCCTTGCAAATATTATACAATTAAAACAGTAATACTTTCTCACAAAAATACTAAAAGACGGAACACAAATACAAAAAATAATACGTACAAGGAATACAATATTTTCATTCATTAAAATTGTTATATATATATACTGTAACGGATTAATTGGGATATGCGCGTGCGAGACTCTTCCTCGCACGTACGCACTGCGGTCGGACCCAGTTTTGGGCCAAACAGATTGCTAAGTCCACCGATGCAGCCTCGAGTGTCGACGGACCTTAGCCGTCGGTACAATGACACTCTCGTACAGTGCCGGTCCGCTTACAACGCAGGATCCTCCCCGAATCCTGCTTTACTTACGTGTAAGGGGTGTTGCCCTAAGGCCCTACTACCGGTGCTGCTTCCACCGGGCTTGGCTGCTTAGTTTGCGTGCCAACTGTCGGTCAACATGCCTGCGAAGGCGGCGGTATTCAAAACAGGGAAGCTAGATAGGAAAGACGATAAATAACGCGCACCCGTTATGCGCTAATAACTTATTTATTGCTAAATATTGACAAAAAATACGAAAGATGGTTATTTATCGTGTAGAGGCTTGTTCTCGATGATCGCAATTAGTATTGATCGACACGCAATACTAATATACTAGGCGCGCACTGCGTATGCGCACCGTCCACTTGTCTTGCTGTATTCACGCAGCAAGACGTGTGAACCAGCCCTAATACACTCGGGCTGGTATTAGACGTTTGATCCAGCCTTGCTCTTTGGCGCGCTCACTGACGGTTGGTCCTGGTCTCTCACGGCCAACCAGGAGACTACATGCGTGTAGTCTCTCGCGCGTTTACACGCGCACACACACACTTATAGACTAAGGTAAATGTGTGAGCAAGAGCGGATCTCTTTTTCACCGCTCACACGAATATTATATAATATATTAACGCGATCGCGCGCGTATAAGGAAATATATGTCACGGAATACTATACTAAAAGTGGCCGCTTACTTTTAGATATGTTGAGGTTCTTCCTCTCGAATCTCTTGGAAAATATCGAAAAGGCTGCAGCGGCAGTGAAAATTCTCTATTTCGTCGCGTCGTTCCAGCTCGGCAGTTGGAAAGAGAAAAAGGCTCCCCAAAGAGGGGACTCTTTCCCCTCTTGCGTCACGCCTCTTCTCTTTTCCCACGTCATGCCATCGATCTCTTGATCGATAGCGCCGCGTGTCAGCACGCTGCGAACTCTATCTTGCACCGCATGGCAGGTGGCCTAACCTCGATTAGACACCTGTCACATCCCTTCTCCAGTCGCTGCTAGGCTCTGCTTAGCGGCTACTTTTTACCTACTATCCAAGGGTTTAGGTTAAGGTGAGGATAACGAGTTCGTGCGCGTCTTTCTAGGCGAAGACGAAGCGCGTTCTCCCACGCCCTTCACGTTTCTACTACCCGGTGGCCTTCCCGGGCCTCGCTTTACGCTCGCGCCTACGTTAGATCGAGCCTTGGGTGACGGTGGCTCTCTCGCATCGGTCGCTGGACGCTTCACAACGCATACCGTCTTCCAAGGCCAATAGCGCTTTTTGGCAGGCGCAGCAGCCACGCGCTCACATTGCGAAGGTCCCCCGCTAGGGACCCGGCCGGCTTCTGATTGGCTTGCCAGGAGTGGCCCTGCTGCGTCGAGAGTATGGCTCGTCGTACTCTCGTCCTCTTCTTGTGACGACGGTTCGGCAACTACATACTTCTTGAGCTGGCTGACGTGCACAGAACGGATGGTGCACTCATCTTCGTCCCTCAGCTCGTAGGTGTTGCTGCCCAGGGCCTTGCTGACCACGTAAAGCTCTGCAAATTTAGGGGATAGCCTCCCCGCTATGCCCTGGGCTGTGGAAGAAAGCACCTTATTTTTCTTCCACACCCAGTCACCTTCTTGGAAGAAGAGCTCCCTGCAGCGTGCATTGTAATAGCGCGCCTGCCTCTCCTGCTATCTGGTGGCGGTTTCGGAGGAGCGCGCATGAAGCTCTGGCAGCTTCCACATGCGCTCTGCTTAGCCTGGTACTGCTTCCTCCTGCAGTACTTGCGCTGAAGCCTCGCGAGACATCCAGGCTTTGCTCTTTGGAGGGGCGGGTTAGAGGCTATAATTGAGCATTGCCGAGCTGGCTCCGACTCGCTCTGATCGAGAATGGCCTTGAATCCCCGAATGAAGTTTACATCGAGGTAACAATCTACTGGTAAACCAGGCAGAATTGCCACCTCAATGTCCTTCGTCACGCCGGCCACCTCGAAGGGCAATTGGACAAATTCAACTATGAGAGCATAATGGCCGTTTGCCACCATCGCTCCCTTCCCTTGGCTCCACGCGACTGCGTGTCCACACGCCGTAGCTATTTGTAAGCTGACGGCGCTTATCACGATGTATGACGCGCCCGAGTCGTACAGCGCGCGTAGGGTGCACTCCCCTACGCACACCGGTAACCACAACCTGGCACCTTTTTGAACGCCCTGCTCTGGGTGGTCCGGCGCCGGCTCATGCACGGGCTCGGCGCTCACGAGCTCTTCGGTGGTCCCTGGAACTCGGATCCCAGACTCGGTGGGGATAGGAGTAGGGATCTCGTCTACACTCTTCCCTAATCGTTTTCCGAGCAGGCCGGGTAGAACCTCTTGATCAAATTAGGTCTACCGCAGCCGTGGCAGCTAAACTCCTTAGTCTGCTTCGGCCGCTCCATCTTCTCGATCTTTTACTTTTCCCCCCTTTTGGGGAACTGTGACTTCGGACTGTTCGGTCCGGAGTGCGGCTTTGTCTGCCTCTTCGGATTTTACTTCCTTGGCGGGCTCCGCCTTCTATCGCGGCGCTTGCTGCCCGCCATGAGGCAGTTGTGCTTCGCGAAGGTCGCTAGAACCTGCCTTAGCGTCTCCGCTGTCTGTTCGGCCTGTGATGCCGCTGATCAACCTTCGCTAAGGCGACCGCTACTTCGGTCGCGCCTACCTTGGCACTGACCTTCGGTTGCGCACCTTTCGTAGCGGTCTTCGGGCGATAGGCCGCTTCTGGTACTATCGCGTGGTTCGGGGGCACGGACGTTCTATCGCCTCGTTCCCTCTCAAGCGTCAACTCAGCTCTTGCCGCACGATCTATGAGCTCATCGACCGTGCGACACTCTATCCGAGTAACTATCCGCCTGATTTGCGTGAACAGATTATCGTGGAGGCTATCCACCATTTGCTCCTCGCTCAGTGGTGGCGATAGTTTCAGCAATATCGCCTCCAAGCACGTGATGTACGTGCACAAGGGGTTCACCCGCTTGCTGAAAGCGACAGCTGGCCTCGTCCCTTAGCCTCTCCTGGACGTTGGCCTTCGAACCTCAGCGCACACGCGCTGCCTGTCAGAACGCCTCCCACCGCTGCCATTTGTGCTTGTAGCCGCCATACCACATTTTGGCGATGCCGCCCAGCAGCGCGGGCAGCGACACCAGTATCTTTGAGTCGCTGAGCCCTGATGCGTTTTTCGCCTTTTCGACCTTGCGGAAGAACGCGTCTATGCTGTCGGCGGCTCACCCCGGAACGCGATGTCCCACCGACCAACTAGCCTCCCAATGTCATGTGGGCCCGCCATCTCAGTGTTGCACCACGCACTATTACCCTGTGCATTAGCGCTACTTTCCCCCCTCCTCCAGGCTCCATTAGGGCCGGATTTAGGGAATGGTGGGCACGCAGCAGTCCCTTACGAATCTTCGCCTTCGCGGGGGCTGCTATGTGTGAACACATAATTGCATTTAAATGTGTCCTGGAAGGCTACGTGGCTCGGCGCTTTGCTCCTGAGCCAAACCTGTGACGAGAGAGCTGGTCCCGTGGTCTCTCGCTGTGGTAGAATGGCCGGGCCAGGCGTGCTTTCTATCCGCGTGGACGACGCGCTCGGCCTCGGATTCTCAACCTTTCTCTTAGTTCGCAAATCCTGTATCTCAGACTGCATCGATTTAATGCATGTGACCATCTCCACGATAGTCTGCGTCAAGCTTTCGATGCGTATTTGCATCAAGCAATGCTCCCTTCTTGTTGGTGGCAGGTCGTCCTCGTCTGCCACCTCCTCTTCTCTTTCTTGGTTAGGAACGTGCGGTCCGTCTTGTCCTCTGAAAATATGGTCAACAGATGCGGCTTTTCTCTATCGTTATCCGTTGACCACGCCAATGTGCCTGCCCTCTCCTGGCAAGCATGAAGCACAAAGCTTCGTCTTGCTTACTTATAACACATCGTTTAATGAGTCCCGAGACTAATCCCAAAATGGTGCTGGTAGTACCAAACTGGCCACGTTTCCATAGAGTGCGAACCTTTACATGAAACGTGTAAAAATTTCACGTTGATCGGATCACAGACAACAGAGTTATCGAGGTTAGAGTAAAGTCACTTTGTAATTTGTTTAAAGAATGGAAAAAAGCAAGTTTCGCGTGTTGATGAAACATTGTTTTTTAACGGATAAAAACATTGTAGAAGCCCAGCAATGGCTTAAAAAATATTACCCGGGCTCTTCTCCATCCAAACCAACGATTTGTCGTTGGTATGCTGAGTTTAAACGTGGTCGTACGGACACAAACGATGCGGAACGTTCGAGTAGGCCATTGGAAGCCGTTACACAGAAAAATGTGAGTATAGTGTTAAAAATTGTAATGAAAAATCGCGAAGTGAAGGTCCGTGAGATTGCAGAAATGACACAGATATCATCTATAAGCGTATTTACAATCCTTCATAAAAAATTGAGCATGAAAAAGGTTTTTTCCAAGTGGGTGCCGTGATTGCTTTCAGTGGAACAAAAACAGCAGCGAGTCAACGATTCAGAAAGCTGTTTATCGCTATTTACTTGCAATAAAAAGGATTTCCTGCCTCGATACGTGACCATAGATGAAACATGGATACATCATTCCACTCCGAAGTCGAATCGGCAATCATCTGAGTGGCGCATGGCTGGCGAAAGCCGCCCAAAGCGTCCAAAAACGCAGCAGTCTGCTGGCAAAGTCGTGGCGTCTGTTTTTTGAGATACACATGGCGTGATTTTTATTGACTACCTGGAAAAAGGTAAATCGATCAACAGTGATTATTATATTGACTTGTTGGTACGTTTGAAGAAGGAGATCGCAGCAAAACGACCGCACATGAAGAAGAAAAAAATCCTTTTTCACCAAGACAATGCACCATGCCACAAGTCCATGAAAACAATGGCAAAATTGAACGAATTGGGCTTTGATTTGCTTCCTAACCCCCCGTATTCGCCAGATTTAGCCCTCAGCGACTACTGGCTCTTAGCTGATCTCAAAAAAATGCTTAAGGGAAAAAATTTGGCTCGAATGAGGAGTTCACTGCTAAAACTGAAGCCTATTTCAAAGCAAAGGATAAATCATTCTATAAACATGGTATAGAAATGTTGGAAAGGCGTTGGAAAGATTGTATCACTCTAAAAGGAGATTATATTGATGAATAAAAATGATTTTTGAAAAAAAAAGTTGTTTTCGTTGTTAGTCTCGAGACTTATTAAACGATGTGTTAGTGTAAGGTAAATATGTGAGTGAAAGCGGATCTCTTACTCGACGCTCGCACAAATAATATATAATATACACAGTGTGTCCCATAAAAAACGAAACTTTTTCAAAATAAAGACAAAAACTTAATATTCTGGCAAATCTCATTTATTTTATTCAAAATAGTCTTCTTCCGCATTAATACAACGTTTTACACGATCAATTAACATATCGAATAAGTTTCTGAGATCATTTTTATCCATCGACTTTAGTATGTCGGTCGTCCCTCTTTGGATGGCCTCTACGTCAGCATAACGTTTTCCTTACATTGGTAAGTGCAATTTGGAAAACAAGTAGAAGTCGCACGGAGCCAAATCCGGCGAGTACGGTGAATGGTTGATGGTTAAAATGGAATTTTTTATCAAAAAATCCGTGATCAAGTTCGATCGATGAGACGGGGCATTATCATGCAACAAACGCCAGCTCCCTTTTTCACGGTATTGTGGCCGCACACGACAAATACGGCTGAGCAAACGCTTCATAACACCAAGATAAAACACAGCAGTAATCGTTTGACCAGGTGAAACGAATTCACGATGAATTATACCCTCTGAATCGTACAAACAAATCAACATTGTCTTCACTTTTGACTTTTCAAGACGACTTTTTTCCGGATTGGGCTCGGTTAGGTGCTTCCATCCAGCACTTTGACGCTTGGTTTCGGGATCATATTGAAAATAGTCACAATTAAATATTTCAAGTTTGGGTCCTTTTTTGACTCTTTAATCAAATCCTTACAATGTTGAATTCGGAGCAATTTTTGGTAGACGGTCAATTTGTGTGGAACAAAGCGTGCACACACCTTCCGTAGATTTAAATGATCGGTCAAAATGCGATGAATTGAATTTTCGGACATATTCAATTCCATTTCCATATATCGTAATGAAGATTTTGGCTTATTCTTTATAAATTCACGCACTTTTTTATTGTTACTTTGAGTAAACACGGTATTCGAAGGACCTGCATGTTTGTCGTCCTGAATGTCTTCACGACCTTCCTGGAACCGCTTATACCACTTATACACTCTAGTACGGGATAGACAATTATCACCATAAACTTGTTTCAGCAAATTATGCGTCTCAGTAAAGGATTAACCGAGTTTAAAACAGAACTTAATATTTGCTGTTTGTTTGAAGTTCATTTTTCGACCGATGCCACAAACACACTGTCACTTTAAGCGCGATATTTTGGTTTCCATTGAACCAAATGTCATACGATTTTGACAGGATGTCAGTTAAGAATGGACCTTTCCATTGCTAACATCCACTAATAGGTGGCGCCAATATAAATCGATGTTTTGAAAAAGTTCCGTTTTTCATGGGACACACTGTGTATTAACGCGATCACGCGCGTATAAAGAGACATATGTCGCGAAATGCTACACTACAAGTGGCCACTTACTTTAAGCTACGTTGAGGTTCGTCCTCTCCAATCTTTTGGAAAATATCGAAAGGCTGCAGCGGCAGTGTAAACTCTCTATTTCGGCGCGTCGTTGCAGCTTGGTGATTGAGAAGAGAAGAAGGCTTTCCTCTTTTCCCTTTCGTGTCACGCCTTTCCTTTTTTCCCACGTCGCGCCATCGATCAAGCGATCGATGGCGCCACGTGTAGTGACGCCGCGAACTCTATCTCGCACCGCATGGCAGGTGGCCTAACCATGATTAGCCACCTGTCACAATATAATTACTACTGTGATCAAAAAGTAAGGTGCAGTTGTTTATAAAATGTAAATTCTTTATTTATTCTTCCAAATTAATTATATCCCCTATAAAGTAATCCCCGTCCGATAAAACGCACTTTTGCCAACGCTGTTTCCAGTCCTCAAAACAGTCGGAATAGTCTTTTTCCGGTATAGCCTTTAGGACCTTCTTCGATTCGGTTTTTATCTCCTTAATCGTGTCAAAACAGCGTCCCCGCATTAGCCTTTTGAGTTTGCTGAATAGCCAGAAGTCGCACGGAGCCAAATCAGGCGAATACGGTGGTTACAGAACGATATGAGTCGAGTTTTTGGCAAAAAAATCGCAAAGAACCAATGCCGTATAACATGGTGCATTATCGTGATGAAGGAACCAACAGTTGTTCGCACACAATTCTGGGCGTTTGAGACGAATAGCTTCACGCAAACGACGCATAACGTTCAAATAATAATTTTTGTTGACAGTTTGGCCCGGCGGAAAGAATTCATAGTGCACCACACCACGATAATCAAAGAAAACTGTCAACATGACCTTGATTTTCGATCGACTTTGCCGTGGTCTTTTCGGTCTTGCTTCACCTTTTGCACGATAATCGCTGGATTGGTCGGTGGTTGCAGAGTCGTATGCGTAAATCCAAGTCTCGTCTCCAGTAATGATGCATGTCAAGTGGTCCTAATAGTCAGACAGTAAAGTTTCTCACACATTAACGCGACGCTTCTTTTCAAAAAAATTAAGCGATCTTGACACCAATCGAGACTTGACGTGTTTGAAACACAAAACATCCTTTAAAATAATTTGGGCTAAGCCAAATGATATTCCAACACTATCAGCGAGGTCTCTTATTGTCAATCGACGATTTTTAAGCACCAAATCTTTGATTTTTTAGATGTGGCCCTCGTTGATAGACGTTGATGGTCGTCCAGAGCGCGGTTCGTCTTTAACGCGTTCTCGACCCGCTTTGAACTCGTTGTACCACTGATAAACATTTTTTCGTGCCATAGTTTGATCATCAAAGGCCTTCCGCAACATTTTCAACGTGTCCGCACAAGAATATTCGTTCCGCAAACAAAATTTGATGCAAGTTTTTTGCTCAACAAAATCACCCATTGTAAAAATTGAAAAATTCGCTTTTGGTTGTTTACAAAAACACGTGTGATTCGGAGATACTTAAGCCTTTTAAAAAACAGAAGCTTGGCAAATGTTATAGACAGTCCTACCAACCTAGGAAAAAAAATTTACCTGCCTTCCTAATGCCCGGGAGTTTTAAATGACAATTTCACCTTACTTTTTGATCACAGTAGTATAGTAACGTGGTTTCTCGCCGGTGCACGTGCGGAACTCTCCCTCACACGTGCGCACTGCTGCAGACGTAGCTATCCCTCGATGCGGCCTTAAGTGCCGGTGGACGTTAGCTGTCGTGCAATGGCACTTGTGTGTAGTGCCGATCTAAAGCCGGAGGCTCAAGTGTACAAACATCGACCGACAACTTTGCAAGCACTGAAAGAGGCCATTATTCAGAAAGTGGTAGCGATTCCAAGAGGAATGACACGAAGATACGAGGCGTGCTCAGAAAATAACGGGAATTTTTTTATTTTACGGGTTTAGAGAGTGGGATTGTTAAATTTATTTTTTATTATGTTGGTACACATACCCCTGAAGTACGATACAGTTTTCAACTGTATTCATTGTTTACTTTGTCAGTGGCAGCCGCTTAGGTTAGACGTGTTTTTATGAGTTTAGTGATTTTCATTTGTTAAAAAAAATGGATCAAAGAATTTGTATCAAATTTTGCGTAAAAAATGAAATTAAGTGTAACAAAGTGTGTAGAGTGTTAACAAAGGCCTATGGTGAGTCTGCTATGAGTAAAACAAGGGTTTACGAGTGGTATCAGCGTTTCCAAGATGGCCGCGAAGACGTTGAAGATGAGTTCGAACGCCCCGAACGCCCCAGCACATCAACTACCGATGGAAAAGTGAAAAAAAAGAAAGAAATGGTTTTGAACGATCGCCGAATCTCAATTAGAGAAGTCGCTGATGATGTTGGCATATCGATTGGCTAATGCCATGCAATTTTTTTAAATGTTCTGGGTATGAAACGTGTGGCAGCAAAATTTGTTCCAAAATTGTTGAATTTTGAACAAAAACAGGGTCGAATGGAAGTTGCTCAAGAGTCAATAAATAAAGTCAACAACGATGCAGAATTACTGAAACGTGTTATAACAGGTGACAAAACATGGGTATACGCATATGAAGGCTTAATCGTCCCAGTGGAGCCATTCTGGATCGCCAAGACCGATAAAGACTCCACAAGTGCGGTCAAACGTGAAGGTTATGCTCGCTGTGTTCTTCGATTTTAATGGCATAGTGCATCATGAAGTCTTGCTACGAGGTCAAACGGTCAATAAGAAGTACTACTTATTAGTTTAACGCCAGTTTGCTTAAAGCAATCCGAAAAAAACATCTGGATTTGTGGCAAAACAATTAATGGCTTTTTCACCACGATAATGCACCTACTCATACTTCATTGCTTGTTCGTGAACTTTTGACTAATAACAATACTGTTACGATGCTCCAGCCTTCATATTTGCCAGACATGGCTCCGTGTAACTTTTTTCTATTTCCAAAAATAAAGAGAACCTTAAAGGGCCGTCGTTTTACAAGCATAGATGACATGAAAAGCGCATCGCTGAAAGAGCTAAAGGCTATCCCAAAGATCGAGTTTTAGAAGTGTTTCGAGGATTGGAAGAAAAAGTGCATAGTATCTAATGGGGACTACTTTGATGGCGATAACATTAATGTAATCGAATAAATTTTTTCAAAAAACGAAAATTCCCGTTATTTTCTGAACACACCTCGTATATGGAGAACTTTCGGGAAAGACTTTGTCAATGTATCAACAATGAGGACGTCATTTAGCGGATATAATTTTCAAAACCAAATAATCCAAAATGGCAAAGTATATATTTTTCATAAATAAAAATATTTTCTCTTTATCTTTTTTAGTTTTTCTGTGACAACCTATTGAAATGAGGGAGGTTTTATTGCTGGACCGTATATATTCATTACCTAAATCGAACTCGGTTAAATCACTTGCCGATGTAAGACCAATAGCGAAACGGTGTGAGGTCTCGAAAATTCTTGAAGGTATTGTTGCTGCTCAGTTATCATGTTACCTTGAAACATACAGCCTATTGGTCTCTCATCTATCACTCTACTCTTTTAAAAGTCATGGTGGACATCCAAAGGAATATTGAATCTGGAATGGTTACTGCTCTCGTCTTATTTAATATTTCTAAAACCTTTGATCGTGTTCCTCACAGGTTGATTTTATTTAGATTACGTAAACTTGGTCGATCAGATGTGTCGATAAAATAGTTCTACTTTTATTTGAGTTATAGATTTTTAACAGTGATAAATAATGTGGAAATACATACTTCATTTACACCTATTACTAATAGAGTTCTACAGGTTAGCGTTCTAAGTCCATTTATAAATTTATCTTGCTGCACAGTTGCTGATCTTGCAAGTCTCTTAAATAAAATTTTAATTGAAATTGTTGCGGTTGCTCAATGGGCTAATCATAATCTCTCTTTTAATAAAAATAAATCTTAGGTTTTGATTCCGAGACGTGATTGCTATATAAGTAGACTAAAGTTTAATGAGTTGGACCAATTTTGCTTAATGAGACCCCGTTGCCATATGTTTTTTTCACGAAAATTTAAAAATTATTCTTTCGCCTTTACTTGATTGGTTTAGCATGTAAACGCTACTTGTAAAAAAGTTTACGATACTTTAGCCAATCTTTCGGCCATAATGATTTGTATGGTTGTCAAAACTAAAATTACATCGCGCCCTGAATGCCGCTATACAATTTGTCTTTGGCTCGATCGGTTTTATAGAACGTGTTTCTCCGTTTAGGTTACAACTTAGGTGGTTATCTGTCGAACATAAGCAGCAATTTCTTTCATGTTTATTTGCATTTAGATTTGTTGCTCGTTATAACCTAACTTATGTTTCAGAACTATTCGTTAGAGCGAGTGTTGACGTTCCATCAGGTCTTCGACTAGACACCCACCTAATTTTTTTCTTTGCCCTCCACCTAGAGTAGAAGCTATTTTTGCACCTTTTACCTTTATAGTTTTAGATCTTATAGCGTACATCTGCCACTTTTCTCCGTAGCACAATCGCAGAAAATTAGATCGATGGTTCGTAACTATCTTTTTAAATAAGTGTAACGTCAATGCACGACCTCCGCTTTTTTTCGTGCCAGCCGATAAGTGTCTTCTCTGCATTTCGTACCACGATAAAGCCTCCTTCTTAACCTACGCGACGCACTCTTCACTGACATAGACCGTTGTCAAACTTAACCTAAACTTAAACCGAGAGTTGAATAGCCGCTCTCGTTAGACTCAATTTGACTACGATGCAATTTTTTATAAACAATTGCACACAAGTAATCAAAATTATGCATACTACAGCTGAAAATAATGTTCTTCTTTCTAAGTCGATCAATACAAATTTCACTGACATTCAACATACAAATTTCCGCAAAGTAATTTTTTCTTGAATAAGCATCTATAACGTAATTTGGCGACATCGCGCAATAACCCGGAATGTCACGAATTCCTCTTGCAATACCCTTATAATAATTTTTTTATAAATAATTAATTAATTGAATAAAACATTCTTTAATATAATTAATTTAAATTAATAGGCCAATGTTCAGCTATCACATGCATCTATTATAAAAACATTCCTCTAGTTAAATTTATACGGCTATTATTCGGCGGCAATTCAACTATCATATTTATTATTATTTTACTATTTTATAGAGTAAAAATCTTATATCTTTCATAACTGTCTGCGACATGCATTTTTATATAAATAGTTCCTTTTTGTAAATGAAATTAATTCTTCGATTAACTCCCTACAGAATAATTATTTCCATATTATTAGTGGCAAATCAAATATTAATTTACAATTGCATAAGCGTATCGTATATCTATTAAATAACTCTTTAAAAATAAAGTTAACCAAATATGAGAGTGGTCTGATAAGTTTTCGACCTAATACAGATACAAGACATTTTTTCTTATTTTTTTTTTTTTATTTCTCAACATAGTCTCCTCGCAATTTTACACACTTCTTCCAGCGATGCTCCCATCTCTTTAACCCATACAAATAGTACTCGGCGTTTTTCTCTGCAAAATGACAGTTCAAGAAGGTGATTACCTCCTCATTTGACAAAAATCTCTGTCCTCCAAGTGCAATTTTCCGATGAGGGAACAAACAGAAGTCGCTTGGGGCTAGGTCTGGTGAGTAAGGCAGATGGTCAAGCAGCTGAAACCGTAATTCGTGGATTTTCACCATGGCAACCGCTGAGGTGTAAGACGGCGCGTTGTCTTAGTGAAACAGGATTTTCTTTTTCTGCAAATGTGGACGTTTTTTCGCAAGTTCTGCTTTCAGCTTGTCAAGTAATGATGCGTAGTATGCTCCTGTAATGGTTTTCTTTCTGAAGAGAGTTAATTAAAATAATTCCATGACTATACCAAAAAACAGTTGCCATCACTTTCCCAGCCAAAAAAACAGTTTTAGCTTTTTTTGGAGCCGGTTCCCCCTTCGCAGTCCACTGTTTTGACTGTATTTTTGTTTCGGACGTATGATGGTGTATCCAAGTTTCATCTACAGTAATTAATCAGCGCCAAAACTCGGATTTATTGCGCCTAAACTGCGCCAATAGAGCGTTGGAAATGTTCATTCAAACACGTTTTTGGTCTAACGTGAGCAAACGCGGCACCCAACGTGCGGACAGCTTTCTTATGCTTAAATCTTGATTTAATATGTAGCAAATACGTTCTTTGGACATGTTCATAATCTCTGGTATCTCTCTCACTTTAATTCGGCGGTCGTCTAGCACCATTTGGTGAACTTTGGCGATGTTATCGTCAGTGGTTGCAGTTTTTGGACGTCCCAAACGTTTATCGTCTCCTAAGCTCTCACGGCCACGTTTGAATTCAGCTGCCCAAAATTTCACTGTGGTAAATGATGGTGCAGAGTCCCTATACATAGAGTTCAACTCATTTTTGATTTGCGTAGGCGTATTGCCTTTCAAATACAAAAATTTAATGACAGCTCGATACTCAACTTAGTCCATTTTCACAACAACACTCACATCGACTCACTCAAATGACTGCCAACTAACAACTGCGCATCCAAAATGGCTGAAACTATGGTGAGCAGCTGTCAACAGATGAACAACGAAATTCGCTAGCTTTTATTGACGAGTGCTGCTATCTTCACGTTGAGGTCGGAAACTTTTTAGACCACCCTCGCAAGTACTTCTCCAACAATCCATAAATTAAAAATTATAACTTCTAAAGAATGATTATTTAGACTATTATTCTATAAATATTTCTTTTTTTGTAATTATAAATCACTCGTGTCCATAATAGAAATCTTTTTTTTATTATTTAAATAATCATTCTTCATCTAAAAATCATTATGTAAATTAACCGCTTAAAGTGCGACGAAAAACTTCGTTCTTTTTTGTAATATGCATTAAATTTAAATGGCACACAATTATATAATTTAAATTAACATAATTCTATTATAAATAGCAAATAATAAACCAATGTGAAAATTCCGCAAAAATGGATCATCTCTCTCTCTCTCTCTCTAATTCTCGCTCTTCTTCCCTCAGACCAAGAAGCTCCTCAGGAAGAGGGGGCCCGAAGAACTTACCCTCCCCCGAATTTTAAAATATTACGAGATAGATAGCTTCTCCTTCGTGTTTAAATACGGCGCAAAATTTTTACCAAGTGCAGACCTCAGGCAGATCGAGGAAAACATTACTACGGATCATATACACGAGCAGACTTCAAGCAACTATGAAGCATCTACGAAGCATCAATTCGAGCAGACCACAAGCAACTACGACAAGCAGACTATTCAATAAAATAACAAGAAGAAGACGAGAAGTCAGCAACAACCACAGGAAGACAGAGGAACAGAGAGAGAAAGAGAGAGAGAGAGAGAGAGAGAGAGAGAGGATTGGTCACAGCAAAATTCAAAATTAATAAATGTGTTTAAATTAAAATTTTTTATGGTATGTTTTGTTTTCTTTTCTTCTCTATACTCTCATCTATCCTATATCCTCCCAAAGGTAGAGTTAGCCTGAGTTTCGGCTAACTACCTTTTACCTAATATCGCATTGGTTAGGTCCTTATCCAGAGCGGCGTAGCTGGCCTGAGTTTCGGTCTAGACATACGTTTACTCCCGAACTACACCACCGCATCCTCAAAAGAAATAAAAGATAAAGCTTTGAATCTCCTCCGCCATCCCAAGCCCGTAAGCTTGATTGCTTAGGCTCAAAAAGGCAACTAAGAGTTTGCGTTACTCAAATTAACGGTGGTGGCATCGCAACCGACGTTACATAAGAAAGGTCTGCAGTGGATCTTAATTCATTTTGTACTTATGCCTTTGATCTTTTCAAGTCGATACACGACCTCCGTTTTTTTTCTGTTGTTGCCGATAAGTTTCCTTTGCTTTTCTCCGCCTGTTGTTCGCCAAGTGAAAAAACTGCATCGATCATATCGACCCCTTCAATAGATTCATGACCTTACTTTTGAACAAAATCAATAGTTAGTACCCGAAAGCTGCATTACGTACCTCATTTTCGTGCAAACACCGTTGTGAAACCGAACCTGTGAAAGGTCCACGCGGTTAAACAAGACTCAAAACAACGCAAAGGAAATGGATAGTTAAAACCGACACTCCTTTCTTAAAAGCAAAAAAAACGGTCCGCGCACTTGAATGCAGAGAAAGTGCCAGACCGAATACGTGCGCGTCTCCGAGATGCCTGCAAGCGATAAAAACGTCACAAACAACCTTGTTTTTTCTCTTTATCGGATTCTCTTATTTTAAAATTCACTTTATTTTAAAGAAGATCTGCATACAGCTGTACTAAATAGTCGATGTCCACGAATTTCCTACGTTGTTCTTTGTCTTTATTTTTCTAATGTATAAGTATATTATAAGTATGATATAAGTAACGGTTACCCTCGGTGCAAGTACGAACCTAGCGGCGAATAAAGAGGTAGCGCAATAAAACACTAAAGTAGACATTAGAAAAGTTCCTGGTTAACTAATTGTTGGTTACCTTTAGAAAATGTTTTCAAAAATAATGGTACGTCAAAATAGTATAAAATAATGTTAAGATACAATTAAAAAAACGCTACAAATATTTCAAAAATTGAATTTGAAAAAACTAAATATAGTAACAGTACTTTTCTACTATGATTTAATTTATTTTTATATATTATTGATGCAATATATATGTCTTATATATAATATTATTCATGAAATATATGCATCTACATTACTGAATTAAACAAGATTTTAAATCTATTCTACAATTAATGTTATATTATTTTTAAAATACAACATTATATCTTATTATAAAATTTTATTCTACTTATCTATATAATTTGTAATAACATCAAGCAATTTAAAATTGAACTAAAATTTTCATGTTATTTCAGATTACCATTAATATCATTTACAGGGAGTACATTGTCAGGAAAAAAAGTAGCTCAGCAAGTTTATGATAGATTTGGAAAATGTTTACTTGAATTAGGAGGAAATAATGCGATGATTGGTACGTACCAAATGTATCATTATCTATTGTAATATCTCAAAAATAATTATTATTTATAATTTAATTCATGTAAATATTTATGATTTAAAGGTCATAGAATATTAAATAGAAATAAATTAAAATTTTTCCAACTTCAGCCGAAAACCTTATGACTCGCATATATACATATAAGATGATTTGTTTTGGAGGTTATGAGATAATTGGTTTTAGTCAATAATAAATAGATGTGTTTCTCTGTAATAACAAAGATATTTTATTATTTTGTATAAAGTTAATCTAATTATAATTAAAATAACTTAAAATTATCAATTATCATACCTGTAATAACAAAGAAACAACATTCAATGTTATTATTTACACTATGTTGTGGAGGTATAAATAACTTTCTTTTTTTGGAGGTTAGTTTCCTTGCTAATTTGACATATACGTGTGCACTTCGTAGCTTACATCGTTATACTGACGCTTACAATCTTTACTTATGTTCTAAATTACAATCGCTTACAATCCTTACTTATGTTCTAAATTAAATTAAGTATAAGGTATTTTTCTTACATACATATCATACTACTATAATCAAAAAGTAAGACCAATTTTCAATTAAAATTTCGCGGGTTTATCGATTTGATCAAACTTTTTTTTTGTTGGTAGCACTATGAGAGACATTTGTGTCAAATTGCATGTCAATATATTCATTAGTTTGCAAGTGACGCTTGTTTTTGTGAACATTAACAAGTGATTTCAGCGATTTTTGTAATGTCATATTTTAGTGAGCAAAGAAATTGCATTAAATTTTGTCTTTGAAATGAAATTTCTTGTGCAAAAATGTTTAGAATATTGCAGAAGGCCTTTAGTGAGCAGACTTTGTTAGAAAGAAATGTTTACAAGTGGTACAAACAGTTCAAAGAAGGCAGAGACAGCGTCGAAGATAAAGAGCGTCCAGGACGACCATCGACATCAACTGACGAAAAACACATCAAAGAAATCAAAAACCTTGTGCTCAAAGATCGTCGGTTAACAATTAGAGATCTTGTTGATATTTTTGGCATTTTATTTGGATCGACTCAAGCAATTTTGAAAGATTATTTGGGTCTCAAATGTGTCAAATCTCAATTGGTTCCAAAAGAACTCAATTTTTTTGAAAAAGGGCGCCGTGTTAATGTGTGCAAAGAGATACTTTCTGACTACCAGAACGTCATGGCACGCATTATTACGGGATATGAGACATGGATCTACGCTCACGACCCAGAAACAACCGATCAATCGAGCGAATATAGTGTTGAAGGTGAAGCAAGACCAAAAAGATCACGTCAAAATTGTTCAAAAATCAAGGTCATGTTGACAGTTTTCTTCGATTAGCGTAGTGTTGTGCATTCATAATTTCTTCCGCCGAGCCTAACTGTTAACACTGAATATTATTTGAGTGTTATGCGTCATTTGCGTAAAGCTCTTCGCAAAAAGAGGCTGGAATCGTGGCAAGACAACTCATCGTTTTTGCATCACGATAATGTACCGTCTCACATCGCATTAATTATTCGCGACTTTTTGGCCAAAAATTTAACTCATATCGTTCCATAACCACCGTATTCGCCTAATTTAGCGCCGTGTGACTTCTGGTTGTTCAATAAACTCAAAAGACCACTCCGAGGACATCGTTTTGACTCGATTGAGGAGATTAAATGTGAATCGCTGCGTCAATTCAAGGCAATTCTGGAAGAGGACTTTTCTTTAGGAGGGGACTACTTTCAAGGCAACAATATATTTAAAAAAATAAATAAAGAATTGAAAAAAAAAAATCGATTTTATTTTTTGATCATAGTAGTATATGTTTACGTTATTCATAATAGTCTATCTGTATACATTCTGCTACAACTGTTGCTATTTCTCTCTCATCTTATCTCGCTTTCTTACACTCTTTCTCGCCTTCTATAGCTCTCTCATCCTTTTTCCTCTCTCTCTTTCTCTCGACTTTTTTCACCCTCTTGCGCTTATTTACGTCTACTCCCAAGTTTTTTCAATCACTCTTTCTCGTCCCTTCCTGAACTCTCTCGCCCCTTCCTATTTTCTTACTATCTCGCCTTTCTTCTTCCTTCCTGCCTTCTCTTACCATATCTCACTTTTTCCCGCCTTCTCTCGTTTTCTTATGCTTTCTTTCGAATTTTTCCGCCCTTGTTTGTCCTCTTCCGGCCTCTCCTACCCTCTCTTGGTCTCTTAATGTTTTTCGCCATCTTTCGCTCATTTACGCCCACTTCGGCATTTTTTCAATATCACTTGCTCTTTCCCGCTTTCTCTCTCTCTCACCCCTCCTGCCCTTTCATATTATCTCGCTCCTCATCGCCGTCTCTCAGCCTCTACTGCTATCTCTCACTCCTCTTCGTATTATTCCCGATTTCAAAAAACTATTTTTTGGACTTTTAACTTTTTTTTATAATAAATTATATCAAATATAATAAAAATTAAGAAAATTTATATTTTTACCTAAATATTATACTTACATCTTCCTAAATTCTTTATTATTATATTTTACATAATTTATCATTTTCTGAGCTACTGTTAGCGAGCAAGGATATTTTTTGCTAGTATAATTGTAAAAAAATAATAGAGATGAATTAAAAAAAATATGAAAGAAAAAAAATCAAGTTGATATGTGTATTTCTTTAATTTGATCAACCTTCGCTGTCGATAACGAGAAGTAATAAAGAGAATGCAAACAGTGTAAGCGATACAGAGAGTGTCATTCGCCGAGTACTGAGAGAAAAAAAGAGAAACGTAGTGAAAATTAAAAATAAAAAAAGATACGATGAGAAGATGCTGGCTAGATGTCTGGTGGCTTCTTCTATAAATAAGTGGGAATCTGTAAATAAATAAGTGGGAATCTACTCGTATAAATTCTATAAAAAAGAGAATCTTAAATGTATTTATTTATTTTGCAGATTCTACATTTTTGATCTGATTGTTCTTCGGCTAATATCAACGGTTGATGTTTATAATTAGCGTTTTAATTGTTAATTTACGAGGCGACAATAATTAATTATTCGAATTTCATAATTGGAGATAACGAAGAGTATTTTAAGTCTAATGCAAAATATTCGATGGTGACAAGCCCCAATATGACTTTCGGACAATTTTTACGAATTGTATTAAAATATATACTTATAATTCTTAAGTAGGTGCTTACGACTGCGAAGCATACATGGCCCAACACTTCTTTTTGCTTTGCTTTCTAATGCATAAGACCGGACATAATATTAACAGATCAATAGCCGATCAATGCGAAGAGTTGACCTGAGGTAGGTAAGAGAGGAAACACTAACCTAAATACTTGTTCAACTTTACTTGAAATTAAAGTCCAAAAAATTCTTAGATAATCAAACAATAAACCCTTTTTTTGCTGTTTTCTCCGACGTAATAAATTAGGCAAGAGTTGTCGTCGCTACGAGGAAGACTTACCATTTGAACACGTGCAGTTAAATTAAATAAACTAGACCCTTTTTCTTCTACTTTCTCTAGCTACGCTTGCCTTTTTGCCACCCACAGTCCGTTTGGTTTGAAGCAAAGCAAAAATTTGTACAGTTTGGTACAAAAATTTTATCCGCTTTTATGAGATTAGACCACTCTAGAGGGCAAAAAAATAGGATTTTTTACTATTTCTTTTTCAAAAATACTACAAAATAAATCAAGATTCTAATAAAGAGTATTTATTATACATATCAGTGACTGTATACAAAAATGTTTTTCAAGCAAATAATTTCAAAATGGCGGCTGTGCAGCGGTTACGTCAAAGACACGAAAGCCGACCAAAGCGGCCAAAAGAACAACGCTCAGAGATTCATGCAGAAGAGAAATACAGTTAGCGGAGAGTATTATGCAGCCTTATTGGACAATCTGAGAAACTCATCGCGGAAACCGAAGCGTATTTCAAAGACTTAGACGTTTCGTACTACAGAAAGGGCATCGAAATGCTGGAAAATTGCTATACTAAGTGTATCGCCCTCGAAGACAACTATGTTAAGGAATAAATAAAATAATGCCCAAAAAACGCTTATTTTCATTGAAAATTCCGGGACTTTTCAGCCCATGTAGTATATTGAAGTTCTATAACCCATGTTTAAAATCAGTGCGTGTCTTTCCATTGACCTTTAAAGAACATTGTCTTTTTATAGCGTAAAACATGTCGAATTTCGTGTCAAATAAACCGTTTTTGCGAAGAATTTTACTGCACTATTTTATTCAGAAAAATCTGCAGCTAAAGCACACAGAATTCTTGTAAAAACCTATGGTAATCATGCTCTGCCGGAAAGAACATGCAGAGATTGGTTTAACCGATTTAAAAATAGTGATTTTGATGTTTAAGATAGAGTACGCAGTGGTGCACCAAAAAAGTTTCAAGACAAATTGGAAACATTACTTGCTGAAGATTCATCTCAAACGCAATCCGATGTTGCAAAATCATTAGGAGTTGATCGAACAATAGTTTCGAAACTTCTGACATCATTAAGAATGATACATAAGGAAGGATCTTAGGTGCCATACGAACTGAAGCCGAGAGACGTCGAACGGCGTCTTGTCACGAGTGAATAGCTGCTTCAACGACAAAAAAAAAGGGTTCTTACATCGTATTGTGACTGGTGCTGAAGAGTGGATATACTACAATAATCCCAAGCGTAAAAAATCGTGGGTTCAGCCCGGCGAAGCAGTAACATCAACGTCAAAGCGGAATATCCATGGTTTCAAGCTAATGCTGTGCATTTGGTGGGATCAGCTGGGGGTAGTGTATCACGAGCTGCTCAAACCCAACCAAACCATTACAGGAGATATTTTTAACGATAATCGATGCGTTCGAGCCGAGCATTGAAAGAAAAACGGCTGCTATATAAGCAAAGACACGATAAGGTGATTTTGCTGCATATCGTACGGCCGCATGTCGCGTCACCGATCAAAACATACCTGGAAACGCTGAAATGGGAAGTCCTACTTTACTCGCCGTACTCTCCAGACATTGTGCCTTCTGAATACTATTTATTTCGATCGATGACTAACGACCTGGCTGAACAGCACTTCACTTCGTATGAAGAGACGAAAAAATAGATCGATTCGTGGATAGCCGCAAAAGAAGTGTCGTTTTTTCGACGTAGAATTCAAATGCTGCCAGAAAAATGGGAAAAAGTAATCTCCAGCGATGGACAATACTTTGATAAACTTGTTATTATTTTTTTCAAATAAAGGATTTATTTTCACAAAATACGGCGGGAACTTATTAATACTCCAAATATAAGCAAAATTGAGAAATATTGTTAATGCTGTTCTTAGTTTATTGCAATATTTAAGCAAGCGATTCTTGTTGTTGCGCTTATCAATAATTTTTATTCATACGACAAAACTTAATGTATAAAATAATTATTCTAGCGAATGATCATCATTGTATTCTCTTGAATTACGCCATCGACAAAATATTTTTATGTTTTACTCTAGCTATTAGTAATTTATAATTAGTAGTTTAAACGTATATGAGTGTCAAATGTCCTCTTATATACAGGGTGCGTACGATATTTGAGGACAACTTTAGAGTAAAATTAATTAGCTTGTATTTTTAATAAAATTTAATGCAATTTTAGGAATTTTTTATACAACGTTAAATTAATATATGGCAATAAAGTTATTCAATAAAATCGCCATTAGCAGCAATAACCTCTTCGATCCGGGTCCGGAAACGATCACATGCCCGAATCAAATGCTCCTTGTTCATATTGACCATAACGGCATTAATAGCAGTCTTCAGCGAAGAAGTGGTGTTATGAGGACGCTTATTGGTCTCACGCACAACTACGCCTCATACGTAATAATCCAAAGGATTGAGGTCTGGGGAGCTAGGTGGCCATAGGTTCGGTGTTATGTGGTCATGAAAATTTTCGTCCATCCAATCTTGTGTCACCATCGCTTTATGTGAAGATGCAGAGTCTTGTTGAAAAATGTAAGGTCTGCCTCCGCTTACATTGTCTATCCAGGGTTTCACTACCGTCTCTAAAACCTCGATGTATGCAGCAGAGTTCACTCGAGGTCCTTGAGTAAAAAAGTGTGGTGGCATAACATGTCCTTCGTTACTGACAACATCTAAAACCATAACAGTGGCTGGAAATTTTGTGTGCATAACAACAGGAACCTCTGTAGGATTTGAACATAGCCATCTGTCATTTCTGCGATTGGTCTTTTGATCTTGGTCAAAACTTTTCTCGTCGGTAAAAAACCATAACATTTTGGGCGTCTCAAGGTGTTTGATTTTGTTTAAAAGACGTTTTGATCGGAGAAATCTCTGTTTCCATGTTCGTTCCGACATGAACTGTCCTCTGCGCATTACGTAAGACTTATACTGAAGGTCATCGTGGACAACTCTACGAATAAGGCGCTCAGAAACATAACGCTCACTCGCAAAGACCCTCATTGATTTTGAAGGGTCCTCGTCTATGATCGCTTGCACTTGCTCTAAATATTCTGCAGATCGGACAGTGTCAGAACGTTGTTCGTGCTTTTTGCGTTTTGCAACCGATTCTGTATCGCCTTCTGATGCTTCCAATTCACGGCGAACCTTATGCACGAATGAACGAGCGCAATTAAGTAAATTAGAGATCTCTAAATCTGTATGGTTCGCACATATAGCGACGATGACAGCATGTCTCTTTATTTCTTGAGTGATGTTGTAGTCCGCCATTTCTTATCTAAAAAGGAAAAAAAATAAAAAAAAAAAGTTCGCGAAGTTATAGTCACATTTATGCATGTCCTCGAATACCGTACGCACCCTGTATATACAGAGTATCCTATTTTAACTTAGACAGCTGAATAACTCAAAACATTGCAATGTAATAAAAAAATGTTTCTCATAAAAGTTATTGGATATTGAGAGGCTGACTTTTCTATGACCTTGAACATGTCCTTGACCTTTATTTTCAAGGTCACTTGAAGGAAAACTTTTGTTTTTTAAATAAAATTTTCTATTTTCGACCTCGGATTCCGAAAGAGCGCAAAATTTCACGCTCAGATGAGCTTTCGCGTTAGGGGTCAAAGTAAACTCTACAAGTCATTACAATGTCAAATTTCTGTTTGGGGCAATAAGCTAGTGAATCCGTGTTTTACAAAACCATGCCTCAAACAAAAGTACGAGGGCAGTCCCAAAAGTATTAGAACCGACAAAGAAAACAGTAAAAAAATTGCGAAAATGTTTTTTATTTTTCAACATATTCTCCTTTCAGTTCGATACACTTTTCCCAACGATGTTCAATAGCTTCGATACCCGCTTCATAGTAGGAACCGTCAAGCTCCTCAAAATACTTATTAACTGCAGACTCTACCTCTTCATTGTTGGAAAATCTTTTGCCGCGGAGTCATTTTTTCAAATTCGGAGAAAGAAAATAATCCGAGGGAGCCAGATCTGGCGAATAGGGTGCGTGAGGGAGCAATTCGAACTTCAACTCATTGATTTTAGCCATCGCAATGACGCACGTGTAGACTGGTGCGTTGTCGTGATGAAACAGCACTGTTTTAATGTCAGATGGGGCCGTTTTTTCTTGATTTCATCACTCAAACGCTGGTATAAGGCTGCATAATATACGCCGTTAATTGTTTTTCCTTTTACGAGATAATCAATACATATTATTCCACGCGCATCCCAGAAAACGGATGCCATGACCTTGCCAGCTGACTGAACTGTCTTTGCTTTCTTTGGAGCCGGTTGCCCCTTTTTAGTCCACTGCTTTGACTGCTCCTTGGTCTCAGGTGTAAAATGATGGACCCGTGTTTCGTCCATGGTTATGAATCGACGCAAAAACTCGGCCTTATTGCTGCGAAACATTGTCAAACACTCGATGGAAACATCCTCACGTTGCTGTTTGTGCTCCATTGTGAGCAAACGCGGCACCCACCTTGCGCACAGCTTTCTCATGTCCAAATTTTCGCTTAAAATTCGATGCACAGCACTTTTTGAAATGCCTGCCATGTCTGCTATCTCGTGCACTTTTAGTCGACGGTCATCCAATACCATTTTGTGGATTTTCTTCACATTTTCTGACCTAGTGACCTCACTTGGTCGACCACTGCGGTGTTCATCTTGGCAGCTCGTACGACCTCGCTGAAACACAGCTACCCAATATTTTACCGTTGTAAACGAAGGAGCAGACTTCCCCAGAGTAGAATCCAACTCGGCTTCGATATCGGTTGGACTTAGACCTTTCAAATGAAAGTATTGTATCACATAACGATGCCCGATTTTTTCCATATTTACAAATTTACTAAGAGCGTTCACTTTGCATGTCTGTAAAAAAAATAATCATAAACGTACCGTTATGAATTTTTCACATTAAATTGTTGAAAGGTGGTATTGTCAATCGCAGTAATTGTTTTTTTAAAACTACCTGTATTCATAAGTCAGGTCGGGTACTTTTGTGACTACCCTCGTAGCAGCATGCACTTTCAATGAAGGATCTTCTGCATTGCTATCCTTTTTGAAGGCAATGGGCATCTCTACAGGCCCAAGTGCTGACCAATGGGCGCGCGCATCTAATGAACTGCAAATAACCAGAGCGGACGAACAAGCTGCACGTACAAGTAAGGAGGGTAGAATCCAACGTAGACAAGAGCAAAAAGATGCATTGGACATCCTGAATGACAGTGTTTTACTATTTGGAGTTAGAATTGATGATTCTGTGTTAGTATTAAAAATTGTACCTTCTTAATACTTACACAGAATCTTTTATTGATGTTTATTTTTGATGTTCGAGTATAAGAAACTTTAAATTGATTGTCTCGAAAACGTCATTTTTGAAGTTCGTAAACATTATAACTCAAAATCTACTTGGCTGATTCTTTTCAAATATTAAACACTATTTTCACACATAAATCAACAGGTAATAAGAGAGAGTTTTTTTTGTTTTACTATTTTCTTCCATTTTATAATAACAAATTCACCGAAATTTTTTCAGCGAAAATCGCGTTTTTTACTTATAAATGCTGCCAAAAATAATAAAATCGAAAAAAAACTCTCTCTGACTACCTAGGGAAACTTATCACCTTTTAAACGCAGTTCGATTTTTTTGTTTTAGATGATTCGGTAACGAATTATGAAGTTCACCGCATAACGACTTTTTGTCGAAGCGTCTTCAGAGATTCGCTGTCACGGACTTATTTATTGATATTTTTGATTGAAATTTTTTCCAAAAATACTTGATGTTATACTGTAACGTGTGTATGGAATAAATAAACCAACATAATTCATATCTTCAGAAAAAAATAATTAAAATATGCCTTTTTTTCGCCCTTAAAACCTTGCCCCGCCCCCCCCCTAAAGATAATATGACTTATTATTTTGTTTTAAGAATTATATTTTTTTTTGATTCAAGTATAATAAGTATAAGAATTTTCTAAGTATAAGAAGTCGACGTGATAAACCATCAGCATTTTCATGTAAGCTACCTTTTCTATAATCAATTTCGAAGTTATATTATCCAATTTTTTCTAACCATCTTGCTAATTGTCATTCTACCTCACGGAAAGACAATAGCCATTTTAATGCAGAATGATCAGTACTTATTGAAAACTTTTGTCCTGATAAATAATAATGAAAATTTTTGATTAAATCAACAACAGCCAAAAGTTCTGGTCGAGTTATATAATACTCGTAATGCCTTTCTATTTTGTTTAATACTCAAGTATAATAAACTATCACTCACATATAATAAGCTATCACATTAAGATTTCTTTTAATTTTATGAATGTTGCTTGACAAAACAAATAAAAATTTTTTCTAAATTTTGAAGCATTTCTTTAGAAGATGTAGCCATCATCATAATATTATCCAAATAAACTAGACAAATTTTATTAATAAAATTATAAAAAATTCATTCCATTAATCTTTCAAATGTTGCATAAGACAAATGTTGCATAAACTGAATGGCTTAACTGTAAATTACCACAATCAGTTTTCAATTGAAAATGCAGTTTTTTCCGTATTTTTTCTTCCAATTTTAACTTGTCAATATATCAACTCTTAATATCCAATATAGAAAACCAAGAAGATTGATTTAATCGTTAGAAAATTGTACCAATCCTTGGTAATGGATACGAATCTTCCACAGTTATAGCATTAAGCTTACAAAAATTTACACAAAATCTCAAAGATTCATCTTTCTTATTTTTAATGATTACTGGAGTACACCAAAAACTTGAAGATTCTTTAATTATACTTCGATTTTTCATTTCTGTTATTAATTTATTATTTTCTTCTTGATAATATAATGGTATTATCCTTATTGGTTGTTCAATTGGTCTTTCATCTAGTAGTTGTATCTTGTTTTCAACAATATAACAATTTCGAGCAATGATATTTACAGAAAACATATCTTAAAATTTTAATATAAACTTCAGAAATAATTTCTTTTGATAAGTTAATTTCTATACATCCAAGTCTTTTGAATTTAGTTTAAACACATTTTTTAAGAAATTTAGTAACTCTTTTAATGTTTGTACGAGGTGTCTTCAAAAAGTAACGTGACCTTTGAAATTGCGTGTGCAACGTACATTTGATTATAGATTTTTGTTGTTGTTATGTTAGTACACATGTCCCGAACATATGTTAACAGTTTCAAGTGTACAGCATACTTAGTTTATTTTTGACATATAAAAAAGATAGACGTGTTTTAGTATGCTCGGTAATTTTCTATCATTATAAAAAATGGAGCAAAGAATGTGCATCAAATTTTGTTTGAAAAATGGAATTAAGTGCTTTAAAATACTTGAATTATTGACAGTGGCATACGGTGAGTCTGCTTTAAGTAAAAATTATGTTTACAAGTGGTACAAGCTCTTCTAAGATGGCCAACAAGTTGTCAATGATAAACCTTGCTCTGAACGCCCCAGCACGTCAACAAAAGATGATAACGCCAAATATGTGAAGAAAATTGTTTTGGAAGGTCATCGAATTATCATAAAAGAAGTTGCTGAGAATGTTGGCATATCAGTCAGTTTGTTGAGAGTGAAAAGGGTTTTAGTAATAATTTTGATAGTTTAAGAACCTTTTTGTACTAATTATTATTATTATTATTTTCACTTCTACAGTCAGTCAAGTAAAAGCGTGGTCGACTTCACCGACAGGTAATAAAAGATTTTGCTTTTATTCTTTTGCGAGCCGATAGAAGGAAGCTTTGTCCTTAATGCATTGTCAACAAAGATTTAGTTGTCGTTGATCTTTTAAAAGAGAATCACGTTAAACGCCATGAGTGCAAAGTACGCGTCGCGCTATAAGGCTGTGTTCCTTTGCATCCACCCGAAAGGTCCCAAAATGTCGCAATCAGCGGCTGCTAAATATATAAGAAAATCGAAGGCGTTTGTACAGAAGTGGATACAGCGATATAAAATGGCTAAAAATGTCGATGATTTACCAGAACGTGGCTCGATAGAAAAAGTGAACAAAGAAGATGAAAAAAGAATAGTGAATCTGTTTTCGCGGAATCCTGCTTTAACACTGCGGCAAGGACAGGTAAAATTAATGGCAAAAGGTTTAGATATATTCTACGAAACTATCCGAACCCATCTTCGTACTCATCATCTAAAATGGCGCAACACAATGAAGAAGCCTCTGTTGACTGAAAAACATGTGACAAATCGACTCGCTTGGGCGCATGAGAATATTGATAGAGATTTTGAAAATGTCATTTTTACTGATGAATGTTCTATATGAGCACGTTCTGTCCTCACGCGAGCCTGGTCAACTTCCACCAATAGGCTTGTTCAGCGGAGCGTAAAACATGGAATAAAGGTGCATCTTTGGGGCTGCTTCTCAAAGCAGGGATTCGGCACTTTGCACCTCTTTACTGACAACCTAAATGCCGAGAAAATGATAAAAATCTACAAAAAGGCTTTACTGCCATCTGCCAAACAATGGTCCATTACAACGAATGAAGATTGGATTCTGCAGGAGGACAACGATCCTAAACACCGCAGCAAGCTCTTTACTCAGTGGAAGGGTCAATCTGGCATCGTTACATTGGATTGGCCGTCGCAGTCGCCCGATGCAAACCCTATTGAAAATGTGTGGGCATATATTGAACGGAAGCTTCGTAAAAGACGCACATACACTTTGAAGCAGTTGTCTTACGAAATTCGTCGGATCTGGAGATCCTTGCCACTAGAATACGCCGTCAAATTAGTAGAAAGCATGCCTCGGAGATGCCAGGCAATTATCGACGCCGGTGGTGACTGGACACATTATTGACCGAATTGCATCATTGTTTGTAATGTGTACAACGTATGTATAAATATAAAAGTTTCACCAAATAAATTTTATAAATTAACACGACCACGCTCTTACTTGACAGACTGTATGTCACTCGCCAACTTAATATTGAGTGACTAGTTTCTGTCGTTTTTTTAATTGTCTTTTTTGTGATTGTAGTAAAGTACAGATTTTTAAGTGCACCAAGTGTTTGACTGTGTTTGTATTGTGTTATTCTCGTGGCAGTCAAAAATGAAAATTTGTGTGTCCGTCGCGGATAAATCTAATTGCCAAGAGTGTGAGAATGTATCTCCACGAGTGTATGAATGTCACTCCGACTGTCTGAATGTATCTCTTGTTGTTCGAATTTAAGTTTACTCATTAGCTCAGTTTTGCAAAGGGAAGGGTGTGTAGGTGTGGTAAAGGAAAGTAAATTCTTATTGGTTGCTTTCTTGATGCATTTGATGTATGAGAGATGTACCTAAAGTGGACATCTGAGCTTGATGTGTTTTTGAGAAGTTTCGAACAGTTAGAACAGAGGTAATGTCATGAAAAAAGGTTAAGCGATTAAACTGCAGATGTATTTTCATGTGTCTAATTGTTTTTAGGAAAAGATAAACGTCTTTACGGATGTCCTTGTCCTTGCACGTTATATAGCAAGTTATCCCTAATAAACTTGCAGAAAGGAAAACTTTGGAAAATACCTCTATATAAAATTTGTTTTGTCTTATTTAACGGAGCTGTTGTACATATGTATTTGTTGTGGTCTTATATTTTAGAGCTGTAAAAAGTAAATGCGTTCTTAGTTTCGTACGTGGTGAGAGTACAATAGTATAATCCCTATAACAGAACGTTTTTTGCGATTTACTATAAATTTCAATTTTCCTAAATGTGTGTTTTACGACGTAACACAGTTCGTGTCATGTAATTTTTTCGAATGTTTTGGGCATGAAACGTGTGCCAGCGAAGTTTGTTCCGAAACTCCTTAATTTTGATTAAAAGAACCGCCGCATGAGTATCGCATAGGAGCTCTTGAATGAAGTCAATAATGTTCCTAATCAGCTCAAGAAGGTCATCACTGGTGATGAATTATGGATATTGCAGTTTGGCTGAAAAGTTCGTAGGCTAACATACCAGGCTGTTCAATAAGTTCTGCGGTTCGATGAGAGAAACACAATTTGACGGTTTAAAATACACTTTTTTATTCAGTAGAGTCTCCCTGAACATCAATACACTTGGTCCAATGAGATTCCAATTTATGAATTCCATCCCTGAAGTGAGAATCTGGAAAGGCTGCAAAATACGCTTCCACATCTGTTAAGACCTCATGATTTGATGAAAAACGCTTTTCACGCATGAATTTTTTTAGGTCTGGAAACAGATAGAAGTCGCTAAAGGCCAAATCTGGTTAATACAGTGGATGCTCTAACAATTTGAACTTTAATTCATGGATTTTAGCTATTGTCAAAATGCTCTTGTGACACGGTGCATTGTCCTGATGAAAAAGGAATTTTTTCTTCTGCAAACCGGGTCTTCTTATACGAATTTTTTCCTGCAGCTGATCTAAAAGGTTACAATAATATTCAGATTTTATTGTTTTACCAGTTTGCAAGTAATCCACAAACAAAATTCCTTTCGCATCCCAAAAAAACTGATGCTAACACCTTCTTGGCCGATTTTTGGACACGAACTCGTTTCGGAGCCGAAGAACCACGTTCACACCACTTTTTAGCCTCTTGTTTTGATTCAGGATCATGGTGATAGACCCAAGTCTCATCTATAGTGATGGATCGACGCACAAAATCCACTTTATCCTTTCGAAAACGCTCTAAATGTTGCCGAGAAAGTCGCAGTCGAATGTGTTTTTGTTCCATTATTAGCAAATGCGGCACCCATTGTGCACACAGGTTTCTGAAACCCAATACTTCAGTCAAAATATTGCTTACACTGCCCAATGAGATGCCTAGGGCTTCTACTAAATCTCTTTCAGTCACTCGACGATTTTCCAATATAATATCTTGTATTTTTTCTACGATTTCTGGTGTTGTTGCTGTTTTTGGACGTCCTGTCGTGGATCGTCTTCAAGGCTTGTACGACCACGTTTAAATTTAACAACCCATCTTTCTACTATACTAATTGAAGGCGAAGAGTCCTTATACACTTTCAACATTCGTTCATAAATTTCCTTTGCTTTTAAACCTTCCAAAAATAAAAATTTAATCACTGCACGATACTTGATTTTTTCCATTGTAAAAAAATACTGTGACACGTCGATACTACATAGCTTGTGAACAAAGAATGAATTGACAGATTAAAATGAAACTTCACATACGCTTATGTGAAGAGTGTACTAACATAACAAAAGAAATTTAGGCTAGTAGCAACACCCTCTCTTATCGAACCGCAAAACTTATTGAACAGCCTGGTATTATAACTCAACCTGTTGGCGCTTCTCATATTGGTTTATATGTTTCAGCCATTCTAACACTTCATTCATTCACTCTTCCTCGTTTATTTCTCAGAAGTTTTCAAGCGTTTCTTCTGCCTTTAAGAGCTTCCTTTGAGCAGTTCTCACTTGTTCTTTTTTGCACTAAGCACATTAGACTGTATCGTTATTTCTATTGATGTCTTCTGCCTCATCTTCAGCAAACTCTGCTTTCTGAGTGTTTTTGCTAGTATCCGTGCAGTGCTTGTTAAGGATGTTCATGTCTAGCTTATTTAGGTACATTTCCAATTTCCATACTGCATTTACTAGCTCTTGCCTTCGGTTGTACATGTTACCAAGTAGATCATGTAGTTTCTTAACTTTCAACCCAACTTTTAGAATGCTTGACTTGAAGATTTAAGTCTCCGTGTTTTCCATCTCACCTTTTTTTTTCGGGGTGCCTGTTTTTTTGTTTCATTATTGGCTGCTTGTTCGACGTGGTTGTCATTAGATCAGATTTGCTCGCACGTCTCATTGATGAACGATCCCTTGGCAAAGTTCCTTGAAGAGTGGGTCTCGCAAACGGATCGTCTGGGTTGTTACTTTTAGACACGATCTTGGTATTCTCTTGAGTTATTTTTTGAGTGCTATTTTTTGATTCCATAAAGTAAGGGCTTGATACCCCAAGGAACCGGGCTGTCTCCGAACGCGTTTACTTCCGAGCGTGAAGGGGTGATCACGGCTGCGGCTATCTCTCACATATGACCACAGCCACTTATGGCATGGGGACGGGAATGTTACATCCGCCCCGGCTGTGCACCTTCGCCCATCATCAGTTTCTTGGTACCCTCGTGGGAGCGGCGCGTTGACGCCGGGGGCCAACAGGTGAACGTGCGATGCAAGAATCAACCACACATTCCTTTAAGGCAACCTCCCGCTACGTCCCCTGTCCTGTGTCTGACTTCATGCGGAGGAGACAGCGAAGAGCCTTTCTATGTTAAAAGATCAGACAATCCATCGTGTACCCCTTTTAGGCCACTAGAAAGGTGTAACTCGCGTTGCAGGCAATTGAGTAGTACATGCCTAAGTACTGTAGCACATAAGGACATTCCTAACTCCCCGCCACTTACCCGGGTGCTCCAGGGACACCACTCCCTGTCAGTATAGCCACACTGCCCTAAAGAAATATATCTATGTATCTTTCTTACTATCTATCTTTCTATCTATTTTTTAAAAATTTTTAGTGAAGAGGGGGAGAAATAAATCTTTAAAAAAAAACATCCGGCTGTCCTAGGTGCATGACGGATTCTCATTGCCTTAAAGAGATCTCATCTCTTCTCATGTTCACAATTCACACCGGAAACCGTTTTTCAACATGACATCAGTGTGGTCGCTGTCTCTTTATGCTATTATGTGCCCACAGTTTCTTGGTTTCAATTCCTTCTGTTAAATTATTTTTTTGATCACGCTTTTGGTTTTCTGCCATCGTTGTTCGGTTGTGGTTAGTCCTATCATCATGTTTTCTATGTTAAATTGTTTGCCTGTTATTCTGGTGTTCTCTTTTCTCTTTTCTGACCATTTGTCGCATATAAACAATGTATGCTCAACATCATCATTCTCCGAGAAATATCTGTATCAGAAATATCTGTTGACACTCATGCTTTTTCTTTACCTTCCGCTTTTAGTATAATTTTCCTTCGTGACAGGTAAGAAGCTATTATTTTGAATAGTGCCTGTCAATGCCTCGTAACAGTGCATCTAGTATGAGCTGCCATGATGCACAGATTTTGCGCTTATGACATGTAGGTATCACAGGAGTATCACAGACTATCATTCCTCTGTTTGTCGTCAGAGTGTTATCACAGATCTCGCTTTGATGGGTGGATAAAAAGTCACCGGCTATTTTCACATCCGCTAAGACTGCATACGTTTCATCTCTTTGCGTTTCGAATCTCAGGTTCCTTGCGAATGATACATAGATCGAAGACGATATAGCGATAATCACTAAAAGATTCCTTGCTACTAACATGCCATTTTTGTAGGATTGAAAGATTTCATGTTTGCCGTGACCAGTATGAGGTTTATTATGGAGCAGCTGTCTTATCTTTGGAAAGTTGGTGTTCAGTATTTGCAACCACCAGATCCATCTCTGTCATCCATTCGCTCATTATTCTGCCTCTTCTGTCATTACGCGTTTTAACCCATGTCAATAATTTAGCATTTAAGTCTCCCGCAACTATCGCTCTAGGGTTTTGTGCCCTGATGTCTCTGCTAATTTCGTCTAGCGTATTCTATAGCTCTTAATTGTCTCTGTTACCAGATGAGTAGCAGGAGTAAACCGTGCACTTAGAGATTTCTATAAAAGAGAAGCCAGCTTTTTTCCCTCGACACTTAATTGTGATTCTTGCATCTAGTATCTTGATAGCACTGTCCACGTTGGTATTCAAATTCCAGTCTTTACTTTCTCTGATGGCCTTTAAGTTTGGTCTACTTAGGAACAATAATGATGCTCCTATTTCTCGAGCCGTTAATATCGCTGTGTCGTGCGCCTCACGACTTCGGTGGTTGTTGATCAGCACTAGTCTCATTTCTATTTGTAGCAAATTCTAATTAGCACTTGTTTTAATAAATGGCTATCTGAATAATGCTTTATTCTTATAAAGATATTGGAAGAACGATCGATTTATAGAAAGATGGGAAAAAGCAGCTAATGTGATGAGCAATACTTCGAATAATTACTTTGTAACCACCATTTTAGTATATTATAAAACCGCAATTTATAAGAAAATCTCCTAAAATTAGATCCTGATACATAAATAAATAAATTTTTTAATTAAATTATATCAACTGTCAATATATAGACATATATATTTAGTTTTAGAAGATGCGAACTTGGATATGGCTATCAAAGCAGCAGTATTTTCATGCATAGGTACGGCTGGACAACGTTGTACTACAACAAGACGACTTATCCTACACAAAAATATTAAAAATAAATTTCTTGGTATGTAATCATATTCAATTTAAAAAAAAATTCTTTCATAGCAACTTTTATTCGAATGGAAGAGATACTTCTTTTACTTAAATTCAATAATTATGCGTTATTTGTTTTCGCGTGAAATAATTTGAATATGAATTAATAAAACAATTAATTCATCTAATTTGTGTTATATTTTGTTATCAAAACTCATTTCATTGTTAATATTTAATGGTAGAGAAAGATGATATAAATTATTTACCATTTTGATAAAGAAATAATTGGATAAAAAAATTAAATATTATTTTAAACGTTTTATTTTTTAGATGAATTAATAAAATCTTATAATACTATCATGAAAAAAATTGGAAATCCTTTACATGAATCAACCTTGTATTCACCTTTACACAGTCAAGAAGCAGTTAACTCATTCGAGGTATTTGATCATAGTTATTTTATTATATTTTAGCTGATACATTATAAAATATACACTACTAAAAAAAAGTATAGCATACATTTTTTTTGTCTAAAAATTGATCAGGGGATTAAATTCAGAATTGAATCAGGGAATTGAATCAATGAGGACAACATTTTTACTTTTCAAAAATACAGTAACAACTTGTATTCAGAGATTTAATAAGATACAAATAACAAACATAAGATAAGTTTAATAAAACTAAACATATCTAAATTAACTTAAAATGTTCAAAAATATGGATTACTTAGAGAGCGTCGTTTTGAAACTGCGATTTTACTTTTTCGAAATTTATCTTGAAACTTGTATTCAATGACTTTGTAAGCCTTTTACAAATTTCTACTGAGATTTTACCCGTTATATAAAAAAATAAAAAGAATTCAGTTTACCTGGCAAAGTCTCTAATACAAACTACACCAAAAAGTCCTATTTTAGGTCTTTTTTTTTAAAACGCAGTAAAATTGCGAAAAAATCTTAGAGTAATAACTTTTGTTTATCATATTACAGAAAAAGACTTTAACTTCGATTTTCTGCAAAATTTAGAAAATGTGAATAAATTTATAATCAGATGTATTATTATAAGCATTTTTATAAGGCTTTACGAAACTCAACATTGGTAACATATCGATCGCTAAGAAGGATTTAAAAAAGAGCCTCTAAAATCTTAAAGATATACCACACCAAACAGAATCATTGATCAAAAAATTCTGAAATATCTATACTATAAGATACAAGTAAAAGAAAAATTTGTTTAAATCTTTGAGTTATGGAATTAGATTTTAAGTTAGATATTAGAAATAATTTTGTCGGTATGATTAACTACTTTCTTATAAAGAATTTCATTTTCAATTACTTTCTTTTTATATACTTATGTACTACTGTGATCAAAAAGTGAGGTAAATTTGTTTATAAAATGTAAATTCTTTATTTATTCTTCCAAATCAATTTCATCTCCTTCAAAGTAATCCCCGTCCGATAAAACGCACTTTTGCCAACGCTTTTTCCAGTCCTCGAAACAGTCGGAATAGTCTTTTTCCGGTAAAGCCTTCAAGACCTTCTTCGATTTGGTTTTTATCTCCTTAATCGTGTCAAAACGGCGTCCCCGCATTGGCCTTTTGAGTTTGCTGAATAGCCAGAAGTCGCACGGAGCCAAATCAGGTGAATACGGTGGTTGCGGAACGATATGAGTCGAGTTTTTGGCAAAAAAGTCGCGAAGAACCAATGCAGTATGACATGATGCATTATCGTGATGAAGGAACCAACAGTTGTTCGCCCATAATTCCGGCCGTTTCAGACGAATAGCTTAACGCAAACGACACATAACGCTCAAATAATATTTTTTGTTGACAGTTTGGCCCAACGGTAGGAATTCATAGTGCACTACACCACGATAATTAAAGAAAACTGTCAACATGACCTTCATTTTCGATCGACTTTGCCGTGGTCTTTTCGGTCTTGCTTCACCTTTTGCACGATAATCGCTGGATTGGTCGGTGGTTTCAGAGTCGTATGCGTAAATCCAAGTCTTGTCTCCGGTAATGATGCATTTCAAGTGGTCCTGATAGTCAGACAGCAAAGTTTCACACACATCAACGCGACACTTTTTTTCCAAACAATCGAGCGATTTTGGCACCAATCAAGCTGAGCCGAATGATATTCCAACACTATCAGCGAGGTCTCTAATTGTCAATCGACGATTTTTAAGCACCAAATCTTTGATTTTTTGGACATGGCTCTTGTCAGTAGACGTTGATGGTCGTCCAGAGCGCGGTTCGTCTTGAACGCGTTCTCGGCCCGCTTTGAACTTGTTTTATCACTTATAAACGTTTTTTTGTGCCATAGTTTTATCACCAAAGGCCTTCCGCAACATTTTCAACGTGTCCGCACAAGAATATTCGTTCCGCAAACAGAATTTGATGCAAATTCTTTGCTCAACAAAATCACCCATTGTAAAAATCGAAAAATTCACTTTTGTTTGTTTACAAAAACACGTGTGACTCGGAGATAATTAAACCTTTTAACAAACAGACGCTCGGCAAATTTTATAGACAGTCCTACCAACCTAGGAAAAAAATTTACCTGCCTTCCTAATGCCCGGAAGTTTTAAATGACAATTTGACCTTACTTTTTGATCACAGTAGTACAATAGTTTTTGAAAAATTCTTCCAAATGTTATAACTTTGCCAATTCTTAACGAAGATTTTGAAATTTCTTTTTGCATTTTATTTGAAAAGCCGTCCCCTTTGATGAAATATGGTATACTTGTGAGGAAGCTCATTATTCTTGAATTACGCCTAGTAAATCTAATGAACTGTTCTTTTTTAAATGAATGTTCAAAAATTGGTCTTTATTCTTTAAAAAAAAAAAGTCTCTATCATTTTTTTTTTAATCGCTATAGTTTAGTTAAAAAAAAAATGAACTATTTTTTAAAACGTTATAACATTGTAAAAAAATCGTATCAGAGTTTTTTATTTTAATTGAATAATAAAAGCTTATGCTTTTGAAAAATGTGAGGTTTATATAAACGATATGATGTGCGATTATGCTTCGCTGAGCAGCAGACAAATGGTGGTAGCGTTGCCTTTCAGTGTTCCTTGTACGGTTTTAACGGTGACTTCCTTTATGATTACGTTCTCTCCAGGATGTACATCAATAATTCGGCCCAGCTGCCATTGCGTGCACGGTTTATTCTTTCTTATCAACATTTTTGTCATTTTTGCAGTTCACTGAGATACTGAAACTACTATTGATTCTAAAAATGATATTTTAAACAGTTTTCTGGAACATATGTTAAATCATTTTCAGCAGAATGTCAAATTTTTGCCCAATTAATAGATGTGCAGATGTTACTGTTAGTGGATCGTTAGGATCGAAGAAAATGAGACACAAAGGTCGCAAATTTAATATTGACTCTACTTTAATCACGATTGTTCAGTTCTTCGAAAGTTATTGTGATAGCCGGTCGTCTATTACGCGTTTTTGACATAATTTTTGAAGAACTTAACCGCGGCTTCCTAGAAACTTCCGTAATGCGGAGAAAGAGGCGGATTAAAGTGCCACAAAAAGTTTATCGTTACTGCAAATCTGTGTTGTGTCTAAATTCGCTCGATTCGATTAACGCAAATAATTCCTTGAGCTGATTATTAGCTCCGACAAAGTTCGTCCCATTGTCAGAATAAACGTGAGCTGGACTGTCCCTACTACCTATAAAGTGACACAACGCTGCGAGAAAACCTTCAGTGGTAAGATCGGTGACGATTTCGAAGTGAACAGCCTTAACGGCCATGCAAATGAAGAAACAATCGTAAACCTTTATGCAGCCTTGATTTTGATACTTATTCTCTTCAATGAACATGGGGCCGAGGTTTGAATTTTGGTAAATTATCCATTTGATACTGCACTGGCGACGCCTTAAATCTTATGTACGCAATCAAGTATGATTTTTCGAACTTAATATTTACCGTCGAAAAGCCAAAACTAGTGACGGAAGCAAACTGTCATTATCAAGGAGTGGATTTAACGATGTTAACTTAGTACCCCTGACTTTTTCCGAATTCATAAAAAGATAAATTTCCTTGGTATATTGAGCCCCTTGTATTAATTTTAACACTCGTAGTTCGGTTTAGGAAATTTCGCTTACAGAAAACTCGCCACGATAAAAATTACTACGCAAAAAACGTGTACAATAAGCAATTACATGCAGAAGCACGGTATACGAGGTGTGATCAAGAAGTAAGGTGACTTTTTGAATTTCGCGCTCGCTGTACACTCTAATTTCAAAATTTTTTTTTTGTTACGTTGGTACACTCGTCTCGATAATATATTTACAGTTTTGATTCTATAACATGTGTTGTTTTTATGTGAAAGGCATAAAGGTAAAACTCGTGTTTGCGTGCTTGGCGATTTTTTACTGTTGAAAATAATGGAGCAGAGAGTTTGTATTAATTTTTATGTGAAAACATCGATTTATATTGGCGCCACCTATTGGTGGATGTTAGCAATGGAAAGGTCCATTCTTAAATGACATCCTGTCAAAATTGTATGACATTTGCTTCAATGGAAACCAAAATATCGCGCTCAAAGTGACAGTGTGTTCGTAACATCGGTCAAAAAATGAACTTCGAACAAAGAGCAAATATTAAGTTCTGTTTAAAACTCGGTTAATCCTTTACTGAGACCCATAATTTGCTGAAACAAGTTAATGGCGATAATTGTCTATCCTGTACCAGAGTGTATGAGTGGTATAAGCGGTTCCAGGGAGGTCGTGAATACATTCAGGACGACGAACATCCAGGTCCTTCGAATACCGTGGTTACTCAAAGTAACATTAAAAAAGTGCGTGAATTTATAAAGAATGAGCCAAAATCTTCATTGCGATACATAGAAATGAAATTGAATATGTCCAAAAATTCAATTCATCGCATTTTGACCGATCATTTAAATCTACGGAAGGTGTGTGCACGCTTTGTTCCACACCAATTGACCGACTACGAAAAATTGCTCCGAATTCAACATTGTAAGGATTTGATTAAAAAGTCAAAAAAGAACCCAAACTTGAAATATTTAATTGTGAGTGGTAACGAGACATGGTGTTTTCAATATGATCCCGGAACCAAGCGTCAAAGTGCTGAATGGAAGCACCCAACCGAGCCCAATCCGAAAAAAAGTCGTCTTGAAAAGTCAAAAGTAAAGACAATGTTGATTTGTTTCTACGATTCGGAGGGTATTATTCATCGTGAATTCGTTCCACCTGGTCAAACGATTACTGCTGTGTTTTATCTTGGTGTTATGAAGCGTTTGCTCAGCCGTATTCGTCGTGTGCGGCCACAATACCGAGAAAAAGGGAGCTGGCGATTGTTGCATGATAATGCCCCGTCTCATCGATCGAACTTGATCACGGATTTTTTGATCAAAAATTTCATTTAAACCATCAACCATTCACTGTACTCGCCGGATTTGGCTCCGTGCGACTTCTACTTGTTCTCCAAATTGCACTTGCCTATGAAAGAAAAACGTTATGCAGACGTAGAGGCCATCCAAAGAGGGACGACCGACATACTAAAGTCGATAGATAAAAATGATTTTAAAAACTCATTCGATATGTTAATTGATCGTGCAAAACGTTGTATTAATGCGGAAGGAGACTATTTTGAATAAAATAAATGAGATTTGCCGGAATATTGAGTTTTTGTCTTTATTTTGAAAAAGTTCCGTTTTCCATGGGACACACTGTGTAAGTTATTTCAAGAGGGCCAAGAAAATGTTAACGATGAAGCTCACTCCGGACGCCCCAGCACGTTAAAAACCAACAAAAATGTTTAGCAAGTGAAAGAAATTGTGTTGAAAAATCGTCGAATCACGATTAGAGAAGTAGCTGATGATGTTAACATATCGTTTAGCTCATGTCAATCGATTTTAACGGATGTTTTGGGTATGGCACGTGTGTCAGCAAAATTCGTTTAAAAATTGCTTAGTTTTGATCAGAAGCAGCATCGCGTGAACATCGCTCAAGACATGTTGAACGACGTCATTGATAACCCTGATCTGTTCAAAAGGGTTATAACTAGTGACGTATCATGGGTATATGGTTATGACGTCGAAACCAAAGCCCAATCATCCCAATAGAAAAGCCCAGGAGAACCAAGACCGAAAAAAGCACGCCAAGTTCGTTCGAATGTAAAGGCTTTGCTCACAGTTTTCTTTGACTACCATGGCACTGTGCATCGAGAATTCCTACCACAAGGTCGTACGTTAAATAAGGATTATTACCTTGAGGTTATGCGGCGTTTGCGTGAATCAATAAGAAAAAAACGGTTGGAAGCGTGGAAAGAAAATTCATGGATTTTGCACCATAATAATGCACTTGCGCACACGTCGTTACTAGTGAGTAGTTTTTTGACCAAAAACAATACTCCCATCATGCCTCAGCCACCTTATTCACCAGACTTGGCTTCCAGCGACTTTTTCCTTTTACCAAAATTAAGAAGACTTATGAAAGGACGAAGATTTGCGACGATTGAGGAGATTAAAGCTGCATCGCTGAAGGAGCTCAAGGCAATACCCAAAAGTGCATTTCAGAAGTGTTTTGACGACTGGAAAAAGCGCTGGCACAAGTGCATTGTATCAGAAGAAGATTATTTTGAAGGGGATAACATAATTTTAGATGAATAAATGAATATTTTTCATAAAAAATGAAAAGTTACCTCATTTTTTGATCACACCTCGTATGATCAGAATCTGTAAAAAATTTCGGTAGACTAAAGTTTTGAAACTAGACGGTTCGAGGCGGTTTTTAAATCCAGTATATCGCGAGGTGGAATTTCGTACGAGATTAGCCACGACTGCTTGGATTGTTGCAGTCACGACGGACCGTTGAACCATGAGTGATTATTTATAAATTCTCGTAGATATTGGCCTTGATATAACCCGTCGGCCGGATTGTGTATTATTTGAATGTGTCGTCATTCGTATTTTTCGCCGATTTCTTGAATTTCCTTTAGGTGGTTCGATTCGAAGAGTTTTAACGCATCGGGAGATTTATTAATCTAATGTAGCACAATCGTTGAATTGCACCAAAAAATGATTTTATTCGAAATGAAATTTAAGGTCTTTACTTCGCGGTACAAACGCGCAAGTGTTAATGCCGCGCTTAATTTAAGTCGCGAGATTGTATATTCTTTTAATGGAGCAACGCGTAACTTTGTGCGAAGAAGTTATACGAAAACTTTCTCGCGTGTATCGCAAAATCTAATGTATAGGCATGCACTGTAACCTAATCTACTAGCGTCTCAAAAATCGTGTACTTGTGTTTTTATAAATCCATCTATTAATAATCACCGATCGATTGTAATGTTATTAACAACATGTAATTGACGTGTAGTAACATGTAATTGATGCATAGTATAGTGACGTCCGTACTGATTCATCTCATTTTAATTTTGATTTCCAGCACTCTTGCATTATCAACTTTGTGGCGAGAATAACCGGTCCTGATAATTTCAACGAATCGAATATCCTTTGAATTTCGGATAATGTGAGACTTTAAGAAATTGTGGTTAGTTCAGGGAACCGTGCAATATACAGTAACTGATCTTGACGTGCGTTCCAAGACATACCCAATATTTTTAATATCAGATCTTGTTCGTTTAAAACCTGTACATCTACCGCGCGTTCGAATAAATTGGCGAAATTGATTCGTCATTAGAAGCCCACTGTCGCAAATTGAAACCGCCCCGAAATTATGTTGCAATAACTTGATCGTGAATTTGTATGAGTTCGTCGACGGAGTCCGCACCGGTAAGCAAGTCGTCGACATATAGATCATGTTTTAAAGCGTTTTTCTAAAGGATCATCCGATCCTTCATTGTCCGCGAGCTAGTAAAAACTTCGACTAGCTAGAAAGAGCGCGAATGATACACTGAACGTCACCATGTTGAGTTGAAATATGCGTATTTGATTTTTGTAATATCAAAGTATTCTTTGAAACCTCTGATCATCTTGATGAATTGATATTTGCCGACACATTTTTTCGACCTCTGCGGTTAAAACTAATTTATGTTTACGAAATTTAATCAAATATTCGACTAGTTTTTTTTTAATCTTAGGTTCAACCAATAAACAATCGTTCAATAATTTTTCGCCTTTATCTCTGGACGATGTACCGAACACGACTCGTAACTTCGTTGTAAAGCTAGACGATTTTATAACCGCGTGATATAGAAAGAAATATCCCTCCTCCGTATCTTTTGTTATTAACGACAAATGTCCCAAATCTACATATTCCTGCATCACGCGTTCGTACTCTGACATCTGTTCGACATTCGCGTTGAATTTTCCTTCTTCGAAGTTTGTGTAGACGTCGATAAGCGATCGAATTCAACAAAAATCGCGAGTTGTATTCAACGTGTAGTGTTCCTCACACTTGAAATTGTCTAAGTGGCTGCGTTCCTTATTTATTTTACTCAATTCCTAGATACACAATGACGTTTCTGAGACGTCATGTATTTTATGTGCCATCGTAGACTTTGACGTCTCCGAGACGTCAAGAAATCTCTTCGGTGAATACCATGCAGTATAATATTATTGAAGTATGATACAATTTTTAGCTGTACTTATTGTTTACTTTGTCAATAGCAGCCGCTAAGTTTAGACGTGTTTTTATGATCGGCGATTTTTGTTTAAAAAAAAAAAAATGGATCAAAGAATTTGTATCAAATTTTGCGTGGAAAATGAAATAAAGAGTAACAAAGTGTGTAAAATGTTAAAAAAGGTCTATAGTGAGTCCGCTATGAGTAAAACAAGGATTTATGAGTGGTATAAGCATTTCCAAGATGGCCGTGACAACTTTAAAGATAACGAACGCTCTGGACACCCCCGCAAAGTAAAAGATAAGGGGTTTTACGAATATCAAGCACCCTAACGTGAGAGGCACGGAGACTCACATAAATCAAGCACCCTAACGTGAGAGGCACGGGGACTCATGTAAATCAAGCACCCCAAAGAGATCATATTTTCGCCACGTCCACGTCGCTGATCCTGGATCAAGCTAAGAGCGATAACTGGAGTATTTTTATTTCCTGAACATGAATCTGTAGTAAGTTTTTCTCTATCGTTCTTCAGTTTTCAGTAAATCTACGAAAATACATCATAAGTCAGAAGTTTTTTATAATTTTCTAAAAATTAAAGGGTGATGAAGAAAATTTTAGCACAGATTCGTGTTAAGAAGACAAAAATACTTCGGAAACCATTATGACATGTGATTTGCAGATTATTGAGGATTCCAACAGGTTATGGGTCCATATGAATTATTTTATTTCTGTACAATGCGACACGTTATTTTTGAAATATTTTTCTCTCCTGAAGATCAATCCATGCTCAGGCTTGCTTTATATCCATTATTTTTTTTTTTGTGTGGCTGAAATAATCTGTGCTTTACTAATTATGATGGTGTAAGAATTTGGTTTGACATGGTAATTTTCAAGGTGAAGCGTGCCTTTAGGATTTTTTTTATTACTTCATTCATATTCAGTATATCAGAAAACGTGGTTAAACCAATTTCGAAGCTAAAATATTAAAAAAGAAATTTTTTATATTGCCTGTATCCTTCCGAACGGAGATGGTTCATAAAGGGGGATTCATCATGAGGTTTGATTTTCAATAGGCTTTTTTTTACAGATCACGCGTGACTCCTGTCAAACTGTAATGTAATTTTTATTGAGTATTGTTTGACAAATCATCATAGAAAGACTTACACCGCAACAACGTATCTAAATTGTTCAGCTGTATTACGAAAATCAGCGTTCTGTGAGAAATGTTTTTCGTGCTCTTAGAGCAACTTATAGTGTGCATCGTTGACCTACCAAAACCACTATAGCTAATACCATCCGTAAATTTCAAACCCAGCATACATTATTGGATGATACTCGACCGATTAGACCACATCCAGCACGTAGTGAAGAGAATATAGCGGCTGTAGCTGAGAGTGTGGCTGAAGACCGTGACGAATCGATTCGGCGTCGTTTTCAACAGCTTGGTTTGTCGTACGCAACAACTTAGCGTATTTTACGTAAAGATCTTGGTTTTAAGGCATACAAACTTCAACTCGTGCTAGAATTGAAGCCGGGCGACTCAGGTTTGCGTCGTGTTTTTAGTAAATGGGCTCTGAATCAGCTCAATGAAAATCCGCTGTTTTATCGCGAAATTTTGTTCAGGATGAGGCGCATTTTTGGCTCAATGGATATGTCAATAAACAAAATTGCCGTATTTGGGCTTATGAACAACCTGAAGAGCTTTAACAGCTACCGCTAAAGCCACAGAAATGCACAGTTTGGTGTGGTTTACGGGCTGGTGGAATCATCGGTCTATATTTCTTTCAAAATGAGTCAGGTCAGAACGTAACTGTCAATGGCGACCGCTATCGCACCATGATAACTGATTTTTTGCTACCTGAAATAGAAGCCCATGGTATCGGTGAACTTTGGTTTCAACAAGACGGCGCTACTTCGCATACAGCAAGAGAAACAATGGACTTATTGAGAAATCATTTCGACGAAAACCTGATTTTACGTTTTGAACCAGTAAATTGGCCGCCTAGATCGTGTAATATCACACCTTTAGATTATTTTCTTTGGGGTGACACGAAGTCTCTGGTCTTTAGGGATAAGCTAGCTTCAATCGACGCTTTGCAAGCCAACATTACTCGTGTCATTCGCGAGATACCGGTCGCTATGCTGAAACGCGTCATCCAAAATTGGACCCTTAGGATGTACCATTTACGGCGTAGTCGCGGTCAACATCTAAATGAGATAATCTTTAAAAAGTAAATGTCATAGATTGTTCTTTTGGCTCACAATAAAATTTTTACTATAGGATTTAACTTTATGCCTTTTATTTGAGATTAAAAACCAAACCTCATAATGAATCACCCTATATATGGACCACCTGTCACTTGGGGGTGTCTAAAATTAGTGATCCGATGTTTTTAGACATATATTTGGTGAAAAAAAAAAGGCATTTGGAACCGAAAAATCCCCGTCCTCCAAAGGTTATATTTAGTTTAAATTATGAAAATAAAAAATAAAAATGTTATTTAACCAAATTGCGATTAATTTATTCAAACATGAAAAATTCTGTGTCGCGAAAAGTTTTTTTTGATTCCATTATTATTAAATAAATTTAGGTGTTTGTAAATCGTTCTAAATTAAATTATTTTAATTGTGTATATTGTTAATTACTTTATTTTTAGATCATAAGTTTTAAATCAATTATAAATAATTTTAAGTCACTTTCAAATGAATTTTAATTTAATGGTGACTAAATTTAACTTAATCATGAATTAATTTTATTAATTTTAAAAACAAAATTGTAAGTTAATTGTTTATAATTTTAAATTAGTCGTGAAAGAGACATTTGAATTACAAAAAAATTTAAATAACTCGTGAAAAAATGTAATTTAGTTGTGAGTAATTTTAAACTAATTGTAAACCATTTTAATATGAAAAATTTTAATTTAACCTTAATCGTTATTATTTATCAAATTAAATTATTATATAACTCGATTTAATTGTAATTATCCATTAAATAGAGAAGGATTTATCATTACGGTTAACTTTTATTATTATTCAATTAGCTAAAGTATTTATTCGAGAAGCTGAATTTCCAGCGACCGTTTTTTGGCTCTTGTTTAGAGGCTTGGTATGTAAAAAAGAACGTTCGAAGTAAACGTTGTTTTATTTTCGCATGGGCAAGCTTCTAACCACCGTGCTTCGATTCGCGTTACGATGCGTTGAACGATCTTTATTTACTGTTATTGCCAACGAGAACTGCGAATCGATAACTTAGCCAAAAAATTATTTTACTGCACTGAATTCATCAACATTTTCACTATTATTGATGCGTAACTGATATTATGTTTTACTTTCGATAATATTTCAATGAAATATGTAGAAAATAATGCACATAAATATATATATATATATATATATATATATATATGTATACATATATATATTTTGTAACGGGGGTTTTTATCGGAGGCACGTACGGGACTCTTTCTCGCATGTGCGCACTGCTGCAGCCGCTCCTCTCCCTCGGTGCGGCCTTTAGTGCTGACGGACGTTAGTTGTCGTGCAATGGCACTCTTGTGCAGTGCCGATCCGCTTACAACGTAGGATCCTCCTCGGATCCTACTTTCTATTACACGTGAGGGGCCTTACCCTAAGGCTCCACTGCCGGTGCTGCTTCCACCGGGTTCGGCTACTCAGTTCGCGTGCCAACAGTAGGTTGGTACGCCCGCGGAGGTGGCGGTATTCGGGACAGGAACCCAAGGAAGGGAAACAAAGTGAATAATGCGCACCCGTTTCGCGCTAACACTTTATTATTGCAATAAATTGTTAAATTCAATACAAAAGTTAATTATTTACCGCGTAGAGGTTTCTTGCCGAGGATTGCAACAGGTATTGCCCAAAGAGCAATAATTTCTTATGAGGCGCGCACTGCGCATACGCGCCACCCACTCGCCTTGCTGTATTCACGCAGCAAGGCGTGTATATTAGCCCTAATACTCGCGAGCTGGTTGCAGGCGTGAGCGCCGGCCTTTACTTTTAACGGGCTGGCTGAGGGTAGGACGCGGCCTCTCGCGGCCAACCGTGAGACTACGAACGTGAAGTCTCGCACACGCTTACGCACACACACACACACGCACGCACGCACGCACGCACGCACGCACACATATAAATATAAATAAATTATGTAAAAATAAATAAATTATATGATTAAATCATAGGTGAATAACTAATTTCTATGAATAATCATATGAATGTGTAAATCCCGCAAATAAATAATTTAGTATTAAAATGTAAATAAATTATATTTATAGGATAAATTATACGTATCGTAACGGGAGGAAGTTACCCACTTTCTCCGCGTCAAAGTAAAGGCGCATGCGTGGAGAAACGGGGGAAAAGAGGAATCTGGTCGAGGAGCGCGGCCATATTAGAAAAAAAGGAAAAAAGCGCTAAAGGCAGCAACAGCAAGAGAAAAGAAAAAGAAGAGTTTTTCTGTTGGTCGACTCTGTAAGGTGCAAAGGGACGCTTCTACGCTCGACGAGGCATAGACGGCGAGAGGCGATTGAGCGGGCGACACAAGACATAGTGATAACCATAAAGGTGAGTAGCCACTCAATAGAAGTGCGAACTACGAGGTACGCTCGTCCCGCCTTTATAGCAAGCCATCAGAGCAAGAGAGAGGGAAAGAGAGAGTGAACTTGACTCTCCGCGTGGTGTGCAAGAGAGGAAAGATAGCTCGCACATACAAATTCGACTCGCCCGCCATTGTAAGATTAAAGAATACGCGCGTCCGAGTAAGCTTCCTGCGGAACGCCGTCCCCAAGAAGAAGTAACTCGAAAGTGAGTGTGTGTGCGTGCGTGCGTGTGTGTGCACGTGCATATAGCGCTCACGCACCGGTCGGTAGGTTAGTCGGCTCACGGTAGAAAGCCCGCGCAATTTTACCATTAGGGATTTTAGGCGCGGATCGTCGAATCGACCGAGAAGGGAATCCCGCTGAGAAAACCATAGAGATAATATGCATAGAGTGAGCGAGGTATGGGAGCTCGTGTAAGTGGAGATGTCTCACTCAAAGGAAGAGAAAGAGAATCGGAGACCCCTTTTTCTTTCTCTGTCTACTCGCTTTTGATTGGTTATTGACGACTAGCACTGCTGTGAGGGGGGAAAATTCCGCGAGCTCCAAAGATTATTCTGCAATCAGCTTATGTATAATACACATAACTATTTATTTTAAGCATAGAGAAATACAATAAATGAAAATGACAATATATTGCATTTTATGCAAGAAAAAGCGTATTGCTTACGACAATACTCGGAGTTTTCACAGGTAAGTTTAATATTACATCATCAGATAAATTAAAAAAGGAAATTTTAAATAATGATAAACTAAGACTATAAAAAACTTAGTTACTCATTTTTTAAATTAATTTTGCTTATCCTGTTGTAAATCTATACGGATTTTAGCAAAAAAAATTTTATATTATTTTTGTCTGAAATTAAAAAAATACCAAATATATTTTAATTTTAAATTGTGGAGGCTTCTACATAATTCTATATAGTTGTTCGAAAAAAATTTTATTTCTTCAAATTCTCGCTATTACAATATAAGATAATAAAGGTAGAAATTAAAAAAAAATTAAAAAATAAAATTTCTTCTATTTTTGTCTAACATACTATTGTATGTATGTAACTAACAAAACGTATAAAAAAATATTTTAAACGAAAAAAAAAAATTATTATTGGGATTTGAACCTAACTACTTATTTAGGATATTTTAACCTCATGCCTCTATCGGTTTAGCTATTGTCAAAAGTCTAAATATAAATACAAATTGTAATATATAAGTTGTACCCCTCCGAAGTTTATTGTTTTAATTTCCCTCTCTATGCTTTGTCATTGCTCCGCCCATAATTGTAGCATCAATCAGGAACGAGTAGACAGAGAAAGAAAAAGGGGTCTCCGAACTTCTTTTTCTTTCTTTGGCTAAAACAGGATTGAAGCCCGTTCGCTCACATGATGTACTATCTATATTATCTCTATGTATATTATCTCTATGGAGAAAACTGCTGGACCGATGTAGCAAGTGCCAGCAGAAGGGAGACTCTGTCACGTGCGAGCAAACCGCGGACACGGCAGAGCACATAGAGCGGAGACTCACTGTAGCCTTTCGCTGAGCGAGGCTCGCAGCAAAGGAGCGCGCATGCGCAGAGCGTATTTTGGGCAAACTAGCAGATTTCCTGTATTATTTCGCGCGAACAGTGAAACTAAACACTATTTTTTGTAGATTTAACTTTCTACACTAATAAATTTATTTATTTAATTGTTTTAAATCGCGAGTAGAGTTATTTTGAACCCAACCCACGCCCACGACAGTTTCTTCGCATTTTTCAGCTTTCTGGTATATAGTTGGATATCGCCGCCTCCGCGAGCTCTTGTATGAAGTGTGCAAGAGCATTCTGAGCATCCTGGCCGAGCAGGAAGAAAGTGGTCTACAAATCATGTTGTGGCGGGGGGCGTCCACATAGTACGGGGTTAACATTGCGCCTGCGGCTAACGTCGGCTGCCAACCCCAGTTATATCGAAGAAAAGCGAGTGTACGGCCGACCGAGACGCCAATTCCTCGACCAAGCAATCGTTATATCTTTTTGCGCAGTGAGCGCAAAAACACCCCATTACAGTATGTATTATGATAGCGATACGTAATCAATTAACTCGTAAATGCAGAAAAAACTAAATTTAACTATAAACTGAATTCTAAATTAGAAAATTAATATTTAATTAGAAATGCATTAAGCAATCATTATTAATGATTATAACAGTTAACATATATAAGAAACGAGTAAATTGTCATACAAATGCTATTCTATTTAATTAAATAAAATTAAAAATAAACGCGATGTTAACTGCGTTAACTTTAAACCAAAAATTATCTTATCCAATATTAATCAATAAATTACATAAATGAAATTTAACTTCGGCTGAAAAACAAAAAAATGGAAAGAAGGAAAAAAGCTAAAAAATGAAGTTAATAAATAAATTGTATGTTAAACAAATTTCTTGAATAATAATAATTAAATTAGTAAATTAAATTGCTCTCAAGAAATACTTATATTTCACTTTCAATGGTCTTCCTTGTCCAAGCATGTGTGGAAGTTCGCTGCTTTTTGGAATCCACCAAAGTCGACTGGCCTTCACTGGAACGCCGTGACCCTGTCGCGTTAATTGAAGATTTCTGCGTTGAATTGTCTACATCCATACTTCGCAGGAGGCATTAAAAATGTTGCGTCAAAACCAAGCCGTTTTTGTCTTGCTTCCGTGTATTCATTTGTAAGAAGAATGAGGAATGCATGTTGAGAGGGTGAAATAAAACTCGTCTCTCCGAACCCAATAAATTGTTTAAATTTATTAGCTCATAAGGAAAAAAGCCGATAGGCAAAAAACCCTTTGAAGACGGAAATGACAACCTTGATGATGTGAGTGTAATTGTGAACGATTGTGTATGTGGAATCGAATCAAGAAAATGTGCGATTATTGCGCGGTCATGCTCTATTATGCATTGGAACACGCGCTCTCGCTTTTGAAATAGGTTCGTAATTTTGATTGTTGCACGGACGTGCACCGTTATACGTTAGGACTCGCACTCACAAGTAAAATGCTTGTTACATGTTTAAAACGAAGCTTCATGAATATCGTCAGTAACACCAGTTACTGGAATTAGTGATAATGCAAGTGTGCGACGTGTGTATGTATGTATATGGATATGTAAACGCGTGATTTTTTTTAACAGTACCGTATCGAACCGAGGATCGAGTTAGACTGATTTGCAGCTTCGGTGTTCGCGCCCAAGACAACGTGCCCCACTGCTCGCGAATCCTCTCAATCTTCTTCAATCGTCAATTCTTTCGTCGATCGCATGACTTGAAGCATCGCGAAAACAAACAGCATCCCGCCCTTCACCCCAATTATTAGTCTGATTCGATTTTGTTTCTACGCGCGAATCGACTTCTTACGCATCTAAAACAACGTTTTGCGTTTTCTTGCCACTTCTTGTACTTCTCCTCGATTCCCTTATTCTTTCGAGTCCCCCTTACACTAAGAACCGTATATATTGCACTTGCCGAATAGTAAATTTGAATATTTTATTTCTTTACTTAAATTATTCAAATATGTTTTGATTAATAAAACATGATTTACATTGATAGAACAAGCGTTTAAATGTTTAAACATTACTTCGTAAGATTATTGGTAACTGCAATACCGACATCACATTAATTTTCCTCAATGCATTGATACTTTATTTCACATGATTTATGTATTATAGTTTGAAGAACGTATACCAATAAAAAAATTCTAATATTTCAATTTTTAATTGTTGGTTAAATATTTGCCTAGTTTATTGAATTAATCAATCTAAAATTCATTATATGTCAAACACCTGATTAATAGTATGATTTAAGCACGTGCGTGTCGCCGTGATAGTGCCCAAAGACGTGCTGTCGAATGTAATTTTGGAGCGAAACGAAATAAATTTGAAATTTTTCAGATATTTTCATCGTCGTAATATATATTTACGTAATAATGATTAATAAGTCAACAATGAGCATATAGTTAATATTTATAATCTAAATGTCAAGCTGCTAAAACTCTCGTAGTAAAAAGTACATCCTATAGGATTAATAATTTTTAGATAATAAAATATAAAAAGTTATAGGGCACGTAATTAGGCTCGTTTTGGTAAAAAGGTAGTTTTTTATAAAAAATAAAATAAGTTTAGTTTGCGTTGAGCAAAATCATATTAAATCCAAAATCATTTAATTGTAATTTTTGGTCAGAATAAGAATTATTTATTAAATTTGAATCAATTAGAAATGAAACATAATACCTCCTTTAAAAAAAAAATGAGCAATAAATTTTAAAATTAGCAAGTAAAACTGTTGCACATTTAAAAATTTCGATAAAATATTTTAACCTATCATATTGAAAAGCAATGTAATTATATCTTCCCGTATACAAAAAAAACTCCAGAAGCAAGTTAATTTAACTCTAATTAGGTAAATTATTTATTGAATAATGGTAACAAAATATTTATTTTATCCATTGCAATTGCAAGAAAAGCCTATGTACTTAGATTAAATATATATACTACTATGATCAAAAAGTAAGACCAATTTTCAATTTAAATTTCGCGGGTTTATAGATTTGACGAAACTTTTCATTTCTTGTTTTTTGAGTTGGTAGCTCTGTGAGAGACATTTGTGTTAAATTTCATGTCAATATATTTATTAGTTTGCAAGAGACGCTCGCGTTTGTGAACATTAAAAAGTGATTTCGGCGATTTTAATGTATCAGATTTTAGTGAGCTAAGAAGTTGCATTGTACATTTTGTCTTCGGAATGAAATTTTTCGTGCAAAAACGTTCAAAATATTGCAGGAGGCCTTCGGTAAGCAGACTTTGCCAGAAAGAAATGTTTACAAATAATATAAACAGTTCAAAGAAGGCAGAGACAGAGTCGAAGACAAAGAGCGTCCAGGATGACCATCGACATCAACTGATGAGAAGCACATCAAGGAAATCAAAAACCTTGAGCTCAAAGATTGTCGGTTAAGAATAAGAGACCTTGTTGATACTGTTGGCATTTCATTTGGATTGATTCAAGCAATTTTAAAAGATCATTTGATCTCGATTGGTTCCAAAAACACATAATTTTTTAAAAAAAAAGGGTCGTGTTAATGTCTGCGAAAAGATGCTTTCTAACTACCAGAACGTCATGGCACGCATTATTATGGGAGATGAAACATGGATCTATGCCTACGATCCAGAAACAACCGATCAATCGAGCGAATATCGTGCCAAAGGTGAAGCAAGACCAAAATGATCACGTCAAAGTCATTGAAAAGTCAAGGTCATGTTGACAATTTTCTTCGATTATTGTGGTGTTGTGCATTCAGAATTTCTTTCGCCGGGCCTAACTGTTAACAAGGAATATTATTTGAGTGTTAGGGGTCGTTTGCGTGAAGCTATTTGCAAAAAGAGGCCAGAATTGTGGCAAGACAAATCATGGTTTTTGCATCACGATAATGCATCGTCTCACACCGCATTGATTATTAGCGAATTTTTGACCAAAAATTCAACTCATATCGTTCCATAACCACCGTATTCGCCTGATTTAGCGCCGTGTGACTTCTCGCTGTTTAATTAACTCAAAAGACCACTCCAAGGACATCGTTTTGACTCGATTAAGGGGATTAAACGTGAATCGCTGCTTCAATTGAAGACGATTCTGGAAAAGGACTTTTCTGACTGTTTCGAGGATTGGAAAAAACGTTGACATAAGTGTATTGTGTCGGGCAAGAACTACTTTGAAGACAATGAAATAGATTCAAAAGAATAAATAAAGAATTAAAAAAAAAGCAATTGGTCTTATTTAATCATAGTAGTAGATTTTTTTTTCGAGTAAAATATTGAGCGAAAAATCTTTCAAAATATCTTAAAAAATATTTTCTTGTAATAAATAATAAATTATTGAAAGTTGACCTTATGCTTTTCTCCAGTGAGCCAACTGATTTGCATTAAGTATATCAATTACGTAATTTTTTTTCCGTGTATACGAGGTCTGGCTATTAAATAACGAGACTGGTTACGAAAAAGGGTTTTATTATAAAAATTATTCTACATTCGAAAGCTCCCCTTCAATATACTCCCCTTATCTCGCCACACACCTTTCCATACGTTTTTTCCATTGATCAAAGCAGAGCTGGAAGTCTTCTTTGGTCAGGGCCTTTAGAAGCTCTGCCGTTTTTTGCTTTACCGCTTCCATCGACTCAAATCGGGTCCCTTTCAAAGCAGATTTTATCTTCGGAAACAAAAAAAAGTCGCACGGTGCCAAATCTGGCGAGTACGGCGCGTGTTCGAGCACTGAAGTGCGCTTACCGGCCAAATACTGCTTCATAGATAGCGCGTTATGGACAGGTGCGTTGTCCTGGTGCAAAATCCACGAGTTGTTCTTCCACAACTCGGGCCGTTTCTTACGAACTAGTTCTCGCAGTGTTGCCAAAACTGACAAATAGTAAGTCTGGTTGACAGTCTGACCCTCTGGAACCCATTCAGTCATCACGATACGGTTAATGTCGAGGAAAACGATCAACATTGCCTTGAATTTTGATTTGGACATCCTTGCTTTTTTGATTCTGGGCGATTCAGGCGTCTTCCAATGCATCGATTGCCGCTTTGTTTCAACATCGCATTGAAAAATCCACGTTTTGTCGCAAGTGATAATGTTTTTCATCAGTCTGGAATCTTTTTTTAACCTTTGAAGGAAATCTGAGCAGACCTGTTGACGCAAGAGCTCTTGGTCAGGAGTCGGGTTTTTTGGCACCAACTTCGCACAGACTTTTGTCATGTGTAATTCCTCGTGTAAAATTTGTCTAACCGTTTCTTTATCGGCGTTTACAGCCTCGGCAATTATCCGGATGCTCATTCGACGATCTGCACGCACAATTTGGTTGATTTTGGTCACTGTTTCCGGAGTTGAAACAGTGACAGGGCGACCTGGGCGTTGGTCATCTTCAGTGCTCACTCGGCCCTTACTAAAGCGCTTATACCACTCAAAAACACGCGCACGAGATAGAGAATTGTCCCCATAGGCCTCTTGCAACAATTTACAGCACTCAGTCGGAGTTTTTTTCAATTTAACAAAAAATTTGAGATTGATACGTTGCTCCTGTTTTTCGTCACACATGGTTTTCGGCACGAGAAAAGAACACGTTCGTTCCAAACCGCTACTGCATAAATACAATAATAGTGACGAAAACGTGTTTTGGTACGTGCATAGACAAGATATCTAGATACCCAACGCACTACTCGTTTTTTTCCCCACCCCTCTACGGCGCCCTCTAGGCGCGCAGTCTCGTTATTTAATAGCCAGACCTCGTATTTTTTTCTTGATATATTTGTTTATATTTTCGTTTATTATTAATTTTTATTGTCATACTTTATTGTGTTTCCTTTTTTTTCCCTTTTTTTTTTCGTTTTAATTGTTTTAAGTTTCACCGATTACATAGAGATGTACCCCATAGATAGATTAAAATAGCTAGAAAGAAGATTAAATCAAAAGCGCGATTAGGTATTCGCGGTCCATTAGCCCTTTTTTTTATTAACTAATTTCTCTATCGCCTCGCCAATAGTATTGTAACGTGACGTAACGAAATCAATATCATAAATATAATTTTTTAAATTATTTATTTAAATTATTTAAGTTATTGTTTTAAATTTATTGATATTATACATATAATTTTCGAATAAATGTAAAAAAAATAAAAGATATATCAAATTTAGTATCGTCAAAATATGATGACGTTGCAAAGCCTATGCATGTCGTTGTCCGTGACTCTCCGTGCAATGCGTGGATTGAATTATGTAGAAAAAACCACGAAAAAAAGCAAACTTACAAGAGTCAAGGTCAATGTCCGTACCACCTAGACATGTATAAAAAGTCGTGTAATAAAAAATAAGTATTAAAAAAATTTAAATAATATAATTATGTATGATATAATATAATATAATACAATGAATATAAAATATAATATATAATACTCAGTATATAATACTCAATAATATGTGAAATTAAAATTCATAATGATAGAAAAAAAAATACATTATAAAATCAGTTTATGATGATCCTTAAGGATATATTTTACGTTAAATATTATAATTATTTTACCAATAATCCAATTACACGGATATACAATGTTCTGAAATGAACATGAAACCTGTGACGTGGTGTTTTTGCACCAGTCACATAAGGAGGCCAAAGCATAGCTTGTGCGCCTCCTCGTAGCTGAAATACCCTCCTTTTACAATCTTGGCAGTCTCGCAGGACTGCCACGCTGACCCTAACTAACAGCCACGCAGGGCTGTGCATACCTCACCTGCCCCAAGTACAGGGGCTTTGAGCTCAATTACAGGCTATAGCGAGGAGCTAGTCTCAGGAGCCCTGGCTAGTCGTGGCAGTGCTCGCACACACTGCAGCAGGGTTCCTCTCCAAGCTCCTTCCTGTCCTTGTAGTGGTCCCCGTACCTGCAACCTCCCAGACAGTAATTAAACAAGGAAGAGAATAATAGTAGCAGCTGCACCTTGGAAGAGAAGTACAAGCTGCCACACAACATCATAGGAAAGTGGAAGAGGAGGTTAGAAGGCAAGCAAAAACACATAAGCACAGCCTTTAAGTACAAGTACAGTCTGTCAAGTAAGAGCGTGGTCGTGTTAATTTATTAAAAAATTTATTTGATGAAATTTTCATATTTATATATACATTGTACACATTACAAACAATGATGCAATTCGGTCAATAATTTGTCCAGTCACCACCGGCGTCGATAATTGCCTGGCATCTCCGAGGCATGCTTTCTACTAATTTGACGGCGTATTTTAGTGGCAAGGATCTCCAGATCCGACGAATTTCGTAAGACAACTGCTTCAAAGTGTATGTGCGTCTTCCACAAAGCTTCCGTTCAATATATGCCCACACATTTTTAATAGGGTTTGCATCGGGCGACTGCGACGGCCAATCGAATGTAACGATGCCAGATTGAGTCTTCCACTGAGTACAGAGCTTGCTGCGGTGTTTAGGATCGTTGTCCTCCTGCAGAATCCAATCTTCATTTTTTGTGATGAACCATCGTTTGGCAGATGGCAGTCAAGCCTTTTTGTAGATTTTTATTATTTTCTCGGCATTTAGGTTGTCAGTAAAGAGATGCAAAGTGCCGAATCCCTGCTTTGAGAAGCAGGCCCAAAGATGCACCTTTATTCCATGTTTTACGGTCCGCTGAACAAGCCTATTGGTGGAAGTTGACCAGGCTTGCGTGAGGACAGAACGTGCCCGTATAGAACATTCATCAGTAAAAATGACATTTTAAAAATCTCTATCAATATTTTTATGCGCCCAAGCGAGTCGCTTTGTCACATGTTTTTCAGTCAACAGAGGCTTCTTCATTGTGTTGCGCCATTTCAGATGATGAGTACGAAGATGGGTTCGGATAGTTTCGTAGGATATATCTAAACCTTTTGCTATTAATTTTGCTTGTCCTTGCCGCAATGTTAAAGCAGGATTCCGCGAAAACAGATTCACTATTCTTTTTTCATCTTTTTTGTTCACTTTTTCTATCGAGCCACGTTCTGGTGAATAATCGACATTTTTAGCCACTTTATATCGCTGTATCCACTTCTGTACAAATGCCTTCGACTTTCTCATATATTTAGCAGCCGCTGATTGCGACATTTTGGGACCTTACGGGTGGATGCAAAGGAACACAGCCTCGTAGCGCGACGAGTACTTAGCACTCATGGCGTTTAACGTGATTTTCTTTCAAAAGATCAACGACAACTGAATCTTTGTTAAGAATGCATCAAGGACAAAGCTTTCTTCTATCGGCTTGCAAAAAAATTAGAGCGAAATCTTTGATTACCTGTCGGTGAAGTCGACCACGCTCTTACTTGACAGACTGTAATTACGTACCTGGAATGGTCTAATAGCGTGGCCTCGCTGCCGCTGCAAGCAGGCTATCGCTGTCACCGACACCGCTGCTTCGCTTTCTTGACCGCTCATCGTCCGATCCGCAGCTGTTGATCCGCCGTACTGCCGCACCTGAAAAATAAAGAAAATAGACAAATGAGTCGACGTCTACCAGCTATGGAACGCGTCGACTTACCTGGACTCTCTGGACATCTGAGGTAGATTCTCGCTGCTCCAGGGAAGACACAACAACACTGGCACTCGCAAGCGGATAACCTAAACGCGCGCTGCTGGCGAGCAGTAATGTCAACTGCCGACAGCGCTGAGCGCGCGCGGCGGCTGCGTCGCGTAACGTATTTTACACTTACGTTGCGCCGGCGCAGAACGATTATCTAAAATCCGCGCTCGCGAGAGTGCCACGCAAGAGCTTCTCGTTCACTCCGTTCGGGTCCCTTTGAGCAACAAGTCGCGAACTAAGATCTTTTTTTGTATAGAAATACGAACGAGCGAGCGTCCGGGTAGTAGCCGTATGTGTGGTAGAATATCTGGTGAGTGCCAAGGTGCAGTGGCAGCTTCCAGGAGGCATATCTTTCTCGAATCGTCCCCGTGTCCTTCCCGGCTGTGTGTGGGCGACCACGTCGCGTGTTACGCGCCATTTTCGGCCGTTGTTGTATGCTCTAGCCGTGAGCTAGCCGTGAAACGTATTTGCCGTGCAAGAAACCGCGCTACACGAGTATAGCTGGCGCCCTGGGCTCGCGTAAAAACGCAATCATTTTCTTGTATTTAATAATTTTAGTTCAAATAAACGTATTTGTTCGTGTCTATTTTTAATCGGTTGTTTTAACTTGCACTAGCAAGCAACCCGCCCGCTTCCCCTTACATGTGTACGCCACCCTGATCCCCAGTGGCGTTACTAACCAGATATAACTGATAATAATAAATAACAAACGTTGTCGCACAACCAAACTTCCACATAGCACATTACACCTTTTGTTTATCCTATTACGCGTGTACCTATAACATCATCCCACTTCACTCCATAACAGTGTTACGTCCGAAACGCCGCAAATTACATATATAAGTCAAAGAAAAAAAATAGTCGAATGCGTAATATTTCGACGTGTTTTGGCTCTCTTACTGTTTGGCCAACGATCGAAATCGCTCATGCCTCTGGGACGCGAGAGCCTCAAGAAGGAAGAAGATAGCGTATGAAATTAAATGAATGATCCAACGAAATATGGCAGAATCTAGTTTTATTCTTTAAGTGTGGGCTAGAGTAATAAGGGAAATGGTACCTTTTTCAATGAAGCGTGTAGGAGTGTGCATCGATAAGCGTTGATCCTTGATGGTTGTTAAGAGGGTCAAAAAGTCATCGAAGCAGGGGCCGTCGTTGGATTTCCCGGCGATGGGGGTAGGTAGCGCGTGTCAACTTGGCTGGTATGCTTCTACCGCTGTATTTCTCTTACGAGAGTGTCAAATCAGCCAATGCGTATACGTGTACTTGTAGATGAGCGTAGCATCTTGCCTATTTCGGAAAGCCTTTTACATCCATGCCGAACAGGTTGGGCTTGCTGAAGCAGGTAGTGTATGTTATGAGCAGAGTGTTCTAGATGTAGATGTTTGCGCACTCGGCTCCCCGGTGCTAGTATCTTTCTTATAAACTGGTGACTGCAGGTTCCAATGTGGTTGGCAGCTGTGGTGATTCTTTTTTATTGCCGGGTGAAATTCTTTTCTCGTTGATCTGCCCGTGTTGCACGAAGTGCCGAAAATATAAGTTAAAAGCTTTGTCAAAAATAATGCGATGATTCCACAGAGATTTGTTCTTTTTTTGGTGACTTTTACTCCGTTGGACGAGCTTACTACGACTTGCAGATAGAGACTGACTCCGAGTTTTTTCTCTGCGTCCTTTTGTACTCGTGCCTCTCCCATTTTTCATAGTGTTGACTAAATTTAAATCTCTTTTTAGTAGTCTGATTCGGCGATTCTTTCTACTAGCCCGATTCTGCATCTCTTTTTAGTAGCCTGAATCGGCGTCTCTTTTTAGCAGCCCGATTCTGCGTTTCTCTCTTATTTTCGTTAGATGAATTTTTAAAGAAGCATCTGCATGTGCAAATATCTTGTACTATATCTCCATATTTTATATTTTTTTATGTCACAGATGGCTTCTCTTGGAGCTTTCTAGCATGCCGCCTTGTGTGCACTCGACCGTGCGATCAGCCACTATGCCTAGTCTTCATATACCGATTTTCTTATAGATGGCCCGCTACTCTTCTATTTACCTCCTCTTGCATGTGTTTTTTTCTACTCTTGAAATTCGCTGTTTTCTGGATTGCGTGTTATTTTCCCGTACCGCTTCTCGTGCCTTTTCGGTTAATCTTTGACGATTGCTTTTTCTCTTTTCTTTGTCTATGCGTCTGTCTTCTTGCCTACGTTAGCTGTCTATGATTGATTTTATGTTCACCCATATTTCTATTCATTTCTACTAGTTCATTTTCTTTGCTTTAGTAACTATTCGTGTTGCAGTTGTACATATGTTTTATATCGTGTTGGCTGGTCTTGATATATTGCACTTGATCTTACGTAAGGAACGACGAAAATTCGTTCATTACAACAATAATTTTCTCACCATTCGCACACTAAATTTTACTTTGTTATTCATTTCGTTATTTTTATTCAACTATTTATTTGATTTACTTTCCGTATTTTTCCTTTTATTATTGGGTGTACAACTTTGCTTCCGCCGTTTTTTTCCGAAATTCGAGGCTTTATTGTAAAAAACTGGTTATACATTTATGATTTAAAGTATTGTCCATCGCTGGCCACTACTTTCTCTCATCTTTCGGGCAGCATACGAATCCCGCGTTGAAAAAACTGGTCATCTTTTAAATCGATCCACGAATCGATCCAATTTTTTACTTCTTCATAAGACCGGAAGTGCTGGTCAGCCAGGCCGTATGCCATTGATCGAAACAAGTGATAGTCCGAGGGAGCAACGTCTGGAAAATACGGCGGGTGGGGTAGGACTTCTCATTTTAAAGTTTCCAAGTATGTCTTGACCACTTTCGCAACATGGGGTCGAGCATTGTCATGCTGTAAAATCACTTTATCACGTCTCACGTTGTATTGCGGCCGTATGTCTTTCAATGCTCGGCTCAAACGCATTAATTGCGTTCAATAAAGATCACCTGTGATTGTTTCAGTCGGTTTTAACAACTTATAATACACTACGCCGAGCTGGTCCCACCAAATTCTGAGCATGACCTTGGAACCGTGAATATTCGGTTTGGCCGTCGACGTAGAAGCATGGCCGGGATATCCCCATGATTTTCTGCGCTTGGAATTATCGTAGTGAACCCATTTTTCGTCCCCAGTCACAATGCGATGCAGAAATCCCTTCCGTCTTTGCCTTGCAAGCAGCTGTTTACAAACACACAAACGCCGTTCAACATCTCTCGGCTTCAACTCGTACGGCACCCAATTTCCTTGTTTCTGAATCATTCCCATGACTCTCAGGCGTTTTGAAATAACTTGTTGAATCACTCCCAATGATCCTGCCAATTCTTGTTGCGTTTGACACGAGTCTTGATCAAGTAATGCCTTCAATTCTGCATCTTCGAAAACCTTCTTTCTTCCACCGCCATGCTGGTCTTCGACGTTAAAATCGCCGTTCTTGAAGCGTTGAAACCACTCTCGGCACGTTCTCTCACTAATAGCGGCCTTACCATAGGTATTTGAGAGCATTCGATGAGCCTCAGTCGCAGATTTCTTCATATTAAAGCAGAAAATTAAAAACTCCCGCAAATGACGAGAATTTGGCTCGTAAGCTGACACGTTTAATCGAGAATAACTTTATGATGCAGACACAAATCGACTAATATTCCGATGGTGTTATGTTTACAAATACCTAAGCTTATTGTATGACATCTATGATCTATTTATTTTAACTACCACTTACCGCTACAGCCATCTATTGCAAAGCGGCGGAAGCAAAGTTGTACACCCAATACTATTTCATTTCCATTATTATCACATTATCTTTTTCTAGCTTTAATTATTATTTTTATTTTTTCATTATTATCTTCGCTTTATTATTCTTATTTTTTATTTTATTCATATTATTCATTATCTATTCATATTACCTTCTATTATTGATTTATTTTGTGACGTGGTGTTTTTGCACCAGTCACATGAGGAGGCCAAGGCAAAGCTTATGCGCCTCCTCGTAGCTAAAATATCCCCCCTTTTACAATCTTGGCAGCCTCGCAGGACTGCCACGCGTGACCCTAACCAACAGCCACGCAGGGCTGTACATACGTTACCTTCACCAGGTACATGGGCTTCAAGCTCAAGTAAAGGCTCCAGCGAGGAGCCAGTCTCAGGAGCCCTTGAATAAGTCGTAGCAGTGCTCGCACACACTGCAGCAGGTTCCATGTCCATGCTCCTTCCTATCCTCGTAGTGATCCCTGTACCTGCAACCTCCCAGACGGTAATTAAACAAAGAACAGAATAATAATAGCAGCTGCATCTTGGAAAGAAGTACAAGCTGCCACACAATACAAAAAGACAGTGGAAGAGGAGGTTAGAAGGCAAGCAACACATAGAAGCACAGCATGAGTGCAAGTAAATACGCACCTGGAGGTGTCTGATAGTGTTGCCTCGCTACCGCTGCAAGCCGGCTATAGCTGTCACCGACACCGCTGCTTAGCTTTCTCAACCGCTCTTCGTCTGAGCCGCAGTTGTTGACCCGCAGTACGGCCGCGCCTGAAACAAAAAGAAGATAGGCAAATTAGTCGACGCCTACCAGCTATGAAACGCGTCGACTTACCTTGATCCTCCGTACATCTGAGGTAGATCCTCGCCACTCCAGGGAATACACAACAACAACACTGGCACTCGCGAGCGGATAACCTCAACGCGCGCTGCTGGCGAGCAGTAATATCAACTGCCGCCAGCGCTGAGCGCGAGCGGCGGCTGCGTTGCGTAACGTACTTTACATGTACGTTGCGCCGGCGCAGAACGATCATCAAAAAGCCGCGCTCGCGAAAGTGCCACGCAAGAAGCTTCTCTTTCACTCCGTTCGGGTCCGCGTTAGCGAAAAGACAAGTAGCGAGCAGTCGACACTCCGTTCTGGTCTGTGTTAGCAAACGGTCGTTATTATCGAGCAGCCAAAAACTCCGAGGCCAGCAGTCGCGAACGAGTAACTCTTGAAAACGGGCGAGCGTCCGAATAGTAACCGTGAGCGTGTTAGAGTATCTGGTGAGTGCCAAGGTGCAGTGGCAGCTGCCAGGAGGTACAGCTTCCCCAAATCGTCCCCGTATCCTTCCCGGCTGCGTGTGTGCGACCGCGTCGCGTGTTACGCGCCATTTTCGGCGTTGTTGTATGCTGTATGCCCGCGACCGCTCTAACCGTGAGTTAGCCGCGCAGAGTATTTGCCGCGCAAGAAACCGCGCTACACGATTGTAGCTGGCGCCCTGAGCTCGCGTAAAAACGCGATAAATAATTGTATTAATTAAATCAGTTTTAAATAAACGTATGTGTCCGTGTATTAAATGGTTAAATAAGTAATTTACTGGTAAGCAAGCAAACCGCTTCCCCGCTCCCCCCCCCTTTTTTCCATTTGTACGCCACCATGATCGCCAGTGGTGTCACAAATTGGCGCCGACAACGTGGGGCCGACACAAATCACGCTGATTTGTGAAAAATTTTCGGGATCGCGCAATCGTGTGTATGTGTGAGGACAGTGAATTTTTGAATAAGAAAAGCAGAGACAGTGAAGTGTGATAAAGTGTATGTATGGTAGTCGCAGTCGTAAGCGAATACCGCATTCTCGAACTCGCCGTTCGCCGCCATTTTTCGCGCGTCGTAAAAGCACACGCGGCCGGACGAGGACGAGGAGGGAAGGAAGCCAGTGGGCGGCCATCTTGATCGACCACGCGAGAAAGCCGCGCAGTAGCGCTGGCGCTCGCATACGCCACGTCGGAGGTCGGTAAGCTTATTCGAGTGTGCGCATCCAGCGGTAAGATCGAGACTACTCGCGATAACTTCAAAACAAATTGTTTTGAAGAACGTTGGCGAGAGTAAATTAAAATTTTAACTTTTCTTCTAGCACAATTCAACTAGAATTTTTTTTTTTGAATATTTCAATTTTTTTTTCATAATAATTTTTTTTTATGAGAAAATTCACAATTTTTTTTTTGATAAATAATTTTATTTTTTTTAATTTTTTTTTCTTCTATTTTTCGTTGTTTTCGCTGCGCTTGGCTTGCGGCCTACCGGTAAAATTTTCTAAAAATCTAATAAATTATCCTGCATGCTAGTCATTTGAATAAAATTTTTTTTGTGTAATTGCTGGCGTACTGCCGATATTATCCCCACCGCGTGTGTTAGAGTGAGTGCTTATCTGTCGTGGAGCTGTGACGTCAGCTCGATAGTTGCGAGTGTAGCGCCGCGCTTGAACGCGTATCAGCTGGCGCGCGTCTCAACCACGGAGGTTAGCACGACGCAAGTTACGTCGTATATTCGACTAGCGCTTCAGAGCGGTTAACATAATCATTTTTTTTTCTTTCCGTTTTTTTTTTCGTTTTTCTTCCGTTTGGCAATTTAAACATTTTTTTTGTGCTTTCTTTAGTAAGTTTAAGATAATAAATTTTTCTTATAAATAATAATAATTTTTTTTTATTAATTTTTCTAAATTAAATAATAATTTTTTTTAGTAAAATTTTTTTTTCTCAACTAAAAAAAAATTTTTTTTTAAAATTTTTTTTTAATAAAATTTGTTTTTTTTTTAATTTTTTTTTTGTCGAGTATTAAAATTTTTTTTTTTCTCTTCTTTACCATTTTTTCCAATAGTTTTCGGTATTCTCGAGAAATTATTTTTTTTTTGCCTGTGTTTTCGCTTCCGGCAGGGTGCGCCGTCGCCCCTACATCGTCTCGCAAGACGACGAACATCCCGCCGCTCACTCTGACACCACTCATAAAACTATTTTGTGCTGTTTTGTTTCAGTTTTTTTTTTGCACGCTGACCCCGCACCGTGCTGCAAATAGCAGTCACGGATATTTAATTGTATTAATTGTTATGTGGCATGCTGTGAATGTAAATTATATCTAATTTATTTATATATATTTTTTTTAAATATTTTGGCGAAAATCTATTTTTTGTTGTCTCGTATCCCTCGGAATTATTTTCGGTTATAGCACCGTTTGCTTACATCGTGGCCATTTTTCTGCACCCAGACCTTGCTCGCGCGTGTTTCCCCGCTACTTTCCCCGTTGTTTTTGCATAGCTTGTCGCGGACCACGACTGTCTCCCGCTAGCCTAACCTTCTCCCGCCTCGCACCATACTATAGCGCATTTGCTGGCTTAAGCACGTTATATTACGCATCCCGCGCCGACGCATGCGAGCGAATTATTAGTTTTTTTCGCAGTTTTCAGCTTCGTGTGAGTTAGTGGACTCAGCCATAGCAGTCAGCAAGCAGTTTGACGTAAGTTTCAGCAACGATTTGCGAGCTAGTGTGCTCGAGTTGATTTTGTATTCGTGTCATTTTTTTTTCGTTTTGCTTAGCAGCAGCTGTTTAGGTGGAAGTTAACTTCCTCAGCAGAGCTAACCGAGCACGTACTCGAGCTATTCGTCCCAGTTTTGGAATTTGCGTTGAGCTGACTATACTAAGCGTGATATTTCGCTCGTTTCGCCGTAACGTCGCGTGTCATTATTGTACGTCGTCGCTCCCGTCGTTGCAACTATTTTGTTTTCTCGTGATTTAGTTTTTTTAGTGTCGCAGAATGGAGTCGGATCGTGCCGCCAATCGTGATATGATTTCGCTGGAGCCTGAGATTATCAGGAGTTCCATTCGGTATGCTATTTATACCGCAACCGACGGACGCGTGTTTGAAAACGCACAACGAAGCGGATTCAACATCGATTGCGATACATACGTAGTGCGAGAGCGGCTGGAAAGGTACGAGCTCCGTCGCTTGTTGGGAGCCGATGCCGCTCCATGGAACCCCGCGCAGGATGAGCGCGCGAATCACAGCCGTCTCCCGCCGCTTGAAGCGGAATCAATTATACCGCGCAGTTCAAGTCTGAATTTCGATTCTCCCGCGGGTCCGCAAGCGCCTAATATTTCGGTTTTCTCGCAACTAGCCGCGCGCGCATGGGACAGCACATCGGCGGAAGTGGCACGGACGCCGCAGGGCGAGCCTGATATCCGCGCACCGCGAGTGCGTATCGCCGATACCGAGCCAGAGAGAGCTCGTGCGATGGAGACCCCTCCGCCGCCCCGTGCGCATTCTACGCGGCTACACCAGACGGTTGGCCGGCTTGGCAGGGAATCGCCGATGGAATTAACGGACCCCGTAGAGCGTACGTTCCACGGAGCAGCCTCCAGCTACCGCGTACCACCAGCGGTAGGCCCTGCGGCTGCCCTCGAAGAGTTCGACCCGTTCTGGACGTACGTGGTTGAGAGCCAGCGGCCGACGGAAGACCGAAGGACCGCGGAAACGTATCCGGAGCCAGCCTTAGACGCTCCACGAGAACAGCAAAGGCACGAAGCACCATATTTCAAAGCAGCGCACGCAACCGCCCCGTTCGGCGAGTTAGCTGCGCAGCCGTTGCCACCCGCTTCTCGGCGCGTTACCGTGAATTGGAGAGCGCCCACGAACGAAGAGGCTTACGCGCCGCACCCACAATTACCGGAGGACCGACGGCCGACTCGACTGGCACCGCCGCCGCCTCCGCGCCCCGCAGAGTTTAACCACCAGCAGCCGTACGGAGCGGAGAGGTACGACGCACCTCTAAGACCTCCGCTTGAAGCTGCAGCGCCTCGGCACGCGCAAACGAATGCCACGCAGCTTATTCTCGAACATTCCACGTTTCTGCGCGAAAAGCAAACGTGCGAAATACTGGAGAAGTGGCGCATTTCTTTTAAAGGGAGGCAAAAGCAAGACCCCGAGGGATTCCTGACCAACCTAAATCAGTGTCGGGAGACATACGGCTTGACTCTCGAAGATATTATTAAAGCTCTGCCGGCGGGCCTCGACGAAGAGGCATGGTACTGGTTTCGCCGCGAACACAACCGCTGGCAAACTTACGCTGATTTTGTGGACGCGTTTCGGTTGCAGTATTGCGCCGACAATCTGCAAGACCGCTTGCACCAGGAGATCGGTAGGCGGACACAAGGCCCGCAGGAAGATATATTTACGTTCCTGCTCAAATTCCGCAATCTGCTAGACCAAGTGCGGCCGCCGATGTCATTATCCGAGCAATTAGATTGCACGTGCCGCAACCTCCATCTAGCGTATAGGCAAGCTGTTTCGCGCGACCGCGTTCGTGATTTTGTAGAGCTGCAGCGTCTGGGGAAAAAGTTCAAGACGAAGAAGTTGCAGGACAAGGCTTATCGTCCTCCTCCGCCACCCGAGGAGTCGTTCTTCCCCAAGGACGCGTACGTGCCGCTGCAACCGGTACGCTCAGTTAAAGCTGCTCCCGTAGAAACGGCGCGCCTTATAGACATCGACGACACGAATCATAGCACGGACTTTGTCGCCGCCGCGAGCGCTTCGGAGGAGCGCCTTCAGCATTCGCAGTCGCAATTTAAGCCGCCGGCTCCGCCGCAAGCTCGAACTCCGCCTAAAAAGCCGCGTCCACTAGCGAATACGCGCACCGCGGCTTCCAGGTCTTCGGCGGGAACGCAGACCGAAATACCGCCGCTTCTGAAACCCGCTGACGTGCCCCCGCAGCGGCAGCGTAATTCTAATTATTACGCGAACAGCAGCACCGCGCCGCCGCGCGCAGTAGCATACGCCGCTAATAACCAGCATGATAACTCGCCGCAAGCTCGGAAGCAGCGAGAGCCGTGCCGGCGATGTAACCAGCTAGGGCATTGGGCTGCGGAATGCCCTAAGTCCCCTAAATGTTATGGATGCGGGCAACCAAATGTACTGCGAAGGGACTGCAATCGATGCAGAGCGTCTCCACGGGCGGGAAACGCCCCGCCGGGGACTCGTTAGGAGCTTGCGGGTCCTCGCGCAGCCGAAAGGCAGCTCCACGCTGCGGGCAGCTTCAGCCTGACCCGCCACGCCTGTCGCCGCTGCGCGACGCAGTGGAGGTTTCCGCCGCAACGGAATCTCCAGCAGCAGCACCATTGGATCCACCGCCGTCGCTGATTTAAGGTAAACCGCACCTCCGCGAGGTACGGCTATTTTTTAATATTGAGCTCAATGGTTTGAAGCTCAGAGGCTTACTGGACGATGGCGCCGTCCATTCTTTTCTGGGAAAGGGTTTAAGCACGTTGTTGCAGAACAAGCTTAGCCCTGCGGCTAATACAATTAACGTGGCAGATGGAGGAGCAGTGGCAATCCAGGGAGTGCTGGATGTGACTGTCTCCATCGATGGAGAAAGGCGCACGCTTCCTTTCTTCGTGGCAGATGGATTGCAATACGATTGCATCCTGGGCATCGACTTCAAGAGGCTGTTTAAATTGAAGATTGATTATGGCACGGATACCTGGTGGACACCACGGGGCGTGGTGCACCAGTTCTATCCGTACGGGTCCGATCCGGCGACCTTTCGGCCGTCGCGACCGTCGGCGGACTCGTAGTAGCAACCGACGACGAGCAGGAGCAGCTGAATGCTCTGCTCGACCGCTTAATCCCGCCAACACCCGCATCGCTAGGATTAACCAACTAAGCAGTGCATACCATCGATGTGCAAGGAGCCGCGCCAATTCGGCAGCATGTGCGCAGATATTCGCCAAAAATGCTGCAAGTTGCATACGATGAGATCGATCGCATGCTTGCCGAAGGTATCATTGAGCCGTCCGACAGCCCGTGGTGCAGCTGTCCGGTAATCGCACCGAAAGCCAATGGAAAGTAGCGTTTCTGCATTGACTACCGGCGCATCAATGCTGTCACTAAACGCTCCGCTTATCCCCTTCGCAACATGGACGATATTTTAGACAAGCTTAGATCGGCTCGCTACATCTCCAAGCTTGATCTTAGTCAAGCGTATCACCAAGTCCCGCTCGACACCGCAAGCAAAGAAATCACCGCTTTCTGCATCCCTGGACGCGGGCTTTATCAATTCACGCGTATGCCGTACGGTTTAACGAACGCTCCCGCAACGTTTCAGCAAATAATGGACCGTCTTATTAAGCCGCACTGGGAACCGCACGTCTTCCCCTACTTGGACGACGTGATTATCGTCACTTCTACGTTCCAAGAGCACCTGCAGTGGCTGGAACGAGTGCTCGCGGCATTTAAAGCGGGCAATTTGCAACTCAATCGCGAAAAATCTGAGTTCTGCTGCGCTGAAGTTCGCTACTTAGGTTACGTTGTGAACGCAGAAGGCTTGAAGCCTGACGACGATAAGATAAAGCCGATTGTTGAGTACCCCGCACCTACGAACGTCCGCCAGCTGAGGCGATTTCTAGGCATGGTAGCCTGGTATTCGCGTTTCATCGATAATCTGGCAGCATATAAAGCACCGCTCACCCAATTAATGCGGAAAGGCATTCGTTGGCATTGGAACGAGAAATAACAGCTCGCCTTCGCGCAAATGAAGCAAGCTCTAACGCAAGCGCCTGTGCTAGCTCGCCCGGATCTCACCCGCCCGTTTACGCTGCAAACGGACGCGAGTGATTACGCCATCGCAGGCGTTCTAACACAAGAGGTTGACGGACACGAGCACCCGATCTATTTTGTAAGTGTCCTGTCTAAGGCTGAGCGCAACTATTCCGTGACGGAAAAGGAGTGCTTGGCGGTGCTCTGGTCCGTCGAACGGCTAAAAGGTTACCTCAAAGGGGAGGAATTTACGGTGATTACCGATCACCATAGCCTCTTGTGGTTACATAATTTGAAGGATCCCGCAGGCCGCTTAGGGCGATGGAACACGATGCTGCAGCAATATTCCATCAAATTCGTGCATCGTAAAGGCGCGTTGCATCAAGTGCCGGACGCACTTACCCGTGCGCTCGAAAATAACGTAGACGCAGCCGCTGTAGCTCCGTCCGCGCACACGGACGACAAATGGTATCAGCGACACTTGCTAGCCGTCCGCACCCGCCCGCACATCTTCCCAGATTGGCGTATTGACAACGAGCTGTTATACGTGCACCGGCCGAGTCAGCTGATTGACCCGCTAGTGCCGGATCTCGACGCGTGGAAACTCGTATTACCGCAGGGCGACCGCGCCAAAGCATTGTTTGAAGCGCACGATACACCGCAGGCGGGCCATCTCGGTGTCGAGAAAACGTATGCGCGGCTCGCCACCTACTATTATTGGCCTGGCATTTACTATGATACGTGTCGCTACGTACGCGCTTGCCAAGAGTGCCAAGCGCACAAGGTATCGCAGCAAGCACCAGCCGGCTTGATAAGGGAGCGATACATTGACGGACCGTGGACGGTAGTTGCCGCGGACGTGATCGGGCCGAAACCACTGTCGAAACGAGGGCACCGCTATGCGATAGTGTTTGAGGATCTCTTTACGCGCTATGTCGAAATCCGCGCGTTACGGAAAGCCGACGCGAAGAGCGTAATGCAGGCGTTCGATGACTTGATAATAAATCGATGGGGCTGTCCTAAGGTCCTGTTGACGGACAATGGGACTGAATTTGCTAACAAAATCGTAACCGAGCGGCTGCAGCAGTACGGAGTGACGCAGTCTACCATTCCTCCGTACCATGCGCAGGCCAACCCCGTAGAACGCGTTAATCGAAATTTGCTTACGATGATTAATAGCTTTCTTAGCGAAGACCACCGCGAATGGGATATGCATCTTAATGAATCCGCCTTCGCGCTCAACAGTATGGTGCACTCATCGACCAAATTTTCCCCCGCGTTCCTAAATTTCGGCCGTAACCCGCAACCTTGCATGATCCTCCGCAAACACCTTGAACATCCCGCTCCTGTACAGCCGCCCGATGCAGAACAATGGCTCGAACGTGTAACCCGCTTGCCAGCGGTACATGATCTAGTAAAGCGACACATCGAGCAAGCGACCGCAAAACAATCCGCGCATTACAATCGCCGTCGACGCGACGTTCAATATCAAGTAGGCGATTTAGTGTGCCGCCGCCAACACCACCTGTCCTCTGCCGGAGAAGGATTCGTGGCAAAAATGGCACCGCGGTTCGTAGGGCCAGCGACCATCGTCAAGGTACTCTCACCAGTAGTCTACCTCGTCGAAGACGCCAACTCGAAGAAGCGCACCAAAATCCACGTAAGCGACTTGAAACGCTACGTACCACCGCGTTCCCGTTAAGAATTTTCTCGTTTTTTTGTTTTTTTTTTCTATATAGCACCGCCGCTGCTTATTAAAAATTTTTATATATTCAGCAGATTAGTGTGTTTCATTACCCCTGTTGCCTATCCCGCTCATCCCGCCAATACACTGCATGCTATTGTTTGTTTTGTTCCTTGCTCCCTCTGTTTTTTTTGGTTTTTTTAATTTGGTTTTTTTTTTGCATTATTTTTTTTTGTTTTTGTTACCTTGGTTTTGGTTTGCCGCCAAGCACCCCAAGCCAGCAGAGCATTATTTTTTTCCATTTTTGCTATTTTTTTTATTATTCTTTTTATTATTTTTCTTATTTTTTTTTGTATTTCGCTCCCACCCCTTTCAATTTTTTTTTGCTATTATTACCCGCGTTGGCGCGAACCACTCGTGCCACCAACGAGCCACAGCTGCATGTCGCACTCGCATCCAGCTATGTACCACTTTCCGACGAGGCAACGAGTAAACTCAGCATGTTTACCATAACCGCTCACTGGCAGTGGGCCACCAAGGTAACCAATTGTGTTTTTAGTTTTTTTTAATTATCGAACAGCAATGCGGCTGTCGAATAGTACTGCTACTGCACCAGGTAAGCACGGTATGATTAAAATTATTGGCTATTTTATGTACATGTTTTTTTTGATGCATGTTAATATTAAGTATTTTATTTCTTTCGGTATGAGTGGTATTGAATGTTGGAGCAGGTTATGAGAGACCGCGTCGTTAGGACAATTTGCGTAACGATAATAGTTTTTTTTGTACTTTTATTTTTTTTTGTATTTCTGCCCAAGGGTCGAGCCAGTCGCGTACATAACCGACAAACTAAATTTTCAGTTCAGACTCGAGTTCGCCTAGTAATTCCGCGTGCACCCGTACACCGCGTACACTTTAGCTGGAACACCAATGCAAATGAGCCACGCTGCAGAAGGCGATGTCCGCACCACAACGTTCTGCCGCTCACATACACCGTTGCAGGTGAGACCGCTCACCTTAGGCTAAGTGCAAGCGCTAGGCGAATGTAACAATGTTCGATCCCAGTTAGGATCAAACAGTGAATATGGAGTCGTTTCACTTCCCCCATATTCACGGTTTGGCGGGGGGGAGTTGTGACGTGGTGTTTTTGCACCAGTCACATGAGGAGGCCAAGGCATAGCTTATGCGCCTCCTCGTAGCTAAAATATCCCCCCTTTTACAATCTTGGCAGCCTCGCAGGACTGCCACGCGTGACCCTAACTAACAGCCACGCAGGGCTGTACATACGTTACCTTCACCAGGTACATGGGCTTCAAGCTCAAGTAAAGGCTCCAGCGAGGAGCCAGTCTCAGGAGCCCTTGAATAAGTCGTAGCAGTGCTCGCACACACTGCAGCAGGTTCCATGTCCATGCTCCTTCCTATCCTCGTAGTGATCCCTGTACCTGCAACCTCCCAGACGGTAATTAAACAAAGAACAGAATAATAATAGCAGCTGCACCTTGGAAAGAAGTACAAGCTGCCACACAATACAAAAAGAAAGTGGAAGAGGAGGTTAGAAGGCAAGCAACACACAGAAGCACAGAATGAGTGCAAGTAAATACGCACCTGGAGGTGTCTGATAGTGTTGCCTCGCTACCGCTGCAAGCTGGCTATAGCTGTCACCGACACCGCTGCTTAGCTTTCTCAACCGCTCTTCGTCTGAGCCGCAGTTGTTGACCCGCAGTACGGCCGCGCCTGAAACAAAAAGAAGATAGGCAAATTAGTCGACGCCTACCAGCTATGGAACGCGTCGACTTACCTTGATCCTCCGTACATCTGAGGTAGATCCTCGCCGCTCCAGGGAATACACAACAACAACACTGGCACTCGCGAGCGGATAACCTCAACGCGCGCTGCTGGCGAGCAGTAATATCAACTGCCGCCAGCGCTGAGCGCGAGCGGCGGCTGCGTTGCGTAACGTACTTTACACGTACGTTGCGCCGGCGCAGAACGATCATCAAAAAGCCGCGCTCGCGAAAGTGCCACGCAAGAAGCTCCTCTTTCACTCCGTTCGGGTCCGCGTTAGCGAAAAGACAAGTAGCGAGCAGTCGACACTCCGTTCTGGTCTGTGTTAGCAAACGGTCGTTATTATCGAGCAGCCAAAAACTCCGAGGCCAGCAGTCGCGAACGAGTAACTCTTGAAAACGGGCGAGCGTCCGGATAGTAACCGTAAGCGTGTTAGAGTATCTGGTGAGTGCCAAGGTGCAGTGGCAGCTGCCAGGAGGCACAGCTTCCCCGAATCGTCCCCGTATCCTTCCCGGCTGCGTGTGTGCGACCGCGTCGCGTGTTACGCGCCATTTTCGGCGTTGTTGTATGCTGTGTGCCCGCGACCGCTCTAACCGTGAGTTAGCCGCGCAGAGTATTTGCCGCGCAAGAAACCGCGCTACACGATTGTAGCTGGCGCCCTGGGCTCGCGTAAAAACGCGATAAATAATTGTATTAATTAAATCAGTTTTAAATAAACGTATGTGTCCGTGTATTAAATGGTTAAATGAGTAATTTACTGGTAAGCAAGCAAACCGCTTCCCCGCTCCCCCCCCCTTTTTTTCCATTTGTACGCCACCCTGATCCCCAGTGGTGTTACAATTTATTATATATATTTTATTTCGTTTTTTTTCCATATAATTTTATTTTATTGTATTATTCTTCTTCTATATTTTATTTTCTTTTTATTTGCTTAATTATTCATTATTCTTCACCATTTTATTCACCTTTTATTTTATTTTATTTATATTATTCATTATTTCTTTATATAATTTATTTCTATTCATTTATTTTTATACATAAATTTTATTTTATTTTGCGTCATTTCATTATTCTTCTTTATTTAATCTACTTCTTTTTGGTTTCTTTTTTTATACATTTATCACTTCCTTCTTAATTTGCGATTTTTAGGCCATTCGATTTACTTTACTTTAGATTTTCCTTTTACTCACACTGATTTCATTCACTGATCACATCCTTGGCACTTATTCAAAAACTTACATCCACGAAATATAGGCTAATCCATCATTCTTTTTTCTGCTTTTACAGGAACATCTCGCTTGATGCGCAAAAAGAAATTAAAAATGCCTTTGTTTATGTACGTAACGGCGGTTGTAATGTTTTGTTTTCAACTTTCATATGTAACCATACATGACCTGAGATGAAAGAAGAATTATTTACTAGACAGAAGCGTTTCATATAGAAATGATATCGTATCTCAAGTTTTTAATTTAAAATTAAAGATACTTACAAACCTAATGACGAAAAAAAATATCTTCGACTTTGTTAAGTGCCATATGCACAGTGTCAAATAGCAGGAGCGAGGTTTACCTTACGCTCACATACTTCTATGGTTACGTACCAAAATTCAACCATATGAAATCGACAAGATCGTTTTTGCTTAGTTATTAGGCAGAAGATCAGATCCCTTAAAATATGATATTATATGTAAAAACATACTACATGGTCTCTGGGGGGGACTAAATCCAGCATCTAAAAATATTGAAAATTGACGGAAATATATTGGGTTGTTCGATAATTAATGTTGTTTTTTTCATGTTTTTCAAAGTGAATATATTTATATTAACAACAAACATTAATGATATATTAACCGTTTTGTTGGATGACCTTTTGCCATCTTGCGGTAAGTTGAAAAATTCCATGTTCGAAGAAGCCTTGGTTTTTAGAAGCGAAGAACTGGTCCAACTCATTTTTAACAGCCTGATTGGAATCGAAAGTTTTACCATTCAAATGGTTTTTAAGGGAGCGAAACAAATGATAGTCTGATAGTGCTAGGTCAGGGCTACAGGGTGGATGTGGCATAAGTTCCCAATTGAGCTCAATTAATTTTTGACGGGTTATGAAATAGGTGTGAGGTCTGGCGTTATCATGATTAAACATCACACCTTTGCGATTGGCCAGTTCAGGGCGTTTTTTCTTCATTGCTTTGTTCAATTTCGATAGTTGTCGACAGTAGACATTCGTATCAATAGTTTGGTTTCTTGGAAGCAGCTCAAACTAGACTATACCCTTGTAATCCCATCACACGGAAAGCATAATCTTCTTTTGGTGAATATTGGCTTTGGATGTCGATCATGGGGGCTTATCTTGCTTAATCCATGATCGTTTTCGGACTACATTATCGTACATAATCCATGTTTTATCACCCGTTATGATTCTTTTTAGAAATGGGTCGTTTTCGTTAATGCATGTTAATGCGTTTGGTAAGGTGGATTTCTTTTAATTCGTGAGGAACCCAAACATCCAGTTTGTTTATGTACTCAAGCTATTGTAAGTGCAAGTAAACGGTTGAATTCGATATGCCGAGCTTCTCTGCCATCTCTCAAGTTGTCATATGCCAGTTAGTTTCGATTAACGCCTTTATTTTGTCGTCATCAGTAGTGGTTGGGCGACCAGTATGTGGTGCATCTTGCACATTAAAATTTTCAGAACGAAAGCGAGCAAACCAACGCTGACACTGGCGTTCAGTAAGGCAGTCCTCACCATAAACTTCACACAATTTCTTCCGAGCTTGCACCGCATTTCTGCCCTTTCGGAATTGAAACAATAAAATATGCTGATAATGCTCACTTTGATTTTCCATTTTCAACTTAATTTTTAACTAACTAGTTATTTACTAATGACGCTCAGTTTCTGACAGAAGATAGTGTATAGTCTAACCTTTATAATAGTATATAATTATATACGCCACGCAACCGCTACTACATGAAATATGCAGTTCACGCCATCTATGAGGAAAAAGCGACATCAATTATCAAACAACCTAATAGTATGATGAACCCACATGGTCGCGGGGGTATTTTTTTTCGGTGCCAAGTATAGAGCCGTGAAAAATGATCTGAAACAGAAATGCAAAAAGATGCGGTCAGTATATGCCTGTAATCACTTGGTAAACCTAATTTCTTGGTAATAAGAATTGTAGAAATGGCAGACATAAAATCAAAAAAGTCGATATTTTCGAAAAAAATATTTTTCTTCGCTGATAAAAAAAAATGTTAATTTTGAGAAATTTCTAATATTTTTAGGTTTACCAAGTTGTTTCATATGTTATAAAAACGTGTGCAAAATTTTGGCCAGATCGGTTGAATAGGCTCTGAGCGATCGTTGGCACCAAAAAAACGGGACAAAAAAATTTCGAGAAAAACGCGTTCAAAGTTTGGGTAACGGAAAAGTGTTTGATAAAGCTCCTTACGAACTAATCTGCTATGCCAGCTCCATACAGCAGGCCTTTAGTTTCTTCAAAAAAGGCATTTTGCTCCATCCTCTCCGCTTTTCGCGCCTACCGAGCCTCTCTCGTCGAGGAAAGGCTGCGCCTGTCTTGCCGAACGATCCGACTCTCATCGACTTTGCTAGCGTAATCCATAGCTTGCTTGCCTATTTGCAGCTCCAGTTCTTGCATAACTTTTAAGATCTGAGAATGACCTTCGTTGAATATGATGGCTGCTAAATAAGCTGCAATTTCAACTATTTTGAAGTCGCAATGAAGGTGTTTAGGAGCCAAACGCCAGATAGTCGCGTTGAAATTTTCATTGGCGTTCCGCATGTGGCCTTCTAAGCACCTGCTTAATAACTCGTCACTACTTAAATCGTTGAATATAGATAAAATATGCTTTTGCACATCAAGGTGAAGGGGTGGAGGGTGCTTTATGGTGTTGCTGTTTACTCTAATAACTTCAGCCTTTCTCCACTTGCACTAGCTATCTTTTCCTGAAGGACAAACGAAATTTACGCTTTTCAGCTGCATAAGCACAAGATAGCTCATCTCTTTTTCCTTTCCCAACATGCGTCATTATTTTTCTTTCGATAGATGTATCCGTGCACCACGAAAGACGAAAGAAAACTGAAAAATACGTTAATTTTGTCTCTCGCTGGACAGCTGCTCACAAATACCACTTTACACGTATACACCCTTGTGCTATATATACCAAAAACATCCGATCATACCCCTATAAAAGTATACTTATAAAAACATGGCCTGCAGAAATTTTGAATAAAAGTGAATGGATGGGGGTCTTGGAAATTGGCTCTATCTCCAGAAGTTTTGAGTTTTGGCCTAAGTTATGAAGTTTCTCGGATTCTAGACACATTAAAGTAACTTCCAAAGCGGAAAAAAAAAAAAAAAATTCGATTCTTTGAAGGTTCTAAATGGTTGTCCCCCCTTAAACACGCAATGCGATTTGCATTTATATTGTCCGATGTTATTGCGGTGTTTCGGTGCTCATATTTATGTAGAATACTATCATTCTGTTCAAGCTATAATAGAGTTACAAATACATTAACAGAAGGACGGATCAGGCAACGTTTTTGATCAATAATTTTGATGAAATAACTAATATGGTCGTTGTATATGCACTTCTGAAGCTATCTGGAGATTTTTAGAATTTTCAATTTATGATCAACATCCAGCTATTATACATTTCACTATTTATTTTCAAAATCATCAACGTGTTTATTTTACAGAAGAAAATATCTACAATGTTGTTGAAAATCCATAGTGAAGATTTCAACAGTCTCAAATTCCTCATACTGCTTTTTACGAATTTTGTCGATCTGATGAATTTGCAAATATATTATTGTATTACCAAGTTCGTAATCATAACACTTGGGCTAATAACATTTTTTCAAGAAAAAAACAGGGACAATATCTCGTAGGTTTTTCAGGAATCAAAAAAGATGCTTCACTGGGCAGAGTTTATATCATTCATCCTTATAAAAGTAAATGTTTCCATTTAAGATTATTACTGCATCATTCTCGGGGTTTAACATCTTTTGGAAGTTTGAAGATAATGGATGGAGTATTTTAATCTACTTTTAAAGCAGCTTTGCAAGTATTAGGATTTCATAGACTTTTGGAAAATGATGATCACTGGAAAGACACTCTTGTAGATGTTGCATAATCACAGGCGCCATCGAAAATAAGAGATTTGTTTGCTATAATTCTAATATTCTGTCAATCATCGAAACCAGTTCTATTATAAAAAACATTTCAAACAAATTTATGTAGAGATATTTGGCAGAGACAGCGTCAAATACTCACTAATTATTCCTTAACTTCTTCTGATAATGTTTTCAATATTGATCTTATACAAATTGAGGATAAAGTTGTTAGCCTTGCGAAAAAAATCTTATCAACTTTGATCTACCTTCACCCATTTATTATTGAAATATCTTAAACAATTCACATGACAGTGCATTCATATTAATTTATGACACTAATAAACTACAAAGCTATGTTCGGAAAACTTGCCGAGGTTAGTACCAGATTGGAAAATAGCTTTTGATTCTATTATTAAAAGTGTTAGAAACAATAAAGCTGACATTTTTCTAGATGTTCCTAAGGGAACAGAAAAGCTTTCCTTATGAATTTGATTCTGGCTGAGGTAGGATCTACAGAAATAAATTTATTAGCGGTGGCAACATCAGGTATTACAGTAACTCTTCTCACAGAAGGAAGAACAACACATTCAACATTTAAATTTCCTTTAAATGCATCTTGCGAACAAGAATTTGTTTTTCATATCCGTAAGAACAGACATTTTGGAGGAATAATGCGAAATAGTATGTTGATTGTATGGGATAAATGTACAGGGTCCAGCAATAAAACCTCCCGTATTTGAAGTAGTCGGCATACGATTTGTGGGGGTACTGAAGTTCAGGGGGTATTGTTTGAAAGCCATGTACGTGCCATTTTCAGTGTGCGCCATGGCTTGGCTTGGTGAGCATCGTGAGTTCGTTATGGAGGAATTTATTAGTAACGGTGGTTCTGTGATTAGTACTCAGCGAGCGTTTCGGATACGATACAAGTTTGGCCGACATAATCGTATCCTGGATAGAAAAACTATTCAACTGTGGGTGTCGAACTTTAGAAACACAGGTTCAGCACTAAAAAGAAAACCTACTGGCTGACCTCGAACTGCAACAACGCCAGAAAATGTGGCACGTGTGAGAGCATCTTACCAACAATCACCAAGGCGTTTAGCACTTAAACATTCAGCTGCCCTGGGAGTATCTGATAGATGTGTAAGAAGAATTCTTCATAGAGAACTTCATATGCACCCCTTCAAAATGATGGTTACCCAGGAAGTAAGTAAAAGAGATTTTGAAACCCTCAGAGCTGCGTGTGAGGAAATTCTTCAAAACATTCATCCTAGCGCTTTGTTTATTTCTTCGGATGAGGCCCACTTCCACTTATCAGGAACTGTAAACAGAATTTCAGCTACTGGGCTGCAGAAAACCCTTGTGAAATTCATCAGCGGCCACTACGGAGCCCTCATGTGACAGTTTGGTGCGTTGAATATTTTGTGAGAAGACCGTATTTTTTCGAAGAAGGTGGCCAAACGGTAACGGTTAATGCAAACCGTTATTGTCACATAGTAGAGACCTTTCTCCAACCTAGGCTAAACCAGTTTCTTCAGATCGTGAAGATCAATAAGTGTGGTTTCAGCAAGATGGAGCAACATCTTACACCTCTCGGCATCCTATGGAAATGTTGAGGGAGTTGGTTCCTGGTAATCTTGTCTCTTTGCGAGGAGACATTGCTTGGCCCCCAAAATCGCCTGATTTATCGCCTTGTGATTTTTTTCTTTGGGGACACTTGAAGACTCAAGTGTACAAACATCGTCCCACAACACTGCAAGCACTTAAAGAGGCCATTACCCAGGAAGTGGCAGCCATTCCAAGAAAAATGACACGAAGATGTATAAAGAACTTTCGGGAAAGATTTCGTCAATATGTCAATGTAGGATGTCATTTAGCGGATATAATTTTTAAAACCAAATAATCTAAAATGGCAAAATATATATTTTACACGAATAAAAATATTTTTTCTTTATCTTCTTTAGTTTCTCTCTAACAACTTATTAGAATGAAGGAGGTTTTTTTTGCCTATACAATAGCCCATAAAGCTCATATTAAAGTTATTAATCAAATTTTATAGGATTTACGATCAAGTACGAAACTCACGGATAGTGTTACATTCGTGTTTGTTGGAGATTTTTGTCAAACTTACTAATTATACCGAAAGAAACCAGAGCAGATATCGTCAAAGCGTGTTTGAAGTCTTCAACGCTAGGGCGTAATATCAAAACTCTACATTTGCAAACGAACATGAGAGCTTATCTTAAAGGCGGTGATACTGAATTCCCTTTGTAAAAGGGAAAATATTGAGAATTCACATGGAAAATCTTATTTATGATTATATGGAGGAGTAATAATTTCTCCCCGGAACATTACTGCACAAGAAATAAATAACAAGTTTTGGAATAATTCACAGGTGAAACTCGAGAATATCTTGCAATTAATACAGTTATTAATACAGCAAAATCCGTATGATTCTTACGAATTTACCTTCTCAATTTATACGTTTACAATTTCCTGTAAGAGTTCTTTGCAATTACTATTTTGATAAATAAATCACAGACGTTACAATCAGTTTGCATAATACTCGCTGTTGATTATTTTTCCTGTTTAAAGATAATCAATAAAGATTATCCAACGCGCATTCCAAAAAGCTAACGCCATGACTTTGCCTGCAGACGGAACTGTCTTTGTCTTCTTTGGAGCCGATTCTTCCTTTCCAGTCTATTGTTTTGACTGTTTCTTTGTCTCAGGTGTAAAGTGATGGACCATATTTTATCCATGATTATGAATCGACGAAAAAAATCGGTTTTACTGCTGTGAATCAGCGCTGAACCCTCGATTGAAACATCCTCACGATGCTGTTATTGTTCCATTGTAAGCAAACACGGCACCCATCTTGCGCACAGCTTTCTTATTTCCAAATTTTCAGTCAATATGCGATATACGAGTATAGCGCTTTCTAAAATGCCCACTATATCTGCTAGCTCCTGTACTTCTAATTGACGGTCATTCAATACTGCTTTGTGGTTTTTTTTTTACCATTTCTAGCGTGGTCAATCCATTCGGTCGACCACTGCGATGTTTATCTTGGCAGTTTGTATGATCTCGTTTAAGCTCTGCCACCCAATATTTTACTGTTGTAAAAGAAGAAGTCGATTCCCCGAGGGTATAATCTAGCTTGGCTTTGATATTGGATGAACTAAGACGCTTTAAATGTAAGTATTGTATTACAAAACAATGACAAATTTGAGAGCGTTCACTTTTTATGGCTACCAAATAAATACTAAACGCCAAGCAAATAAAACTTAGCATCTACAAACTTCAAACTTAAGCTTTATAAAACTCGCTAATCCTACTATAGAAACTTTTTTTAATCAACAACAACCATCTATACGTCAGGTCGGGTACTTCTGGGACCACCCTCGTACTTTGTCTTTTACAAGACGAGCAAGTGGACAGACAGTGTGAGTTCATTTTAGAGACCACGTGGATGCACCGACCACTTTGTGATTTCTCTTTTCTGTTTTCTTCACAATTTAGCCTTGCAATATACCAACGGGATAATACCAACGAAATTCACAAGAACTCTGGCGAAATTTCACAATAACTAGACAATAAGCTGTCAATGCAAAATTTAATGTTTTTAAGATTTTTTTAAAAATATTTTATTTGTCTAAATTAAAAATACATATTACTTGTTTCAATAACAAAATAAAAGTTTTTACCCTAATGAAATCATACTTTCATTTTCCAATATTCTTTAAATATTAAACATAAAAATATTCCAATGTAACATTTAATTAAAAATACTATAAGGAATTAAAATCAATGAAAATATCCAAAAAGATTTTAAAAGTTTTAGATGTGATTAAATGATATAATTATATTTTGCAGAATGCTATAAAAGAAGCTCTTCAAATTGGAGGAAAAATAGAATTTGGTGGAAAACGAATTAATCGGCCAGGATTTTTTGTAGAACCAACAATTATATCGGGATTAAAGCCTGAAGATAAAGTAGTACAAAATGAGACATTTGCACCCATAGTTTATATATTCGAAATTGACTCACTAAAACAAGGAATATTTTTAAACAATAGTGTTGAACAAGGTTTAAGCAGCTCTTTATTTACGGAAAACATTCAAAATCTTTTTGAAGTAAAATGAATATTTTAAAATATTTATGTTACAAATATTTATTTATTACATTTTAATATATAAAAATCATTTTATAGTGCATTGGACCTCAAGGATCTGATTGTGGAATTGTAAATATAAACATTAGTACCAGTGGTGCAGAAATTGGGGGCGCTTTTGGTGGGGAAAAAGCTACAGGAGGAGGCCGAGAAAGTGGAAGTGATGCTTGGAAAAATTACATGAGAAGATCTACTGTAACAATTAATTACGGAAAAAATATGCCTCTTGCACAAGGAATAAAATTCAATTAAATTCATTTATTTAATGTTTTATAGAGAATCGAATAAAATCCACCTCTATATCTATAGATGATTTTTTATGAAATTTGTAAGATTGCGGTAAATCATATTTTAATTCTGCTAAAACTTGACTGTTTAAACCAAACTGTTTGCTTTTTCGAAGAACATAAGCACGAGTACTGCTTTTATGGAGTGAATATATTGCATTCTTTGCTAGTTTGGATGCGATTTCCAAAAATTTTATGTCTATACCTGAATTATGCTTTGTACCAAACGGTGGATTCATAATAACAGTTTCAAAAGCTTTCTCAAAATTTCCTGGAAAAAAAATTTAATTATTTATATATTAAATGCATAATATTTAATAATTGAATATAATAAAACTTATAATATCTTATAAGATGTAAAAGAACTCATAGTACGAGGTGTGATCAAAAAGTAAGGTGACTTTTTGAATTTCGCGCGCTCTGTACACTCTAATTTCAAATTTCTTTTTTGTTTTGTTATATTGGTACACATGTCGTTAACACATGTTGACAATATTAGCCATCTCGCATGTTCGTATTGTTTACAACAAGCACAAAGAGTAACTGTCTTCAAACGTGCGTGGCGATTTTTTGTCGTTTAAATAAATGGAGCAAAGCTCACACATCGTTGCTGGTTCGTAATTTTTTGGAAATGAAAAGTCACACGGGGCTAGATCTGGTGAATATGGAGGCTGGGACATGATTGTGGTGTTCTTTTTAGCCAAAAAATTACAAACCAGCAAAGATGTGAGTTTTGCTCCATTTATTTAAACGACGAAAAATCGCCTCGCACGTGTGAAGACAGTTTTTTACTTTTTGTGCTTGTTGTCAACAACACGAACATGCGAGATGGCTGACATTGTCAACATATGTTAAGGACATGTGTACCAACATAACAAAAAAAAAATTTTTTAATTAGAGTGTACAGAGCGCGCGAAATTCAAAAAGTCATCTTATTTTTTTATCACACCTCGTACTTATACCAAAGAATAAAACATGCAAATTTTAGAAAAAGTCTATTAGCATACATAAATTAATGCATAAATTATCGTTTTATCATTAATAAAAGTTTTTATTATGCAAGCGATTTATTTATTCTCGTTTCAATTGATAAAGCTTTCTTTAAAAATCAGCAATACATGTATTATTCTACCTTTAAGATAGCAATTTAGTGATTATGAAAGAATTTTAATTGCAATTACATGTAAGATACAATTATTAAATTTAAACGTGATTAAATTTAATTATTGTGAATTCTGCTTAATTATTTAATAAATTAATGATTAATCACAATTACAGATTACAATTTCAGGATATTTTTGTTTGTTAAAGTAAATTAAATAAGTTCATAAATGAGTCAGAAATTATTTGTGGAAATTGTTAAAATTGACAGACATATTTATTTTTAGGCATTTCATAAACCAGATATCAAAATTCTGATAAAATTTCGTTTTTTACACAGTTTTAATGTGTAAGCATCTAAAGCTGTACAACCGAGAAATGCATTTATTAATAATAATACTGTTAATAAATTATTGAAATAAATGAATGAAGAGATACAAAAGAAGTAGAATAAAAATACTTGCATTTATGAAAGTATGCTGCTCTGAATTATATGAATGATTTATTACCTACTTATACAATAATTTTTGCTTTTTAGTAAAAGTATGCTAAGTAATCTAATTTACAGTGCCATCATCATAAAATTTTGATTTATTTAATAATGGTAAGGCTAAAATTGGAATGGCTAAGCAAAAAATAATTATTAGACATTGAATAAAACCATATAATGAACAAATTCATGCGAAAAAAATAACACTTCTGCAATTATTTAAACAATTATTTTATAAATAAAAAAGTAAAAATTGGGTTTTTTGAAAATCTGAGGGCGATAATCGATGCTACGGAAAAACACATTTAGGTATATCATTGTTTGTTTAAAAAAAAAAAATCTCGCATTGGCATTATAAAATAATTATTGACCAACTAAAACTCAATAAGACATATAATTAATCTCAGATAGAACCAACAAATTAGAGTATATAAACAGAGAAACAAATGCATCAAAAAAGAGCTGCAAAGAAATAAAGTCAGTTCGATCTCAGAACGCTGAAGCTCTGCCCATGTAAATGACTAATCGAAAAATGAGCCACCAGAATTTTAAAATTAAATGAAATAGAAAAAAAATTCAAATTAAAAACTGATGAAAGCAGAGTGCAACACGGCTTTAAGTAGTATATATATATATATACATACAGGGTGAGCCATTTTAAGTGACCCACCCAAATTTCTCCGCTGGTAAGCCAGATACAGAAAAATATTTCGGACAGAAGTTGTATAGTTTCGAGAACGACATAAAATGGTACCATTGGTTTGACCTTGAAGAGTAATTTAAAGGTCACATGAAGGTTGCCTTAAATTTCTTAAATGGAACTTACTATTTCTTGTTACATATTCTTGTAGGTTATCTTAAGAGCTTTCCAAAACACTACAATAAAATATTTTTTCATTAAGTAATTTTCAAATTATGAGGCTTCAAAGCCGTACTTTGCCGTACTGTTTGTTTAAATGCGTTTATTTTACTTTTAGCATTACCCAGAAACAACGACGTGGAAGTTCTGTTTTCTTTGGGGTGCTTGATTAACGTGAGTCCCCTTGCCTCTCACTATTATAACAATTATAATTATTAACTACGAAGCAAATGTTCGAAGTTACCTCAATTGACTTTAAGGCATAAATTTAATTGCCTCTGGAAACGTTGTATTGTTCTTAGCAGTCGCCAAATTGAAAGAGAAATTGGTATACCACAAAGAACGGTTTTAAGAATTCTAAATGTTCTTAGATATCATGCCTACCACGTAACTTTGGTTCAAGAGTTAAGGCCACATCATATTCAAATGCGTATTGAATTTTGCCAACGAGCTTTAAGAATGATAGCAAATGATCCTAATTTTTTTAGATTTGTACTTTTTTCTGATGAGGCTAAATTTTGTAGTGATGGACAACTTAATAGGCACAATTCTCATTATTGGCCAAATCAAAATCCCCAGTGGCACATACCTGTAGAACATCAAAATCGATGGAGCCTTATGGTATGGTGTGGCATAGTCAATGGTTATTTCATTGGTCCTTATTTTTTTGAGAAAAATGTTGATAGAGATAGCTATTTGGAGATGCTAAGAGATCGGTTGCCAAAATTGTTAAAAGATGTTCCTTTAGCTACAACACAAAAAATGTGGCTCCAGCAAGATGGTGCAGCACCACATTTTGCACGAAGAGTACGTGACTTCTTAAATTATAACTACAATGAGAGGTTTATCGGACGAGGAGGTCCAGTTAACTGGCCTTCTTGCTCACCAGATCTCACATTTCCAGATTTTTATTTATGGGGCTACTTAAAAAATGTTTTTGCAGAACGGCCAACAACTAAAGCAAACATAAAAGAGCGTATTCGTCGAGCTTGCATAGCGATTCTAAGAGAAACTTTACTAAGAACAGTACAACATTTCCAGAGGCGATTACATTTATGCCTTGAAGCCAATGGAGGTAACTTCGAACATTTGCTTCGTGGTTAATAATTATAATTGTTATAATAGTGAGAGCAAGGGGACTCACGTTAATCAAGCACCCCAAAAAGAACAAAACTTCCACGTCGTTGTTTCTGGGTAATGCTAAAAGTAAGATAAACGCATCTAAACAAACAGTACGGCATAGTACTGCTTTGAAGCCTCATAGTTCGATAAGTACTCCATGAAAAAATATTTTATTGTAGTGTTTTGGAAAGCTTTCAAGATAACCTACAAGAATAAGTAATAAAAAATAGTAAGTTCTATTTAAGAAATTCAAGGTAACCTTTATGTGACCTTCAAATTACTCTTCAAGGTCAAACCAATGATACCATTTTATGTTCCCTTTAAAACTATACAACTTTTGTCTGAAACTATACAACTTTTGTCTAAAACTATACAACTTTTGTCTAAAACATTTTTCTGTATCTAGCTTACCAACGGAGAAATTAGGGTGGGTCACTTAAAATACGAGAGTAGTCCTAAAAGTACCCGACCTGACTTATAAATACACGCAGTTTTAAAAAAACAATTACTACGATTGACAATACCACCTTTCAACAACTTAATGTGAAAAATTCATAACGGTACGTTTATTATTATTTTTTTTACAGACATCCAAGGTGAACGCTCTTAGTGAATTTGTAAATATGGAAAAAATCGGGCATCGTTATGTGATACAATACTAGGTTGTTCAAAAAGTTTTAAAAGCGGAAATGAAGATACTTTTTTTTGTTGGTAAAATCACTTTTATTGCTCAGTGTAATCTCCCATAAGTTCAATACACTTAGTCCAACGGTCTTCCAGCTTGTTTATCCTATCATGGAAGTGACTTTCTGCAAGGCCTGCAAAATACTCCTTTACGACGGCTATAACCTCTTCGTTTGATAAAAAATGCTTCCCACAAAGGAATTTCTTGAGGTGTGGAAACAGCCAGAAGTCAGAGGAAGCTAAATCAGGCGAATAAGGTGAATGCTGCAAAAATTCGTACTTTAAATCGGTTATTTTAGTGATGGTTTTTTGAGCTGTGTGAGCAAGTGCATTGTCTTGATGGAAAATGATTATTTTCTTGTGCAAACCGGGTCTTTTTTCACTAATTTTTTCATCCAATTGGCCCAAAAGCTTACAATTATATTCAGAATTTATTGTTTTGCCAGTTTGGAGATAATCCACCAACAAAATCCCTTTTGCATCCCAAAAAACTGACGCTAACACCTTCTTCGCCGATTTCTGGACACAAACTCGCTTCGGTGCCGAAGTGCCTGGTTGACACCACTCCTTAGCCTCTTGTTTTGATTCAGGGTCATGATGGTAGACCCAAGTCTCATCCATAGTGATGAATCGACGCAAAAAATCTTTTTTATCCTTCCGAAAACGCTCCAAATGTTGCTCAGAAAGTCGCATTCGAACGTGTTTTTGTTCCACTGTCAGCGAATGCGGCATCCATTGTGCACAGAGCTTTCTGAAACCCAAAACTTTATTTAAAATATGACTCACACTGCCTAATAAGATGCCTAGGGCCTCTGCTAAATCTCTCTTGGTCAATCGACGATTTTCCAAAACCATATCCTGTACTTTTGCTATAAATGCTGGTGTTGATGCACTTTTTGGACGTCCTGAGCGTGGATCGTTTTCAACGCTTTTTCGACCACGTCTAAACTCTAAAACCCATCGATGCACAGTTGGAAATGAAGGAGCAGATTCCTATAACACTTTCACCACTTTTGTATGAATTTCCGTTGCTGATAAACCTTCCAAAACAAAGAATTTTATCACTGCACGATATTCGGTTTTTTCCATTGTAAAAAAAATACACTGACACGTCAACTTCAAATGGCTTGTAAACAAACAATGAATTGACAGAGTGGAATGAAACTTTGGGTATGTTTATATAAAAGATAAAATATTAAAATGGCGTAAAAATTTTGGTTCTTCTACTGCTCTATAGATGTCGCTTTCAAAACATTTTGAACAACCTAGTACTTTCATTTGAAAGGTCAAAGTTCAACCGATATCAAAGCCGAGAAGGATTCTACTCTAAGGAAGTCTGCTCCTTCGTTTACAACGGTCAAATATTGGGTAGCTGAGTTTAAGCGAGGTCGTAAGAGCTGCCAAGATGAACACCGCAGTGGTCGACCAAGTGAGGCCACTACGTCAGAAAATGTGAAAGAAATCCACAAAATGGTATTGGATGACCGTCAACTAAAAGTGCGCGAGATAGCAGACATGGCAGGCATTTCAAAAAGTGCTGTGCATTGCATTTTGAGCGAAAATTTGGACATGAGAAAGCTGTGCGCAAGATGGGTGCCGCGTTGGCTCACAATGGAGCACAAACAGCAACGTGAGGATGTTTCTATTTAGTGTTTGACAATGTTTCGCAGCAATAAAGCTGAGTTTTTGCGTCGGTTCATAACCATAGACTAAACATGGGTCCATCATTTCACACCTGAGACCAAGGAGCAGTCAAAGCAGTGGACTAAAAAGGGAGAACCGGCTCCAAAGAAAGCAAAGACAGTTCAGTCAGCTGGCAAGGTCATGGCGTTAGCTTTTTGGAATGCGCGTTGGATAATCTTTATTGATTATCTTTAAACAGGAAAAAAAATCAACGGCGCATATTATGCAGCCTTATTGCAGCGTTTGAGTGATAAAATTAAGAAAGAGCGGCCCCATCTGACGAAAAAAAAAGTGTTGTTTCATCGCGACAACGCAACAGTCTACACGTGCGTCATTGCGATGGCTAAAATCAATGAGTTGAAGTTCGAATTGCTTCCTCACGCACCCTATTCGCCAAATCTGGCTCCCTCGGATTATTTTCGTTCTTCGAATTGGAAAAAATGACTCGGCGGCAAAAGATTTTCCAACAATGAAGAGGTAGAGTCTGCAGTTAATAGGTATTTTGAGGAGCTTGACGGTTCCTACCATAAAGCGGGTATCGAAGCTATTGAACATCGTTGGGAAAAGTGTATCGAACTGAAAGGAGAATATGTTGAGAAATAAAAAACATTTTCGCAATTTTTTTACTGTTTTCTTTGTCGGGTCGGGTACTTTTGGGACTGCCCTCGTAGCTTACCCTGTATATAAACGTAAATACAAATAAGTAGATATGTTAAAAAGCAGCAGAAGTTCTAAATAGTGAATACGAAAATTTCGTTATCTAGAACTTCACATCAACATTAACAAACTAGCCGAGAGGAACGTCGGGAAAAACCAAACTATCTACGCTACGTAAAGAGCCTGTGGAGCTTAACAAGGGCAGCTATCGCGCGTTAGAAAATGTTATAATTATGATGAAAATCATGTTCGTGTATTGGTCGTTCCCACATTACTATCTGTGACATTTAAAGACAATATGGCATACCTATAGCTACTTCTTGAAGAATACTAAATAGTCAACGTTATCATCCATATCATATCATTTTAACTCAGGAAGTCATACCTATTGATATGAGATTACAATTTCAGTTTTGCTAATGGAAATGAAAAATGACTGCCAATAATCCAGACGTTTCTCTATTTGTTATGTTTTCAGATGAAGCGAAATTCATAAGTAATGGAAAGTATAACAGACATAATTGTCACGATTGGTCGGATTTTAATCTACACAAGCACAGGCAAATTGAATAAAGATAATTTTATCATAACTTTTTAGAGCTGCCGAAGAACCATCTTCTAGTACTTCTCGAAAAAGTAGATTTGAATACTGAATTAAGAATGCGTATTCAATTGAACGGAGCTGTTCTACACTTTACTCGAACTCGAGCACATTTTAATGGAAATTACCGGGACAGGTAGATTAGACGTACTGGACAATAGGTGACGGACTTGATAATTGGATGACGTTAAATCTAAAGATTTTAGTGTTCCAAAGCCACCAAAATCTTAAGATTAAACGTCATCCGATTTTTAATAGGTAAGATACTTGAAAAATACTGTTTTTGAAAGTCCAACAGCTACTAGAAAAGGTTTGATGTATGCCTACAGCAAAATTAAGGTATTTTTAAGCACCTACGTTAAATTCTGACAAAGAGTAAGAGACGAAGTGATTTACTTTAATCAAGTACCCCGACAAGTGAGCAGCAAAAAAACTCTTTCTAATTAAACATCCCGAAAAGTGAGAGACAAGGGGACTCACTCTAATAAAGAACTCCAAATAAAACCATTCTATTAAGACTACGAGATGTGATAAAAAAATAAGGTGACTTCATTTTTCATAAAAAATATTTAATTATTCATTTAAAATTATGTTATCTCCTCCAAAATAATCCCTCTCTGATACAATGCACTTGTGCCAGCGCTTTTTCTAGTTGTCAAAACACTTCTGAAATGCACTTTTGGGTATTGCCTTAAACTCCTTTAGCGATGCAGCCTTAATCTCCTCAATCGTCGCAAATCTTCGTCCTTTCATGGGCCTTTTCAATTTTGGGAAGAGGAAAAAGTCGTAAGGGGCCAAATCTGGTAAATACGGTGGCTGAGGCATGATGGTAGTTTTGTTTTTGGCCAAAAAACGACTTACTAGTAACGACGTGTGCGCAGGTGCATTATCATGGTGCAAAATCTATGAATTTTCTTCCCAAACTTCCAACTGTTTTTTTTTTTATTGATTCACGCAAACGCCGCATAACCTCAAGATAATACTCCTTGTTTACCGCACGACCTTGTGGTAGGAATTCTTGATGCACAACGCCATGGTAGTCAAAGAAAACTGTGAGCAAAACCTTCACATTTAAACGAACTTAGCGTGCCTTTTTCGGCTTTGGCTCTCCTGGGCTCTTCTATTGGAATGATTGGGCTTTGGTTTCGACGTCATAACCGTATACCCATCATACGTCACTAGTTATAACCCTTTTGAGCAGATCAGGATCATCATTGATGTCGTTCAACATGTCTTGAGCGATGTTCATGCAATGCTGCTTCTGATCAAAATTAAGCAATTTTGGAACGAATTTCGCTGACACACGTGCCATACCTAAAGCATCCGTTAAAATCGATTGTGATGAGCCAAACGATATGTTAAGATCATTAGCTATTTCTCTAATTGTGATTCGATGATTTTTCAACACAATTCCTTTCACTTTCTGAACATTTTCGTCGGTATTTGACGTGCTGGGGCACGTAGAGCGAGGTTCATCGTTAATATTTTTTCGGCCCTCTTAGAATAACTTATACCACTTATAAACATTTTTGCTTAGAGTTGACTCACCGTATGCCACTGTTAATATTTCAAGAGTTTCTAAACACTTAATACCATTTTTTACACAAAAATTAATACAAACTCTTTGCTCCATTATTTTATATCTCCATTATCTAATCTTTATGCCTCTCACATAAAAACAACACATGTTATATAGACGGAAACTGTGAACATATGATCGTGACGAGTGTACCAACATAACAAAAAAATTTTTTTTTGAAATTAGAGTGCACAGAGCACGCGAAATTCAAAAAGTCACCTTACTTTTTGATAACACCTTGTGTATCGTTGCTCCTGGATAAGACTAAAAATAGGATAAATAATACATTGACGTGTGCGCGCGTACATAGTCTCGACTCTTTCCTAACCCCTCTCTCGCCATTCCTACTTCCTACCACCTACGGGAGGTGGCGCACACACAGTCGGACGACTGGTGCCGCTGCGTGGGAGATGCTTTCCCTCTCCACCACCACGCTACCTCTCGCGACCACGAGAGGCGCTCTCCCGTAAGGCCTCAGCTCAGACCCGCTTCTCAAGCTCGACACTTATGCTTCGGCGACTGCCTCGAGTAGTCGCCTCCGCCTCCTGAGAGCGATCGTGCGCCTGCCGCATACCCGCTCCAGGTCAATGCGAACTTAGCGCCTCGCGCTGCCCCGCAGACCTACTAGACGTCCGTCCAATTCTTCCGCGTCCTTTCCTCGTATTCCGGCAACCGCCGCGAATACCTCCGGCTCACGAGCGATCTTGCGCCTGGCGCATTTCACGCTCTGCGGTAAGCGATCTCTGCGCCTGGCGCTGTACGCTAACCGTGGTCGAACGCAAGTTCGACGAGTCACTTCCCTCCAACGGTCAGGGTGTCTTGAGCACCTAGGTTCGGGCTAGCGATTTTGCGTTCATACGCTAAGCGCTGTCGTCCCGGGGATTAGCGAACACCTCGCCTGGCGCGAACCGCTGATCTCGTCCCGCCTTGCGGGACTCCTACGGGGCTCTAACGACTCCTTGCCGTTATCTGGTCCTTATCGCCCCCTTATCGTTTTTTTGCGTCTCATTCTCTCTCTCTCTCTCTCTCTCTCTCTCTCTCTCTTTCTCTCTGACACTCACACATATCCACGCACACTCGCACATCTCGCCGACATACACAACCCCATAGACGCGACATATATCTTAATCTTTGTGTTGTGTCCTCTTATTTTCTCTTTCCTGAATATTTTTTTTCTTCACTTTCCCGTCCACCTGCCAGGCAGCTTTGACAGAGCTCTGCACCGTGAGCTCAAGTCAACATTTAATCATTATTTTCAAGACGCATTAAGAATTTCTAGGTTGACTTCGAAACAACACTAAAGAAATGTGACCTTCAAATATCCTTGGATATTGATTGTAAAATCAAAATCAAAGTCACATTCTAATGGTGAATTTTTCAATTTTTCAAATATTCATAGAAAGTTCTCTTACAATAACCATTCTGGCCAACAGATGACCTTAAAAAATAGCCTCAAAGTCAGCATATCCGTTGTCACAGCTAAAGTTCATTATTTTTATATAAGTATCTTTACAACATGTATTCCATCAAAAATCTTAAAAAAAAAAAAATAAATTAAGACGTCGCACAATGAATCGGATTAAAAAAATGGATAAAAATAGCCTGTCACAAAAGAAATCGATGAATTTCAATTTTATTTTTAATACTCTTTATTAACTGTTCTTCAAAAAAAATGCTGTGCCTTTTCACTTAGCCTATCAGTCAAGGTTATTTTATGAATGAAAATAATTTTTTTATTATTTTAACATAAACGACATGAGGGAAAGACCTAAAATGTGCAAACATCTAAAGATAGTTAATCTGTTCATGAATAAGTCATATGCTTTAACCTTGATCACGACCTATACTGATTTATCAAGGTTATTTTAAAGACAAATTTAGTTTTGTGCAATCTCAAGCAAATCAAATACAAAAAAGACCACAAAATGGTAATTACATCTCAAGGTTAGTGTCTAAATCTATCGAAAGGTATAACAGACAAAAAACACAAACAGATTTAGAAAGTTCAAACTTTTTTTGCATTTTTGTGCATATTTGCGTCCGTAAAAAAAATTTCCTTCCTACTTTATTTTTCGGTTGAAAAAAAAATTTGCTTCAAAAAAACGCATTTTTTTTTTAATTTGTGAATTATTAATTGAAAATAAAATTGAGTTTTTTAAGCTATTGCGTCGTATTCAGCATACCTAAAAATAGTGAGAAAAGGTATTTTCCATAACATTTCATCGCTTTTTTATAAAAATTTTTAAGCTCAAACGTGAGAAATTTCGTCATTTTGGGACTTAATGGGTTAAACATGATCTTGACTTACTTATGAAGGTTATTTCAATATCAATTATAGTTATTTCTTTCCATTCTAAAGTGAGTCATACATTGAAAAGAACTTAATTTAGATGTATGCATCGAGGTAAGTATCAAAATTTATTAAAAGTCTTATCTTAAATAATTGAATAGCCCGAAGAAATTACAGATCTAAACGATTAATATAATAAAAGCAATAAGAAAAATAAAAAATTTAAGTGATTTATATAAATTATTTAATTTATATTTTATTACACATACATACTTATATACACATCATGTAAATAATAATAATTGAATAATTAAGAGTGTGCTTGGCGCTCGCTTTACTGTTTCCCGTAAAAATGGCATGTGAGCCTGCTTTGAGGCTCACTCGGCTAGTAAGTCGCGAAGAAATCTGATTAGCTGTTAATCTATTGTTAATTAAATAGTAACCAATTTACCGATTTTAAGGTAACAAGGTTTTTTATTTATAAAATTTCTTTTTGCATCCGGCGTCATCAATATTTTAATATTTTTAATTTATTTTTATTAATATTAGACACGTGTTTTTTCTTAAAGGGCTAATTCGTCAATTTAAGGGGTGAAAATCACCTTTAAAGTTCACCCCCAAAAACAGTTTTTATTTAATATCTCAAAAAGTTTTAAGAGTTCTTAAATAAAACCAGCGGCAAATTGTTGAAAAAATTGTTAAAAAAAGGCGCTTCTATAGGCATAACTTTTATGCCAAAGCGTTGCAACCCCTACTCTTTCTAGGGATAAATATGCAATTTTTATGTTTTTTTCTCGTGTAAAATTTATTAAATCAGCTGGATTAGGTTATAAATGGAGCTGTCATGTAGAAAATAGATTAAGATGAAGTGTTGCAGGGTTTTTGGAAGAAAAGTTTTTTCTGGAGATGTTTTACCTTTAAAATGATTTTATTATTATACTGTGATACAGATGATTATTCACTAATTAACTTAAGAATTAAATTTAAATACTTCTATTACAAAAGAATCTCATCTAAAAAATTAATGAAAAACGAAAGTATAGCACTCTTATGTAACGGGGTTTAACTACCCCCTAGTCATTAATCGTTATAGGATTGGCAGTGAACTTTTTTTTTCTCTTTTTATTTGCATGCAAACTATTTTTTACTATTATGTTATTATGAACTTTAAAATCTCAATCCACAAACCTTAAATTCATTAATCCTAAACTCATAAGTCACCCTTGTAGTTCACCCCCAGAAATTATGCTTTTTTATTATCTCAAGAGCGAATGGGAATTTTTAAATAAAACAAACGTCATTTAATTAAAAAAAAAAGACGCTCCAGTGAGCATCGCTTTTGTGCTCAGGAGTAGCATCCACTATTTTTTATAAAGGTAAAACTGGTTTTTTCTTAATTTTTTTGGACTAAAAACTTTTGCAAATTATTCTACGAGTATACACTCTTGACGATAATGTTAAATTAAAATTTAATGCTGAAAATTTTTAATAAGCTCAATGAAATTAAAAATTGTTCTACAACGACGAAATTTAATATCGAAGTTTACATGTCTTATGATTTAGTACTCGAACTTTTCTTTTCAATATGTAAATATTATTGTATGCAAATTTTCATTAAGACAAGCTTAATATTGTTTTTTCACGTATTGGTGTTGAATCTATTTTTATTCGTAAATTTTATTCAGTTGAATGAATCAACAGATAAGATTTGGTCTTTATTTCACCGTGCTTATGTAACATTTATTTTTAGTCATGGATAATACCATTTGATTAAAACAATAACAGTTTGAGATTATATTTCGTCAGTTATACCTAACGTGACTTTGTGTTTAAAAATGTACCCGAAGTACTGTTAACTTTTAAATTTTTCAGAATTTGTAATGAAATAAATTGGATCTTTGAAACTAAAAATTGCAAAAAACGTGTTTTTGGGCCTTGAAATATTTTAAAAAAATAGGCGGGATGACGGTTTAACATTCGTGTACATCATAGAATTTCGGTCGTTATTTCACTCAACTTGACAATTATTTTTTAAGTAGTAAGTTATACAAGGAAATTTTTAATCTAACATTAAAGAAATTAAAAGACAAATAAAAAGTTTAATTCTTTTATATATTCTAAAATATTTTATTATATTTACATCTTATCAATTTATATTGTATAACAAATTCTATATTCATTTTATTTAATATGTAAGTCTGCATGAGAAGTATATATCTATTATTAGGGTTTGCAAGATGAACATGTATGATAATCATGGAAAAAATGTTTTAAATATAACGTCTTTTTACACCAAGTACATTTTCTAATTGCCATATTAGAACATCCCTCTACTTCACAGCGAGCTCTAGATTTTGAGCCAAAAGCAAAATCAATTGGAACCAAGCTTATTTGAATAAATTTACATACCTCAGCGACGACAGTTGATTATGTACTAAAGATTGGAGAATGATTATATTATTGTGTTCATAAAGATTTAAATCTTTATTCATTAATATTAGGTGTAGTAAAAAGTAATTCATTATTTTGCCAATAGATGGCTTTAGTAGTCTGTATCTCCCGTTGTAAAAGTGCGATCGGGTTACACTAGATGGCGTTAGAAAATTAAGATTTCGTACTAAAAAAGCTTTTGATACAGTTTTGTGATTGCTTGACTTAGTATTTTTTTAGCACGCGTCAAAGATGGACACCAACAAAGAGAAAATACGCCATATTTTACAGTTTTTTTTCGATAAAGGCGAAAACGCAAGCCAGGCAGCTGAAAATTTGAATAGTGTTTATGGTCCTGATACTGTAACAGCCAATCACGCGCAATTTTGGTTTCATCGATTCCGTCCGGTAATTTTGACGTCAAACATGCACCACGCTCTGGAAGGCCAATTGTCGAAAATGTCGATAAAATAATAGAAATCGTCGAGTCCGACCGTCACGTAAGCACTGTTACGATTGCCCAGGAGCTAAACATTGCACAAAAAACCGTTTGGAACCACTTAAATAAGGCTGGATACAAAAAGAAGTTCGATGTATGGGTGCCACAAGAGTTATCGCAAAGAAACCTCATGGACCGAATTTCCATCTGCGAATCGCTGCTGAATCGCAACAATATCGATCCATTTCTAAGGCGGATGATTACTGGTTATAAAAAGTGGGTCACTTACGACAACTTCAGGCGACAACGGTCGTGGTCTAATCGCGGTGAGCCGGCGCAAACGGTGGCCAAGCCAGGATTGACAGTCAAGAAGGTTTTGCTGTGTGTTTGGTGAGACTGGCAGGGAATCATTTACTATGAGTTGCTCCTCTACGGCCGAACTCTTAATTCGGACCTGTACTGTCAACAATTAGACCGTCTGAAAGAAGCAATCGCCCAGAAGCGGCCAGCTTTGGCCAATAGGAGAAGAATTGTGTTGCATCAGGACAACGCCAGGCCGCATACATCGATAGTGACTTGCCAGAAGCTCCGGGAGCTTGGTTGGGAAGTTCTTATGCATCCACCTTATAGTCCGGACCTGGCACAAAGTGATTACTACCTGTTCCTGTCTATGACGAATGATTTGGCAGGTGAAAAATTCGCCTCAAGAGAAGATTGTGAAAATCGACTGTCCCAGTTTTTTGACAATAGGGACAAGAGTTTCTACGAGAGAGGCATTATGAAATTATTTCCAAAATGGCCACAAGTTATCGAACAAAACGGTGCATATTTGACCTAAATCGTATCATTCTATCTATGCTAAATAAAACCTTCAATTTAATGCAAAAATAATGGATTTCTATTTACTACACCTAATATGATACTGTCAGAGAAATGTCTGACATAATTTTTTTATATTCTCAATCCTAAAACATTGAGTGACTGAATTTTACTTGTTATTCCTTTTGGTATTAACTCCAAGATAACTTTTTTATTTTGAGGTTGAATTTTTCGCACTGATGAAGGGCAGTGGTCACTCCATAAATCAATCAATAAAACACTTGATGAACCAAGATTCACATAGTACACTTCTTTTAACCAAGTTCTAATGTGATCTAAAATTAAATGAATTTAAAAAAATTATAATCATGCTCTAAATATGTATTAATACTATGAATAATTTATTAATACATGTAGTTAATTTTCCAGATTCTGAAGTGATAACGTAGATATTATCAGGTCTAAATAACTTTTATTGCAAAAATAGTCCAAATTCGCCTTTTCTTTCTTTGAGAACTAATAAAAGAATCGATAAAAATCTTCCACTACCTGAGATTGTAGGTCGAATCGTACAACTATGGATTGTAGAAGTAAGAGATTGCACCAGGCATTGTATTTGGCTTTCTCCTTTAACTGCTAATGTTTTTCCAAAATGTATTTTTAACTGAAATCCACTTTGATCTGAATTTTAAATATTTTTTATACCTTTTTCTTTAATAAGTTTTTTAATTGTAATGGCAAATTCGTCAGCTTTTCTTTGTAAATAATCTGTTCTTTCGAAAGTTTTTTTAGTAACAAACTTATTAATTTTTCTACTAACAATCCTGTGAGCTTTTTTAAAATTATTTGCCCAATGATTCGAAGCTTTAAATCTAAAAGTCTCGTGGCCAATATCCTCTTGAGCTTGTAAAGCCCATTTCTGCAAATCTCTGTCATGAACAATATGACCGGCATCAATGGCAGTTTTAAAATTGTCTAATACAAATTAACAAAGTCTGCCTATTTTTTCTCCATAAGTATCTCCTTTATTTAAAGTTTTTGCTCAACGTTTTAATTGTGTAATTCATTGCACTTTTCGGAATCGATTTTAAACAGTTTTTAGTGCAAGATTTTTAGTTACTCCACTTCTCCAGAATTCCACGGTACATGCTTTATAGTCATGATCCAATTGTTCTACATCTAATGTGCATTCTTGTATATCTTTATCTATAGACCAGATTTTGTCATTATCTTTTACGATTTTCATTTCAACATCTTTATATGGTTCTGAAAAAGCCAATGTTTCCTCTTTAATTATATCAGCGTTATTAAATTCTTCCATTGCGTTATGTATCATTTTTTAATACTATTTTTTATGTCAATCTTTTGCTGTATTATTGGCGTATTATCTAACTTGTGGCTTTGGAATTTTATCAGGAGCATATTTATTACGCTAATGGAATTGAAAATTATTTAGAGCCTAAAACATAATTTATATTAATTAAAATAAAACTTTAATAAATAATCTAGCTTTTATTATTAGTGTAAATGAATTATTCATGCACTAATCGTGAAACGAAAACTTATATATATAGAATAAATTATTTTATCTGAATCAGTTAATCAAATTTTTTTACTGTCTATTAATAAATATTAAACTCTTTGAGAGTTTTATATACTACTATAATCAAAACGTAAGACCAATTTTCAATTTAAATGTCGCGGGTTTATCGATTTTATGAAACTTTTTTTTCTAAGTTGGTAGCACTATGAGACATCTGTGTGAAATTTTATGTCAATATATTCATTAGCTTGCAAGTGACGCTCGTTTTTATGAACATTAAAAAGTTATTTCAGTGATTTTTATAATGTCAGATTTTAGTGAGCAAAGAAGTTGCATTAAATTTTGTCTTCGGAACGAAATTTCTTGTACAGAAACATTTAGAATGTTGCAGAAGGCCTTCGGTGAGCAGACTTTGTCGGAGAAAAATGATTACACAATTTTTTAAGATCATTTGGGTCTCGAACGCATCAAATCTCAATTGGTTAAAAACACTCAATTTTTTTGAAAAAGAGCGTCGTGTTAATGTGTGCGAGGAGATGCTTTCTAACTACCCGAACGTCATGGAACGCATTATTACGGGAGATGAGACGTGCATTTATGCCTACGATCCAAAAACAACCGATCAATCAAAGGAATATCGTGCCAAGGGTGAAGCAAGACCAAAAAGATCATGTCAAAGTCGTTCAAAAATCAAAGTCATGTTGACAGTTTTCTTCGATTATCGTGGTGTTGTGCAGAATTTCTTCCGCCGGGTCAAACTGTTAACAAAGAATATTATTTGGGTGTAATGCGTTAAGCTATTCGCAAAAAGAGGCCAGAATTGTGTCAATACAACTCATGATTTTTGCATCACGACAATGCATCGTCTCACACCGCATTGATTATTCGCGACTTTTTGGCCAAAAATTAAACACATATCGTTCCACAACCACCGTATTCGTCTGATTTAGCTCCGTATGACTTCTGGCTGTTCAATAAACTCAAAAGACCACTGCAGGGACATTGTTTTAACTTGATTGAGGAAATTAAACGTGAATCGCTGCTTCGATTGAAGGCGATTCTGGAACAGGACTTTTCTGACTGTTTCGAGGATTGGAAAGAACGTTGGCATAAGTGTATTGTGTCGGTCAGGGACTTTGAAGGCAACGAAATAGATTTAATAGAATAAATAAAGAATATAAAAACAAAAAATTGGTCTTATTTTTTAATCATAGTAGTATGCTATAGAACTAAACTTAAATTATGTGCATAAAAAATGTTTAAAGCCCTGGGTTTTTTCAATAAAGAATAACTAAATTAATTTTTGTATTTGATATTTTTTGTGATTAATTGCTTACAGCGAGTTATAAATAAATACATAACACATTGATTTATTTGAATTTATACAATATTCGTATAGTTCGCTCTATTAGGTAAACATATGCAAACAACAAAATCATCTAGAATATTAAAAAACTATATATTACAATCAATTAACTAACTCAGTAAACTTAACTTTTTTTCAGATATATCCATATTGTTAGAAAGTTTTACCTTTTTTTACAACATTTTTAACAAATATCTAAATAATATTTCATAAACGACTTATGCTGTGGAAAAGTAAATATATTAAACCGGGTTATACTTACCAAAAGATTTAAAGGATTGTAATTTATATATAAAAGTGTAAGACTATAAAAAAATTATAGATTTTTGACGAAGTATAATCTCAAACTGTTATTGTTTCAGTCAAACGACATTATCCATAAATAAAAATAAATGTTACACAAGCACAGTGAGATAAAGACCAAATTTTATCTGTTGATTCATTCCAATAAATAAAACTCATGAATAAAAATAGATTCAACACAAATACGTGAGAAAACAATATCGAGCTTGTCTTGATTAAAATTTACATACAATAATATTTACATACGAAGTCTGGCTATTAAATAGCGAGACTGCGCGCCTAGAGGGCGCCGTAGAGGGGTAGGGAAAAAAAGGAGTAGTGCGTTGAGTATCTAGATATCTTGTCTATGCACGTACCAAAACACGTTCTCGTCACTATTATTGTATTTGTGCAGTAGCGGTTTGAAACAAACGTGTTTTTTTCTCATGCCGTAAACCTTGTGTGACGAGAAACAAGAGCAACGTATCAATCTTAAATTTCTCGTTAAATTGCCTATGGGGATAATTCTCTATCTCGTGCGCATGTTTTTAAGTGGTGTAAGCGCTTCAGTGAGGGCCGAGTGAGCACTGAAAATGACCAACCAAATTCAAGGCAATGTTGATCGTTTTTTTTGACATTAACGGTATCGTAATGACTGAATGGGTTCCAGAGGGTCAGACTGTCAACCAGACTTACTATTTGTCAGTTTTGGCAACACTGCGAGAACGAGTTCGTAAGAAACGGCCCGAGTTGTGGAAGAACAACTCGTGGATTTTGCACCGGGACAACGCACCTGCTTATAACGCGCTATCTGTGAAGCAGTATTTGGCCGGTAAGCGCACTCCAGTGCTCGAACACGCGCCGTACTCGCCAGATTTGGCACCGTGCGACTTTTTTTGTTTCCGAAGATAAAATCTGCTTTGAAAGGGACCCGATTTGAGTCGATGGAAGCGGTAAAGCAAAAAACGGCAGAGCTCCTAAAGGCCCTCACCAAAGAAGACTTCCAGCACTGCTTCGATCAATGGAAAAAACGTATGGAAAGGTGTGTGGCGAGGGAAGGGAAGTATATTGAAGGGGAGCATTCGAATGTAGAATAATTTTTATAATAAAACCCTTTTTTGTAACCAGTCTCGTTATTTAATAGCCAGACCTCGTATAAAAGGAAAGTTCGAGTACTAAATCATAAGACATGTAAACTTCGATATTAAATTTCGTTGTTGTAGAACAATTTTCAATTTCATTAAGCTTATTAAAAATTTTCAGCATTAAATTTTGATTTAACATTATCGTCAAGAGTGTATAAAATAATTTGCAAAAGTTTTTAGCGCAAAAAAATTAAGAAAAAACCAGTTTTACCTTTATAAAAAATAGCGGATGCTACTCCTGAGCATAAAAGCGATGCTCACTGGAGCGTCTTATTTTTTCAAAGTAAATGAAGTTTGTTTTATTAAAAAATTCCAATTCGCTCTTGAGATAATAAAAAAGCATAATTTCTGGGGATGAACTACAAGGGTGACTTATGAGTTTAGGATTAATGGATTTGAGGTTTGTGGATTGAGATTTTGAAGTTTATAATAATATAATAGTAAAAAACAGTTTGCATGCAAATAAAAAAAGAAAGAAGTTCACTGCCAATCCTATAACGATCAAGGACTAGGGGGTAGTAAACCCCGTTACATAAGAGTGCTATACTTTCATTTTTCATTTATTTTTTAGATGAGATTCTTTTGTAATAAAAGTATTTAAAATAAATTCTTAAGTTAATTAGTGAATAATCATCTATATGACAGTATAATAATAAAATCACTTTAAAGGTAGAACATCTCCAGAAAAAAATTTTCTTCCAAAAACCCTAAAACACGTCATATTAATCTATTTTATATATGACAGCTCAATTTATAACCTAATCCAGGTGATTTAATAAATTTTACACGATAAAAAAGCATAAAAATTGCATATTTATTCCTAAAAGATTAGGGGTTGCGACCCTTTGGCATAAAAGTTATGCTCGTAGAAGCGCCTTTCCATAAGAAACAATTTGCCGTTAGTTTTATTTAAGAACTTTTAAAACTTTTTGAGATATTAAAAAACAACTGTTTTTGGGGGTGAACTTTAAGGGTGATTTTCGCCCCTTAAATCAACGAATTAGCACTTATGAAAAAACACATGTCTAATATTTTTTTGAGTACTACAACATATAAATTGAAAGAAATCAGTGAGGTACATCTAAGGTAGTTTCCTTGTAATTGTTGATAATGTCAGCTACCAACGTTTGTTATTCTACGAGCGATAATATGTAGATGGCGAGAAACATTCTATCGAAACATTTAAGTAAATTTAATATTTTTTAATAATTAGATATTTCCATGTGTAAAATTTTAAATTTAATCAGACAAATAACTCTTAAATTATTTATTATATTGGGAGTGTGAATAAGTTCACGCCGTTTTACCGTCAGATGGCGTTATAAATATTTGGTACGTATAATTCAAGATGATGATGCATCTATATTAAAGTTCTATAACCTATGTTTAAAATCAGTGCGTTTCTTTCCATTAACCTATAAAGAACATTTTCTTTTTGTTGCGTAAAACATATCAAATTTCGTGCCAAATAAACCGTTTTTCAGGGAATTTTACTGCACTATTTTATTCAGAAGAAATCTGCCGCTGAAGCACACAGGATTCTTGTAGAAATCTATGATGGTAATGCTCTATCGAAAAGAACATGCAGAGATTGGTTTAACCGATTTAAAAATGGTGATTTTGATGCTCAAGACCGAAAGCGCAGTGGTGCACCAAAAAAGTTTTAAAACGAAGAATTGGAAACATTACTTGCTGAAGATCCATGTACGCTATCCAATGTTGCAAAGTCATAAGGAGTTGATCGAACAACAGTTTCGAAACGTCTGACGGCATTAGGAATGATACAGAAGGAAGGATCTTGGGTGCCGTACGAACTGAAAACGAGAGATGTCGAACAGCGTCTTGTCACGTATAAACAGCTGCTTCAACGACAAAAAAGAGAAGGTTTCTTATATCGTATTGTGACTGGTGATGAAAAGTGGATATACTGCAGTAATCGCAAACGTAAAAAATCGTGGGTCAAGCCCGGCGAAGCAGTAGCATCAACGCTAAAGCGGAATATCGACGGTTCCAAGCTCATGCTGTGCATTTGGTGGGATCAGCTAGAGATAGTGTATTACGAGCTGCTCCAACCTAACAAAAACATCACAGGTGATCTCTATCGACAACGATTTATGCGTTTGAGCCGAGCATTAAAAGAAAAACGGCCGCTGTAGGAGCAAAGACACGATAAGGTGATTTTGCTGCATGATAACGCTCGGCCGCATGTCACGTCACCGGTCAAAACATACTTGGAAACGCTGAAATGGGAAGTCTTATCCCACCCGCCGTACTCTCCAGATATTGCGTCTTCTGATTACTATTTATTTCGATCGATAAGTAACAGAAGAAATAGATCAATTCGTGGATAGCCGCAAAAGAAGTGTCGTTTTTTCGACGTGGAATTCAAATGCTGCTACAAAGATGGGAAAAAGTAATCTTCAGCGATGGGCAACACCTTAAACTTGTTTTTTTATTATTTTTTTTTTGGAATACAGGATTTATTTTCACAAAAAACGGCGAGAACTTATTTACACTTCCAATAATTTGAACATCGTTTATAAGCTTATTAATATTTTTTAGAAATATTTTTAAGAGTGGATTTAAAGGTAAATATTTAATAATAATAATGTTCAAGAATCTTTACTTTTTAGACGTACCATGCACCTTCGTTAAAATTCAAACAATGATACTGACTTCCACTCACCTGAATATGTGAAACAGTCTTATCGATTGAATTTTTTTTTTATATTTCAAGGATGGTTAAAACAAATACTTCTTAAAAAGTAAGATAATTTTATAAGTGAAAATTTAAATATGCATCATGTATTTGTTAAAAATAAAGTTTTATCGATTTAAAAATTGTCATAGTGAAGGAGTTATGTGCTTTTTTATAAATGGTTGTTATTTATGTATCTCTTTCTCTTTCTTTTTCCCTCTCTCCCCCTCCCTCTCTCTCTCACTCTCCCTCTCTCCCTCTCTTTCGTCCCGATCTTCCGCAAGATGTCCGCCAAGCCGAATTATCACCTAGAATATGCGCTTACCGTTCGTACCACTTTAAGTATGTATATTACTCACTGTTGTTTTCTTAAATGATAGCAACCTTTAATTTTACCTTGACCTTGATCTTCAAGGTCATTTGGAGGTTAATTTGATTTTTTCAAATAGGGATTCTTATTTTTGGTCCCAGAAATAAAAAGAGCGAAAAATTTCACGTCCATATAACCTTGGCTTTCTAAATTTTCAAAATCTCGAATCTAAGATGGCGGAAGACTTTTGGTAACTAATAAATTCAAGCCAGATTCAGTTTACGAGAGTTTTCGAGGTCGTTGATCATGAATCGGCTGTCAAAATTTTACTAAATTCAAAACGCCACATTGACTAGGCCCACCGTCTTGGACTCGCTGTCTTGAATTTTCAATCTAGTGTCAAATTTGTGATCATTTTAAATTGCAAATTTGACGCTAGATTCGTGATCAGTAACTCCAGAAACCCCGGCATGCAAATTTTGGTAAAAATTACTTTACTTCCAAAACTCATCCGCCATCTTGAATTCACCGTTTTAAATTGTAAATCTGACCTCGGATTCTTAATCAGCTGCCTTAGAAATCCTTTACATAATTTTACGTATCCGTTTAACAATCTCTACCATCATCAGCAACTTAAACGAGTGTATAATTTGAAACGTTCAAATTCCTTAAAACCATTTCCAGATCATTGAATATCTTATTATCATTTTGCAGGGTATTTAAAATTTTAACTGTTTTTTGGAAATTTTTGCACTGTGCTCGAAGTTTTTATTATTCTTAATAGGTACACTTAATAGGTACTACATCATTTTGAACATTTGTTATAATATTTTTACCAAACACCACTGAGAATATGCCCGTGAGAAGCAAGAGAGCTCGTTGTAAGACAAGCACCCTCATAGTGAAAGGCAAAGTGACTCACTGAAAACAAGCACCCTAAAGGGAGCAGGAAACTATTACGTCGACATTGTTGCACTTGGGTAGTGCTAAGAGTAGTGATTTCTAAAACATGATAAACTTAAGATGTCTGAATGATATTTTAGCATCAAAAACGGATTTTCACCAAATTTTGTACATAAAGATCGCTGACCACGAATTTGATACCAGATCGAAAATTCAAGACGGCAGGTCCAAGATAGTGGATCAAGTCAATTTGGCGTTTTGAATTTAGTAAATTTGACCGCCGATTTATGATCAACGACCTCGAAAACTCCCGTAAACTGAATCTGGCTTGAATTTATTAATTACCAAAAGTCTTCCGCCATCTTAGATCCGCGATTTTGAAAATTTAGAAAGCCAAGGTTACATGGACGTAAAATTTTTCGCTCTTTTTATTTCTGGGACCAAAAATAGGAATCCCTATTTACAAAAATCAAATCAACCTCCAAATGACCTTGAAGATCAAGGTCAAGGTCAAATTGAAGGTCGCCATCATTTGACCTCGTTAAAATCTAAAAATTAAAACAATCGTTAATTTATAACGTATGCTATAATTTATAATTGATTTATTGTACATATTTTGTGGTTGCTATTTTCCAATTGTTATATTTGTTTTATAATTATCATGCACTCCTTTATTCTGTAGATATTGTTTTTGTTTGTTTTTGTTCTACTTTTATTATAAATTTTACTATATTATTTAGCGGAATAAAAATAGTCTCTAAACCTTAAGAGTTCAAACTCACGATTAGTCTATGACGTACCAAGTCGCACTAAAATCTAATATCCTCCCTTTTATGCTATGAATATTCTGATAAATGCTAATAGTTTGGGGATTTATGCCCAGTTACAAATCAGATTTCTTTCTTACAATTTTAGGAACAGAACTTGTCTCCTCAAAAAAAACCTTTTCAAAAAGGTAAATGTTGTCAAGCAGAAGTTTTTTGATATCTTATTTCATATTTGCATACTTCTTGCATATTTATATGATTTCATATTTTATAAATTAATTAAATATTTACAAACTTTATGTCATAATATTTCTTTTAAAAGGTTCATTTAATAAAATCTTAATAATAAAGTTTTTCTTTGGAGATGCAGTGTCACGGGTTATACAAATTTTGAAAAACTTATATCTTACTTCTTTCTTCATTGTTGCTAAAGCTATAACTGTTTAGTTACATTATTATCATAGCTTTATGTATTATCTGAATAAACTTACAGAAACTTGTTAAATAGAAAAATATTGCCAGGTATTTCTTTTCTTGATGAGTTTCACATTTTATACATAGAATCGTATTACATAATAATAATAATTAATTGATAATAAAGCTATAACTAGCTTAGCGCGATGATTTTCAGATTATGTATAATTTGACTTACAAAAAGTTGGGAAATCAGAAAAATTGTCAAGTATTTGTTTTCTTTATAAGCTTTATATTTTGGACATTGTATCGCATTACTATACTTTATTTAAATTATCTGACTTCCGAATTTTCATCATAAATGATAAAATTATCTATTTATTATTTACATGCAATAATTTGTAATGTAAGTGAAACTAAATAATAACATTTTTCATTACTAACAGTCTAATTTCAGCGAAAGAAAGTTGTAATATCTGTAAAACTATTGTCAAATAATTGTATCAATTCGCTTTTACTTTGGATAGAAAAATTAACGCGTTTAATGAATTTACTTAATAAGCTATATTTCATTTACTAAAAATATATTTAGACAAAAAGTTTATGCAAATTATCAATAATTATATCAATAGCTGATAAATAAATAGTAAATACATGCAGGTGTTGCTTCTGCATTAAAAAAATACAATTAAGCATTTATGGTAAAATTAAAAAATTAATGTCTGACAAATATAAAAAAATTAATTATTCAGAATTGATAGTGGATAATAAAATAATTAATCTAGCGGTAGTTTCCGTTTTACATAGTAGGACTTTGAATAAGTTCTTGCTATGTCTTCAAAAGTGGCACTAGCAGTACGCCGTGCATGGAATTTCGAATGGTGATACACCTGGAAGGAAGTACTGTATTTAACCTTAAATTTCAGTTAAAAATAGTTTACTTTAGTGTAAACAAAGTAATTTTTTATTGGTTTTGAAATTTTCCACTTTTGTGCCAAATAAAGTGTATTTGTGGGGAATTTTATTGCACTATTTTATTCAAAAGAAATCTGCAGCTGAAGTTCACAGAATTCTTGTTCAGACTTACAGTGGCAATACTTTGTCGTATACGTTATGCAGAGGCTGGTTTTGACGCTTCAAAAACAGTGATTTTGAACTTGAGAATAAGGAACGTTCTGGTGCACCAAAAAATTTTGAAGACAAAGAATTGGAGGAATTACTTGATTAAGACTGATGCTAAACGCTAAATAAAGCTTCTGTTTTGTAAAAAAACAGCGAGAACTTATTCAAGGTCCTAATCAATACATTACTATTTAAATATACACAGTACAGTCTGTCAAGTAAGAGCGTGGTCGTGTTAATTTATAAAAAAATTTGTTTGATGAAATTTTCATATTCATATATACATTGTACACATCACAAACAATGATGCAATTTGGTCAATGATGTGTCCAGTCACCACCGGCGTCGATCATTGCCTGGCATCTCCGAGGCATGCTTTCTACTAATTTGACGGCGTATTCTAGTGGCAAGGATCTCCAGATCCGACAAATTTCGTAAGACAACTGCTTCAAAGTGTATGTGCGTCTTCTACGAAGCTTTCGTTTAATATATGCCCACACATTTTCAATAGGGTTTGCATCGGGCAACTGCGACGGCCAATCCAATGTAACGATGCCAGATTGAGTCTTCCACTGAGTACAGAGCTTGCTGCGGTGTTTAGGATCGTTGTCCTCTTGCAGAATCCAATCTTAATTTTTTGTAATAAACCATCGTTTGGCAGATGGCAGTAAAGCCTTTTTGTAGATTTTTATCATTTTCTCGGCATTTAGGTTGTCAGTAAAGAGGTGCAAAGTGCCGAATCCCTGCTTTGAGAAGCAGCCCCAAAGATGCACCTTTATTCCATGTTTTACGGTCCGCTGAACAAGCCTATTGGTGGAAGTTGACCAGGCTCGCGTGAGGACAGAACGTGCTCATATAGAACATTCATCACTAAAAATGACATTTTCAAAATCTCTATCAATATTCTCATGCGCCCAAGCGAGTCGCTTTGTCACATGTTTTTAGTCAACAGAGGCTTCTTCATTGTGTTGCGCCATTTCAGATGATGAGTACGAAGATGGGTTCGGATAGTTTCGTAGGATATATCTAAACCTTTTGCCATTAATTTTGCTTGTCCTTGCCGCAGTGTTAAAGCAGGATTCCGCGAAAACAGATTCACTATTCTTTTTTCATCTTTTTTGTTCACTTTTCCTATCGAGCCACGTTCTGGTAAATCATCGACATTTTTAGCCACTTTATATCGCTGTATCCACTTCTGTACAAATGCCTTCGACTTTTTCATATATTTAGCAGCCGCTGATTGCGACATTTTGGGACCTTTCGGGTGGATGCAAAGGAACACAGCCTCGTAGCGCGACGCATACTTAGCACTCATGGCGTTTAACGTGATTCTCTTTCAAAAGATCAACGACAACTGAATCTTTGTTGACAATGCATCAAAAAACAAAGCTTCCTTCTATCGGCTTGCGAAAGAATTAGAGCAAAATCTTTCATTACTTGTCGGTGAAGTCGACCACGCTCTTACTTGACAGACTGTATGTCGGAAAAGTTCCCGAACTTTTGAAATAAAAAATCGAAAATTACATCTAAAGAAATTTATTCCAGTTAACTTTCAACATTGTCTCCTTCCCTAGATATACACTTATTTGAGCGCTCCATGAGTAATTCAAAGGCTCTCTGGTACTTCTCTGAAGTTATCGCTGTGAGACGCTCGGTGCAAACCGCTTAAATGCTCGGTACATTTTCAAAAAATCGTCCTTTCAAGGCCATTTTCAGCTTGGGAAATAGGAAAAAGTCGGCTGGAGCTAGATCTGGCGAGTATGGGGCGTGATTGATGCATGGGATCTGATTTTCGGCGAGATAACACTTCTCAATGTTCGAAGAATGAGCAGGCGCATTGTCATCCAGCAAACTCCACGATCCCGGTTCCTTGTACTCGGGCCTGATGCGATTAATCCGGCGCTTCAGACGTTTTAACACCTCTACGTAATACGCAGCATTCACGGTGGTGTTTGGGGGCACAAATTCTTTGTGTATCAGGCCTTTGGAGTCGAAGTAAGCGATGAGCATCGTCTTTACCCGTGATTTTTGTTGGCGCGCTTTTTGAGGCCTCGCACGGCCCGGACTGAGCCAAGCGGATGACTGGCGCTTCGTGGAAGGATCGTATTAAGAGCACCAAGTCTCGTCTCCAGTCACAATTAAGGTTAGAAAGCCCGGAGTGGTGTCACAAGTCTCGATAAAATCTTGACAACATTGGATGCGAGTTTCTTTCTGCTCTGGTGTGAGAAAGTGCGGAACAAATCGAGAGCAGACCTTACTGCGGTTTATTTTTTCATTCAAAATCAATGCGATGCTATCCTTGCTCATGTTTAGTTCGTCTGTCAGCATTCTGAGAGACATGTGGCAATCCTGCTTCAGTAGCGCGCGCACGCGAGCCTCATTTTCGTCGGTGAATGCTGTTCACGGCCGACTGCTTCTTTCGTCATCTTCTAACGACTCTCTACCCTTTTTGAACCGACTGAACCACGTGTAAACAGTTGTACGCGACACTACACCTTCACCGTAAGCCGAATCATTAATTTTTTTTGTTTCCGCGAAAGTTTTTTTAAGTTTATCGCAGAATTTAATTGCGCCACGATGATCAAATTTCTTATCTATCGTAGAGTTTGCACCGGGGTACTAAACACACGTTCACTCAAGCACGTCTATCTCGGCAACTAATGAACGGATACTAGTAAAAAAATTCTCAGACACTCCAGAGGGATGTAGCAACATCGTACCGGTGTCGTCCAAGAGGTGGCGCCACTCGTACAAGCGCTACAAAATAAGTTCGGGAACTTTTCCGACATACTGAGTATACTTAACCGACCCGTTGTCGTGTAATTTATGATGTACAGTCTGTCAAGTAAGAGCGTGGTCGAATTCACCGACAGGTAATGAAAGATTTTGCTCTAATTCTTTCGCAAGCCGATAGAAGGAAGCTTTGTTTTTTGATGCATTGTCAACAAAGATTCAGTTGTCGTTGATCTTTTAGAAGAGAATCACGTTAAACGCTATGAGTGCTAAGTACGCGTCGCGCTACGAGGCTGTGTTCCTTTGCATCCACCCGAAAGGTCCCAAAATGTCGCAATCAGCGGCTGCTAAATATATGAGAAAGTCAAAGGCATTTGTACAGAAGTGGATACAGTGATATAAAGTGGCTAAAAATGTCGATGATTTACCAGAACGTGGCTCGATAGAAAAAGTGAACAATAAAGATGAAAAAAGAATAGTGAATCTGTTTTCGCGGAATCCTGCTTTAACACTGCGGCAAGGACAAGCAAAATTAATGGCAAAAGGTTTAGATGTATCCTACGAAACTATCCGAACTCATCTTCGTACTCATCATCTGAAATGACGCAACACAATGAAGAAGCCTCTGTTGACTGAAAAACATGTGACAAAGCGACTCGCTTGGGCGCATGAGAATATTGATAGAGATTTTGAAAATGTCATTTTTACTAATGAATGTTCTATATGAGCACGTTCTGTCCTCACGCGAGCCTGGTCAACTTCCACCAATAGGCTTGTTCAGCGGACCCTAAAACATGGAATAAAGGTGCATCTTTGGCGCTGCTTTTCAAAGCAGGGATTCGGCACTTTGCACCTCTTTACTGACAACCTAAATGCCGAGAAAATGATAAAAATCTACAAAAAGGCTTGACTGCCATCTGCTAAACGATGGTTCATCACAAAAAATAAAGATTGGATTCTGCAGGAGGACAACGATCCTAAACACCGCAGCAAGCTCTCTACTCAGTGGAAGACTCAATCTGGCATCGTTACATTGGATTGGCCGTCGCAGTCGCCCGATGCAAACCCTATTAAAAATGTGTGGGCATATATTAAACGAAAGCTTCGTGGAAGACGCACATACACTTTGAAGCAGTTGTCTTACAAAATTCGTCGAATCTGGAGATCCTTGCCACTAGAATACGCCGTCAAATTAGTAGAAAGCATGCCTCGGAGATGCCAGGCAATTATCGACGCCGGTGGTGACTGGACACATTATTGACCAAATTGCATCATTGTTTGTAATGTGTACAATGTATATATAAATATGAAAGTTTTATTAAATAAATTTTTTTATAAATTAACACGACCACGCTCTTACTTGACAGACTGTATAGTATATCCAACTTGGTGGAAATCGTTGTATCTTATTAGTAGAGTGTGCGACTGTTAGACATTATTAAAGCGTATTTTCTATAAACAGTACAAAAGCTCAAGCTTTTTATTTTTATTGTTGTGTAGCTACGAATATTAATCATTCCTTTAATTATGATACGAATTCCGTTCGTGATTTTTTCACGTACCAGGCTGTTCAATAAGTTTTGCGGTTCGATAAGAAAAACACAATTTTATGGTTTGAAATATACTTTATTATTCAGTATAGTATCCCTGAACATCAATACACTTTGTTCGGTCTCCCGAAAAACGCGACTTTCTTTTGTCCGGCGTCGCATCGCGAACAACCCGCGAGATGAGGTAAGGGGGAGGAAAGGGAACCTATCCGCGCAATATACTAGTCTTCCGCGTCCAACGATTCGTTAGCACGCGTGGCCACGCTAAATGTTAGAAGCGCGTAAGAAGGGATTATCTTAATGAGTGGGGGGCAGGAGATTTTATAAGAGCGCGAATTCGGGCAGTTCTTTCCCGGTCATCGGCGCGGAACAATCAATGCATTCTCTCTCGGTCATTTATACACGCATTACGCATTTACATCAATCTATTGTAATATTATAGTATTGTATTATCATCGATGGGGTTTTTTATGCCGCAAGGCTTTTTCCCCAAGGAGCCAATAAACACTCATCTTTATGTGGCTTAATCAAGGAGTTTGATTTATTAACCATTCCAAGAATCATCCGTTCCTCATATCCTTACAAATAAAATCAATATATTCAAGAAGAAAAACTGAATAAGCGTAATCAATCGAAAGGATTGATTTTCGACGCTACATTTTTTGGTGCCTCCTGTGAGGTACGGATGAAACAAAGAAGGCGGAAGAAGACGGAAATTCGGTGGTTTCAGTGCGTGCGTGCATGCAGCCTAGACAAAGAGGGAACAACAACCATCAGTCCGGAGAATCTTCGCAAAGCCATGCGATTCTCCGTAAAAGCAAATATAAGTATTTATTGAATTATAACATTCATTAACAATTTTGGAAGTTTTTTCAAGAAATTTGAAATTTAAATTATTTATCTATTTATCATTATTGATTCAATCTCACTTAATCATAATTCAGTAAAAATTGAATTTTCATTTATTTGCTTATTTAATATTATTATTTATCATTTAACGATTGAATATCATTTAAATTTCGTAATTCAGTAAAAGTCGAATTTATTTGTTCATAAAATCGAATTTTATTTATTCGATTATTTAATATTAATATTTATTGATCATTCATTGATTTAATCTCATTCAATCACAATTAAGCATAATCTAATTTTTTATTTATTGCATTTATTAAAGATTAAATTAGTCTATTTCCATTTAGACAATTAAGTTTTTATTTCTTTTTTTATATAAATTAAATTTATTCATTTATTAAAATTCAGTTAAAATTATATTCATAAATTGCGTTTATTGTTAAACATTGTAATACATAATATATACAACATACATTATTATATTATTCATATACATATACATACATACATAATCACATGTAATAACCTTCACCGTGTATCGGGTAGGTAAAAACGGTTAGTAGGAATTTAGTGAAAGTGTATTAGTGAAGTGTGTGTACGAAATCAAAACATTGCGAGTGCGTGTTCGGACAAGCTGTTATTCGGCAAACACCGAACGTCGTAGCGCGCCATCAAGTCGTGTACGTAAGCACGCACATAACCAAGGATTCAAGCGCGGCATTTTCTTGCAGCGGCGCGCATCAAACACCATATTCGGGCATTTCGCGCTTAGCCGAATACGAAAATAAACAACATATATCGCGAGCGTCTTGTCGCTTTGTACCGAGCGTTCAGCGGTTAACCTGAATTTCTAACAACAACAAATCTTAACCGAAAATCATCGTAAACTTAAAACAAGACAACGCAAAGCGCGCGTGTTTTTCCATTTCACGTACATTCAAATAAATTGTAAACATCAGTCATTTGAAAAATACAATCGAATTTCATTTTTAAGCTTAACGTTTACTTCGACTTAGCTTCAACGTTCAAACATTCAACGCATATTTTAATTTGAAAATACGATTCAAATTCAATTTAATTTAATTTCATCTCGAGTAAATTTAAATTTGTTTTATTAATTCTGTCTTCAAAAAAAAAATCATTTTATTTTTTATCCCGGCTTAATTTACGAATCTAATTTCAATTCGTCGATCATTTATTCATTTAATCATTAACGATTAAATTGTATCGTTTCTTTAATAAATTATTTCTATTTATTCATTTTTTATTTTTTTATTATTATTATTATTTATTTTTCATTGAAAATGGATCGCGTTAAATTGATCACACAAAAGCGCACTACGCTTAAGGCACAACTTACAAATTTACAAAATTTAATTACCGAAGATCGGGTCGATGCGGTGAACGCAAAGCTAAGATTAAAGCGCGTTACCTATTTATTTCACATATACGAAGAATTACATGATGAATTAACAATTTTAGATCCAAACACAACTTACAAATTTACAAAATTTAATTACCGAAGATCGGGGCGATGCGGTGAACGCAAAGCTAAGATTAAAGCGCATTACCGATTTATTTTACATATACGAAGAATTACATGATGAATTAACAATTTTAGATCCAAACAACGATCATGAACAGGAACCCGATAATATTATGCGATGGATATTACGCGATCGCGTCGTCGATAGGTAGGTTAGAAAGCGCGTCAATTTCAAACAACGAAACGATGAACATGACTTCAATCCCAGTCGATAATTGTCGCAAGTTAAAGCTTCCAGTTACGGAGCTTCCGCAATTTAATGGAACACTCGAGACTTGGACGTCGTATAAAAATACATTTAAGTCAATCATCGACTCGCGCATTGACATATCCGATTTTAAAAAATTCATATATTAAAAAAATTCATTGAGAGGAGATGCTTTAAATAAAATTTCGGCATTTGACGTAAGTGACGAAAACTACAAAAGCGCGTGGTAATTGCTTGTCGATTCATACGAGAAAAAACGTATTCTTGTCGCGCGACATTTAGACGCAATTATCCGTATAACGAGGTTCAATAAAACGTCGCCGAATGAATTACCTAATTTAGTCGATAGCATACGTCAACACACGAGTATCTTGAAAACATTCGATGTTACTCTCGCCGAACCATTATTAGTGAGGATGATGGAGATAACGCTACCAATAAATATCCGTTCGAAATGGGAGGAAACGTTGAATCTAAACAAAATACCGACGCTCGATCAATTGTTTAAGTTTATTCACGAAACGACTTTCCGACTCACGACTTTAGAACAGGACGCTGGACATACAAAAGAAGCGTCTCGTAAAAGGAAACTTGCGAAGTATAACGCGGTACCGTCGTTCTAAGAGCGTAAATCAGAAAACGCGAGCCACGTCTTCATTGCAAACGCTCACGTACAACAGTGTATAAATTGTAAGGTAGAAAAACATCGGCTATTTCAATGTCCTGCATTTCAAAGGGCATCGGTCGAAGGCAAGTGGAAAATCGTCAAGAAAACAGGCGCATGTAAAAATTGTTTATGTATTCACACCGGTCCGTGCGTTGCTTCGCACTGTTAGAAATGCAAGTTATTTCACAACACATTGTTTCACTTTGAAAATTTAAAGAACACAAGCAGTAAACAACATACACATACGCGAGGCCGTCTACGTCGCAAGTTAATCAAAACCATTTGACTAAATATTAACGCGTTTAATACGATTTAGCTACTTCATGCACACAATTAATGATGACCGCGTTCGTCCGTGTTAAAACATCCGACGGTAATTTTATACATTCGTGCAATTTTAGATACATGTGCGACTGCACACTTTATCACAGAAGGTATAGCGCGACAACTCAAGTTACCTATACAATCATGCGCAATATCAATTAGCGCAATTAATAGAATAAACGCCGTTTCGAAAGGCATCATAAATACATACATTCGTTCGACACACAACGATTTCGAGAAAACATTGTCGTTCTTAATAATACTGATCGATTGAAGTACAATCACAAAACGCAGCATTTCATTGACAATTCAAAAAAATCTTCAATTCACTCGAATTACTCGGCCCGGTGATTCTTATCGCGAAATTAATTAGGCAGGAATGTTGGAAAGCAAAGATTTCATGGGACAAATCAATTCCAGTGGCGTTGCATATGTCGTGGACAAAATTCGCAAACCAAATTCATTGGATAAACAAGCTTCGCGTAGATAAACGAATAGTAATCGACAACTTCATCGACGTGCAGATAAACGGGTTTTGCGATGCGACTAAAATAGGCTACGGCGCGTGTATATACAGGGTGCGTACGGTATTTGAGAACAACTTGAGAGTAAAATTAATTAGCTTGTATTTTTAATAAAATTTAATGAAATTTTAGAAATTTTTTATACAACGTTAAATTAATATATGGCTATAAAGTTATTCAATAAAATCGCCATTAGCAGCAATAACCTCTTCGATCTGGGTCCAGAAACGATTACATGCCCGAATCAAATGCTCCTTGTTCATATTGACCATAACAGCATTAATAGCAGTCTTCAGCGAAGAAGTGGTGTTATGAGGACGCTTATTGGTCTCACGCTCAACTACGCCAAAAACGTAATAATCCAAAGGATTAAGGTCTGGGAAGCTAGGTAGCCATAGGTTCGGTGTTATGTGGTCATGAAAATTTCCGGCCATCCAATCTTGTGTCGCCATCGCTTTATGTGAAGGAGCAGAGTCTTGTTGAAAAATGTATGGTTTGCCTCCGCTTACATTGTCTATCCAGGGTTTCACTACCGTCTCCAATACCTCGATGTATACAGCAGAGTTCACTCGAAGTCCTTGAGTAAAAAAGTGTGGTGGCATAACATGTCCTTCGTTGCTGACAACACCTAAAACCATAACAGTGGCTGGAAATTTTGTGTGCATAACAACAGGAAGCTCCGTAGGATTTGAACATAGCCATCTGTCATTTCTGCGATTGGTCTTTTGATCTTGGTCAAAACTCTTTTCGTCGGAAAAAAACCATAACATTTTGGGCGCTTCAGGGTGTTTGATTTTGTTTGAAAAACGTTTTGATCGGAGAACTCTCTGTTCCCGTGTTCGTTTCGACATGAACTATCCTCTGCGCATCACGTAAGACTTATACCAAAGGTCTTCGTGGACAGCTCTACGAATAAGGCGCTCAGAAACATGAAGCTCACTCGCAAGGACCCTCATTGATTTTGAAGGGTCCTCGTCTATGATCGCTTGCACTTGCTCTAAAAATTCTGCAGATCGGACAGTGTCAGAACGTTGTTCGTGCTTTTTGCGTTTTGCAACCGATTCTGTATCGCCTCCTGATGCTTCCAATTCACGGCGAACCTTATGCACGAATGAACGGGCGCAATTAAGAAAATTAGAGATCTCTCAATCTGTATGGTTCGCACATATAGCGACAATGACAGCATGTCTCTTGAATTCTTGAGTGATGTTGTAGTCCGCCATTTCTTATCTGAAGAGGAAAAAAAATAAAAAAAAAAATTCGCGAAGTTATAGTCACATTTATGCATGTCCGCAAATACCGTACGCACCCTGTACATTCGTCCAATCAACAAACAAGGAAAGGTAGCAGTACGGCTTCTCTACGCAAAAGTGCGCGTAGCACCATTAAAGAATTTAACCATACTACGTTTAGAGTTATGCGGTGCTTTAACGCTCGCTCAACTATATCGCGACGTGAATACTACGTTTAATTTTACATCAAGCAAAGTTATATTTTGGTGCGACTCGACCATTGTTCTACATTAGTTAAGGAAAGATCTAGGAATCTTAAAAACTTTCGAAGCAAATCGAGTGAAGAAGATACGACAAATGAACATAGAAGCAGAATGACGACACGTTCACTCCGAACATAACCCTGCCGACGCGTTATCACGTGGACAGTATCCAATGGAGTTTTTAAGAAATTCAACAAGGTTTAACGGACCGTCTTGGTTAAAAATTTCAGAGAACCTTTGGCCTCAATCATTAGAACTTTAAATTCAAGATTTACCAGGACTGAAAATCGCAACATGTTTCATCAATCAATTAAATGTAAACGAGATATTCGATCGGTTTTCTTCATACGATAGGCTCGTTCGCGTCATCGCGTATTGCTTGCGTTTTTCGAACAAGAAAAAATATCGCGGCGAATTATCGATAGAAGAGGTTAATTCGGCAGAAATTAGAATGTTCAAATCGATGCAACATCAGTGTTATGAGGAAGAAATAAAGCGCATTGTTAAAACATCGAGAATCAAAAGCCAAAAATTGACTGCGTTAAATCCATACACAGACGAAGAAGGTTTACAACGGGTTGGCGGACGGCTATGTCATTTACGATTTTCACTACAGAGTAAACATCCAATTTTATTACCTTCTAAACACCACGTCACCGATCTACTGATTCGTAAAACACACGTAGAGGGATATCACTCAGGTATACAGTCAACACTGTATAAGTTACGTCATCGTTTTTGGATTTGCGATGAAAAGAATCAAGTACGAAAAATTGTGCGTCATTGCAAACGATGCATCCAATTTAAAGCGACACCCGTTCAATACCGCATGGGCGATTTACCGAAATATAGGTTAGAGCAGATCACTCCGTTTTACCATAGCGGTGTCGATTTTTTCGATCCGTTATTCATCAAGGAAAAGAGACATCACAATAGGAATCGCATAAAAGTAAACGGATGCACATTCATGTGCATGTCAATTATAAATCGTTTCACACTTCAAAATAAAATTACATGGCATTTTAATCACCCTTTTTCCCCACATTTTGGAGGTTTTCATTTGAAGAGTTAAACACGTTAGCAATCAAGATCGAATCAATACTCAATTCTCGACCACTCTGTCCTATTTCCTCAGATCCTAACGATCCTCTTGCACTAACACTCGTGCATTTTTTAATAGGAAGGTCTACAACCATGCTGCCGGAAGATAATTATCTTTTTGTTTCAGATAACTATCTGAAATCATGGCATCTAATCACTAAAGCCAAGCAACAGCATTGGGTCCATAATCAATCCAATCTTAAATCAAAACACATGCAACAGTATGGGGTCCATAGTCAAATCCATCTTAAAACAAAACATATGCAACAGCATTGGGTCCATAGTCAACTCAATCTCAAATCACAACACATGCACCAGCATCATGTCCATGGTCAACTTAACTTCAATTTAAAATGCATTTATATCATATTATGTATTATTTATAAATCAATATCTGCAAACACAACACATTGATATTCATACATTCATCAATTAGATGGTTAATTGCTTTCGCAAGGGGGGGAGGATGTTCGGTCTCCCGAAAAACGCGACTTTCTTTTGTCCGCCGTCGCATCGCGGACGACCCGCGAGATGAGGTAAGGGGGAGGAAAGAGAACCTATCCGCGCAATATACTAGTCTTCCGCGTCCGACGATTCGTTAGCACGCGTGGCCACGCTAAATGTTGGAAGCTCGTAAGAAGGGATTATCTTAATGAGTGGGGGGCAGGAGATTTCATAAGAGCGCGAATTCGGGCAGTTCTTTCCCGGTCATCGGCGCGGAACAATCAATGCATTCTCTCTCGGTCATTCATACACGCATTACGCATTTACATCAATCTATTGTAATATCATTGTATTGTATTATCATCGATGGGGTTTTATATGCCGCAAGGCTTTTTCCCCAAGGAGCCAATGAACACTCATCTTTATGTGGCTCAATCAAGAAGTTTGATTTATTAACCATTCCAAGAATCATTCGTTCCTCATATCCTTACAAATAAAATTAATATATTCAAGAAGAAAAACTGAATAAGCGTAATCAATCAAAAGGATTGATTTTCGACGCTACATACTTGGTCCAACGAGATTCCAATTTATGAATTCCATCCCTGAAGTGAGAATCTGGAAGGGCTGCAAAATACGCTTCCACATCTGTTATGACCTCATTATTTAATAAAAAACGCTTTTCACGCATGAATTTTTTTAGGTCTGGAAACCGATGTAAGTCGCTAGAAGCCAAATCTGGTGAATACGGTGGATGCTCCAACAATTCGAACTTTAATTCATGGATTTTAGCCATTGTCAAAATGCTCTTGTGACACGGTGCATTGCCCTGATGAAAAAGGATTCTTTGCTTCTGCAAACCGGGTCTTTTTTCACGAATTTTTTCCTTCAGCTAGTCTAAAAATTTACAATAATATTCAGAACTCATTATTTTGCCAGTTTGCAAGTAATCCACAAACAAAATTCCTTTCGCATCCCAAAAAACTGATGCTAACACCTTCTTGGCCGATTTCTGGACACGAACTCGTTTCGGAGCCGAAGAACCAGGTTCCCACCACTCTTTAGCCTCTTGTCATGATTCAGGATTATGATGATAAACCCAAGTCTCATCCATAGTGATGAATCGACGCACATAATCCACTTTATCCTTTTAAAAACGCTCTAAATGTTGCTGACAAAGTCGCATTCGAATGTGTTTTTGTTCCATTGTTAGCGAATGCGGCACCCATTGTGCACACAGCTTTCTCAAACTCAATACTTTAGTCAAAATATTGCTTACACTGCCCAATGAGATGCTTAGGGTTTCTACTAAATCTCTTTCAGTCACTCGACGATTTTCCAATACGATATCCTGTATTTTTTCTACGAATTCTAGTGTTGTTGCTGTTTTTGGATGTCCTTGACGTGGATCGTCTTCAAGACTTGTAGGACCACGTTTAAATTCAGCAACCCATCTTTCTTCTGTACAAATTAAAGGCGAAGAGTCCTTATACACTTTCAACATTCGTTCATAAATTTCCTTTGCTTTTAAACCTTCCAAAAATAAAAATTCAATTACTGCACGATACTTGATTTTTTCCATTGTAAAATAATACTGTGACACGTCAATACTAAACGGCTTGTAAACAAAGAATTAATTAACAGATTTAAATGAAACATTACATACGTTCATATGAAGAGTGTAACAACATAACAAAAAAAAATTTAGGCTAGTAGCAACACCCTCTTTTATCGTACCGCAAAACTCATTGAATAGCCTGGTATTATTAAATAATACGATAATTTATTTATTGATACATTATTTAACATATTATTTTTTAATTGTATTACTAGCATAATTTCCATTTTATTTCTACACTTGCATGATTTATATTCCAAATACTAACATCAATTAATACTGCATTAACAAATTTGAAAACTATTGATTTTAAAATAAATAGTTAGCAGCAAATTATTAGAAAACAAAGTAAATATATTAGATAAATTAAATTTTTATAACATTTTGAAAATTTAAACAATATAACATTTTATTAATTAACTAACACTTAGTTTATATTGAAAAAAAAAAAAAAATTATACAATAATTAGATTTTTGCACCAATAAATTACACGATGACAGGTCCGTCAAGTATATATTTAAATAGTAATGTATATACTGTCTGTCGAAAAAGTACCGGGAATTTTAAATTAAAACAACATTTTTACGTTTAATAATCAAAATTTATTAAGTCGCCTTCAAAATAGGCTCCATTTACTCCAATTTAACTATGCCAACGGCACTTCCAATCATCAAAACATTTTTTATAGGCGCTTTCCGGGATGGCCTTCAGCTCACGTGCCGAATTTTGTTTTATGGCTTCAATCGACTGAACATGGATGCCTCGGAGCGGCAATTTAAGTTTTGGGAAGAGGAAGAAGTCACAGGGAGCCAAATCCAGCGAATAAGGTGGTTGTTCAAGCGTGTTCGTTGAGTTTTTGGCGAGAAAGTCGGTCACAATCGTAGCTCGGTGAGACGGCGCGTTATCGTCATGCAAAATCCACGAGTTGTTTGCCCACAAATTTGGCCGCTTCTTACGGATACGCTCACGCAAACGTTTCATAACGCCTACGTAATACTCTTTGTTTACCGTCTGACCCTCTGGAACGAATTCGTAGTGCACCACGCCACGGATATCGAAGAAAATAATGAGCATCACCTTCACTTTTGAGCGGCTTTGGCGTGGTTTTTTCGATTTTGGCTCGTTTTTTCTCACCCATTCCGATGCTTGCTGGCTTGTTTGCATATCGCACTCGTACACCTACGTTTCGTCACCAGTTATGATGCATTCCATGAATGCGGGATCGGAATTGGCGCGATCCAGCATGTCCGAAGCGACCTGTTCGCGATAGCGTTTTTGAAGAAAATTAAGCTCTTTTGGAACGAGTCTTGCGGCCACCTTTCTTATGCCGAAAATATCAATTAAAATCGTACGTGTGGACTTGTAGGATATCTCAAGTTTATGTGCTATCTCTCTCAAGCTGTTATGACAGTTTTCAAGCACCATTTCCTTAATTTTATCGACGTTATCTGCGGTCGGAGCCGTCGATGGGCGTCCGGAACGAGGCAAGTCTTCGACGACTTCACGACCCTCCTTGAAGGCTTTGTACCACTTATACGCACGGGTTTTCGATAGTGCTTTATCATTAAAAGCCTTTTGCAACATTCTCAATACATCGGCACACGAAATTTCATTCGCAAAACAAAATTTTAGACAAATTCTTTGTTCAACGTAATCACCCATTGTAAAAAATCGGCACGCACTATTGACATTGACTGACTTGACTAGCTACTGTAAACACACTCGTTGACAGATTTCGCTCAAACTTGGCATAGTCATTAAGGACAGTTGTACCAACCTAGAAAAAAAAATTTACCTGCCTAAATTGCCCCGTCAGATTTAAATCGACAATTCCCGGTACTTTTTTGACAGAATGTAAGACGGAATATTGCCGTTTAGATTAATTATGTAAACACCCACTACTGATTCTGAGTAATTTCTTTCTTGATATTTGTCAGACATTAATTTAATTCTACCATAAATGCTCAGTTGTATTTTTTTAATGCAAAAGCAACACCTGCATGTATCTATTATTTATTTATCAGCTATTGATATAATTATTGATAAGTTGCATAAACTTTTTGTCTGAATATATTTTTAATAAATGAAATATAGCTTGTTAAGTATGATTCATTAAACACGTTAATTTTTCTATCCAAAGTAAAAGCAAATTGATACAATTATTTGACAATAGTTTTACAGATTTTACAACCTTCTTTAGCTCAAATTAGACTGTTGGTAATGAAAAATGTTATTATTTTGTTTCACTTACATTACTAATTATTTCATATAAATAATAAATAGATAATTTTATTAATTATAATGAAAATTCGGAAGTCGGATAATTTAAATAAAGTATAGTAATGCGATACAATGTTCAAAATGTAAAGCTAATAAAGAAAACAAATACTTGACAATTTTTTTGATTTCTCAACTTTTTATAAGTCAAATTATACATAATCTGAAAATCATTGCGCTAAGCTAGATATAGCTTTATTATCAATTAATTATTATTATTATGTAAGACGATTTAATGTACAAAATGTGAAACTCATCAAGAAAAGAAATACCGGACAATATTTTTTTATATAACAAGTTTCTGTAAGTCCATTCAGATCATACGAGGTGTGGCAGAAAAGTAATGAGACTAGCAACACTGCAAGCGATCTGGCAACGCTGTGCTAATGCCGAATTGCTTGCACATGTATCAGTACACTCCCATGGCTTATTATCAGTGCAAGTTTCAACTCCTTCCGTTAACTACGTAACTTTCGTGAAAGCTATTAGTGAAGTTGTATTTTGGTCACGCATCACGCAAAAAGGAACACCGCAATTTGGAGCAACGTTGTGTCATTAAACTTTGTGTTAAGCTTGGAGAACCGGCAAGTGTGACATTTGTAAGTTTAAACCGGCCTATGGGGAAAATTTTTAGCCCAAGCTTAAGTTTTCCGCTGGCACAAATCATTTTTGAAAGGCAGAGAACACGTTGAAGATGAACGCCGTTCAGAAAGGCCTTCAACATCAATAAGCGATGAAAACATTAAACGTGGGAATACTTTTGTGAGATCAGACCGTCATTTAACATTACGAATGTTGAGTAAACAATTAAATTTAAACAGATTTACCGTTTATCAAATTTTGACTGAGCATTTGCACATGCGTAAGATCTATGCCAAAATCGTGCCAAGAAACCTCACAATTGAGTAGAAGAACTAGGCTGTTGGATAAGTAATTAATCGTTCGATGTTATTTTTGATATAATTATTTCGTTAGGTGCTTTTTAAAACAAATTATTGCGCATTAAAAAATATTATTATTAGTTGAAATTAAAATATTAAAAAATGTAACCAATTGTATATTATAGACTATCGCATGTTTCTTATAAAATTTTGTTTATATAAAAAAAGGAATAGAATAGAAAAGATTAATAGAGAAATAGTTATAACAAATCGAAATATTTAGCGATATAATTTGTTTTTACACAGAAGGATAGAATTAAAGTTACCTGCAATAAATATACTAGGTTGTTCAAAAAGTTTTGAAAGCGACATCTATAGAACAGTAGAAGAACCAAAATTTTCACGCCATTTTAATATTTTATCTTTTATATAAACATACCCAAAGTTTCATTCCACTCTGTCAATTCATTGTTTGTTTACAAGCCATTTGAAGTTGACGTGTCAGCGTATTTTTTTTACAATGGAAAAAACCGAATATCGTGCAGAGATAAAATTCTTTGTTTTGGAAGGTTTATCAGCAACGGAAATTCATACAAAAATGGTAAAAGTGTTAAAGGAATCTACTCCTTCATTTCCAACTGTGCATCGATGGGTTTTAGAGTTGAAACGTGGTCAAAAAAGCGTTGAAGACGATCCACGCTCGAGACGTCTAAAAAGTGCATCAACACCAGCATTCATAGCAAAAGTACAGGATATGGTTTTGGAAAATCGTCGATTGACCGAGAGAGATTTAGCAGAGGCCCTAGACATCTTATTAGGCAGTGTGAGTCATATTTTAAATGAAGTTTTGGGTTTCAGAAAGCTCTGTGCACAATGGGTGCCACATTCACTCACAATGGAACAAAAACACGTTTGAATGCGACTTTCTGAGCAACATTTGGAGCGTTTTCGAAAGGATAAAAAGGATTTTTTGCGTCGATTTATCACTATGGATGAGACTTAGGTCTACCATCATGACCCTGAATCAAAACAAGAGGCTAAAGAGTGGTGTCAACCAGGCACTTCGGCACCGAAGCGAGTTCGTGTCCAGAAATCGGCGAAGAAGGTGTTAGCATCAGTTTTTTGGGATGCAAAAGGGATTTTGTTGGTGGATTATCTCCAAACTGGCAAAACAATAAATTCTAGATATTATTGTAACCTTTTGGACCAATTGGATGAAAAAATTAGTGAAAAAAGACCCGGTTTGCACAAGAAAAAAATTATTTTTTATCAAGACAATGCACCCGCTAACACAGCTCAAAAAACCATCACTTAAATAACCGAATTAACGTACGAATTGTTGCAGCATCCACCTTATTCGCCTGATTTAGCTCCCTCTGACTTCTGGCTGTTTCCACACCTCAAGAAATTCCTTCGTGGGAAACATTTTTCATCAAACGAAGAGGTGATAGCCGTCGTAGAGGAGTATTTTGCAGGCCTAGCAGAAAGTCACTTTCATGATGGGATAAACAAGTTGGAAGACCGTTGGACCAAGTGTTTTGAACTTATGGGAGATTATACTGAGTAATAAAAGTGATTTTACCAACAAAAAAAACTATCTTCATTTCCGCTTTCAAAACTTTTTGAACAATTTAGTATAGGGGAGAGTATATTAGCGTTAGTCATTAATACGGCATTGTACAATTATAATTATTGTTGGGGAAAAAAGAAAAATATTGCAAAATGAAATTAATATCGAAAAATTGATAGGGAATACGATTAATACAGGCACAGCATTATGAACAATAATAATCTTGATATGGTTGCAAGCTCGTTGTTATTATTTAAATAAATTATTTTATTTATGCAAGGAAAAATCTTCACCAAGAGTGTGCCAGTGAAAATCATATTCAGCATTTTGTGTGAGATCGGAAATGATATGACTCCCCGACGTCTCGTACTGCGGCGGGGACGCTATTTTATTATGTCTTAGCAGAAAGTACGATTCGAAGATTAGAAATAAAATAATGAAAATATTTATGCTTGCAAAGAATTACGAATGTATTACTACTTTTTATTAATGAATTTATTTAAAAAAAAAAGACATGGTCAGGCCGTTTTGGGTTATATGTATATTTTCAATAACATAATCCATATATGTGCATATATCTTTTTTTTTAAAATATAAAAAGAAATGAAAGGAAAAAGACAATGCGTTATAAAACTTAGTTTAAATTAAGTTTAACGATTGTAGCCATTTTTTCCTATTTAAATAGTACATATATTTTGCAAGAAAATCGCAAACTCTTCGCCTAAGGTTAGGCTAGGTTTCACCAAAGTTTGGGTCGGAGGAGAGTGCGTCACGTAGATTGTGGGGAGAGGCTTTAACGTGGTGGAGCGCTTGGGTGTAGATCGATGTGCTCGGTCAATATGTCCTTTTTTTTTTGGCGACTGGGGCCGGAAAGACAGGGAGCAAACTTACCGGCGGACACACAAAAAAAACGGAGGTCATATACCGACGTTACATGTATGAAGCGCGGTTGCTTAAACCGCTGTATCTTCGTTAGTTTTGCTCCGATTCATCTCAAATTTTAACACAATATTCTTCAACGGTTTTCCATTCAGAAAATCATATTAAAAAGAAACGCAAAAAGAAAGTTCATAGACGTCACCCCCCTCTCTTTAATAGAACAAAAAGTAAAAAAATTTCGTAAAACAAGCAACAAAACTGTATAGGTTTCGAATTTTGGAAGTTGTATGCCTTATATTTTATGGGGGTAAAATTAAATTTTTTAAGTATATTTTTACCCACAAATGCCAAGCCTACAAGTTCCAAGCTCAACAATTTCAAGCACACAAATTCCAAGCTTACCAACCCAAAACCTACCCATTCACAAATTCTAAGCTCACAAATCCAAATCTATAACCTTAAATTCAAAAACTTTAAACCCCGAACTTTAAATCCCAAAACTACATATTAGGTGTAGTAAAAAGAAATCCATTATTTTTGCATTGAATTGAAGGTTTTATTTAGCATAGATAGAATGATACGATTTAGGTCAAATATGCACCGTTTTGTTCAATAACTTGTGGCCATTTTAGAGGTAATTTCATAATGCATCTCTCGTAGGAACCCTTGTCCCTATTGTCAAAAAACCGGGACAGTCGATTTTCACAATCTTCTCTTAAGGCGAATTTTTCACCTGCAAAATCATTCGTCATAGACAGGAACAGGTGGTAATCACTTAGTGCCAGGTCCGGACTATAAGGTGGATGCATAAGAACTTCCCAACCAAGCTCCCGGAGCTTCTGGCGAGTCACTATCGATGTATGCGGCCTAGCGTTGTCCTGATGCAACACAATTCCTCTCCTATTGGCCAAAGCTGGCCGCTTCTGGGCGATTGCTTCTTTTAGACGGTCCAATTGTTGACAGTACAGGTCCATATTAAGAGTTCGGCCGTAGGAAAGCAACTCATAGTAGATGATTCCCTGCCAGTCTCACCAAACACACAGCAAAACCTTCCTGACTGTCAATCCTGGCTTGGCCACCGTTTGCGCCGGCTAACCGCGATTTGACCACAACCGTTGTCGTAAGTGACCCACTTTTTATAACCAGTAACCATCCGCTTCAGAAATGGATCGATATTGTTGCGATTCAGCACTGATTCGCAGATGGAAATTCGGTCCATGAGGTTTCTTTGCGATAACTCGTGTGGCACCCATACATCGAACTTCTTTTTGTATCCAGCCTTATTTAAGTGGTTCCAAACGGTTTTTTGTGCAATGTTTAGCTTCTGGGCAATCGAAACAGTGCTTATGTGACGGTCGGACTCGACGATTTCCATTATTTTATCGACATTTTCGACAATTGGCCTTCCAGAGCGTGGTGCATCTTTGACGTCAAAATTACCGGACGGAATCGATAAAACCAAAATTGCGCGTGATTGGCTGTTACAGTATCAGGACCATAAACACTATTCAAATTTTCAGCTGCCTGGCTTGCGTTTTCGCCTTTATCGAAAAAAAACTGTAAAATATGGCGTATTTTCTCTTTGTTGGTGTCTATCTTTAACGCGTGCTAAAAAATACTGAGTGAAGCAATCACAAAACTGTATCAGAATCTTTTTTAGCACCAAATCTTATTTTTCTAACGCTATCTAGTGAAATCCGATCGCACTTTTACAACGGAAGATACAGACTACTAAAGCCATCTATTGGCAAAATAATGGATTACTTTTTACTACACCTAATACTTTCGAACTCTAATCTTACAAACCTCTGATGCCAAATCCGCGAATCCTAAAAACACATACTCATAAACCCTTAAACAACAAATCCTAAATCTTAAACTCCAAACTCACAAATTCACAAGCCCACAAATCTCAAATCACAAACCTATTCTATCAGGTTATTTTTTATTGGAAAGTTATAGACTGAAAATAATTATTTGTTTTTCAAGAATAATATTGATAAAACTTCACAGTAAGAATTTAAAAGTAAACTTTATTTATTTAAATGTTTATATTCAATTTTGTCTGTTAAGGGGACATTTGCCTTTGAAATTGAAAAAAAAAAACACTTTTTATAAATTTTATTATGAAGAAACTATTATATTTATTGACAAAATTTCTTATGGACATTGTTAAACAGTCTCTAAAGAATATAAAAAAAATTTTTTTATTTTTAGTTTCCCTTGGCTGCTGTAGAGGGCGTCATCCAAAAGTTACTTTTTAAACTGTAGGACATATTGTGGATCTCCTGTAACAGATTTTTGAAAAATTCAAAATGGATTATATTCTTGAGACTCAAAACGATACAATAAGCCTCTCAAACTCATACTTTTTCATATTTTGAAGTTTTTGTATGTATATTTCTGAAAAATGCGAGAAAACGGCATTTTTTCGGGGTAAGTCATCCCCGTAAAAAAAAAGGAGGGGTATTTTTTGAAACTTTTAGAGGCTTATTGCTTACTATTTTTAATAAGTAATCGAATGCTCTTTGGTTTTTTAAAATTGGTCGAGTAGATTCGGAGAAAAATGTCCTACCAGTTTGAAAAAGGTAGTTTCGAGAAAAACGCGTTTAAAGTTTTTTTACCATAACTTCATCGAATAAAAGGTCGAAGACTTTCTGTTTTTTACCTTTAATCAGCCATTTCTGGTGAATACTGAGGACCCTGGTTATTTAGTAATTGCTGTAAGCGGCTGGCCAAAGCTTTTTTCTTCTTAATTCGACCTTCTTTTGACTGCTCACTGCTCCTCCTATTGGCTTGAGAGATACGGTCTTCGTCAACTTTTAATATTTATTACACGCTTAACAAAATGACAATTTAACCTCCAGATCCAAAATTTTGCCTGTAAATTTTCCTATGACTGAAAAAACACCCATCAATGATGTAAAACCTCTCTTAGCCCAAGTACCGTCGCCTGATACAGTCAAAACGTAAGCTTTATTGCCAGCCTCCTCATTTAATTGCATTTCTTCTTTGACTCCTTTTTTAGTAACAAAATCAAAACATTGTTTACAAGCTTTATGTGTTCTTAAAATTGCAGTATAATAAAGCGAGTCCGAAAATTTTGCAGGAACATCCATCAAACTCAAAAACAAATTCGCGCCATTATACCCTACGCCGAGAACTCTCAAGACAAATATGAGTCTCTGATTTATTTCGTACAAATCTCGAGATATAGATGGGGAAGACTCAATGAATTTTCTACCACACGAACATTCCACACAGATTTTAAATCCAAGACCTCTACCTTTTTGTTGGGTAAATGAAATTTCACCATTACATTCTTTGCACTTTATATATTGAGAAAGAGCCGAAAAGACTAAATTAAAGCACAAAATCACATACTGGATAGAGCTGTCCGTAGGAGGTTGCAATTCACTACTTGTTTTTAATTTTTTAGTAGAGGAACTTGGTAAATCAGGATTTTTTTCTGCAGTAAGCTGATTGCCAGTAAATGTTCTTTTTTTGTTTTTACGTCTAAAACGAGGAGTACTCCGATGACCTTTGAAATGACCACCAGGTTTAGACATTTTTTACAACTTCTTAGCCAATTTTTAACGAATTAAAAAAAAATAAAACACGTGCTTGCTCAAAGAATAACACGGAGCAACTGCCGAGCAGTATATGTAAATCTACACATAAATTTCATAATTTAATTACAATTTTATTATTTTTTTCAGTTGTAATGATTTGTTTAAATAGATTATACTTTTGTACTTATAGTTATTTATTTAAGAATAGACTATAACATTTAATTCTATTTTAAATAATTAATTAATTTTATAGAATTTGAAATGAAAATAAATCCAATAAATGTGATTAATCTTCTTTTTACTGCTTTTCAACCTTCAAAATTTCAGGAAAGTCGAGTTAATTTCAGAAAAATCAAGGTCGCATATAAAATGGAAACGACTTTGTTAGATGCAATAAATGATTTTAATGATGTGATAATACTAACAGATAACACGTTAGATTTCTAAGAACAATTTAAAGATATTGAAGAAGAAATACAAATCTCCAAATTGTTGAACATGAAATAATCCATCATTTTCCAGATCCTCTTTTTTACCAATTAATGAATATATTAAAGTTGAAAAACTTATATCATATGATTATAAATTAAAAGCAGTAAAATACTCGAGAAGCAGTAAAGAGAAAAAGAATTAGTTTTGAATTAGTGCAACAGAAGTTCAAGAAACTAAACTCTATAAGGCAATTGTGACGTTGGGCTTGTACTTTGAATATAAAACTGACATATAGAGAGAAAATTTCTAGAATATGTCAATTTACATTTGGAAATTTCAAAGCTGCAGTTGAAGCCTGATTGGTCGTTCATGATGAAGACTTACGTAAATGGACATAACAAGCTAAAAAGCAGATAGGCTATGAAGATATTAGATTTTAAACTTCAAACCACTGGCTAAATCGTTTTAAGAAATCACACCATATAATATCAAAAAACATTAATAAATTTTCAACAAGAAAAATTTTAGAAACTGCTACAGAATTGGAAAAATATGCAAATAAATTTGTAACTGATGTTAAACAATATGCAAAAGTGATAGGAATGAAAAATGTATACAATTCTAATCAAAGTGGTTTCCAGTTAGAAATGCATTCTGGTAGAACATTAGCTATTAGAGAAGAAAAACAGGTGCAGTGTGTTGTACAATCAGTTTCGTGAATAACACATCGTTACACTATACAAGCTCTAATACCAGGTGATGGAGAATTACTTTCACTAGTTTATCCAATTTTATGAGAAAAAAGTGGTCAGTTTGAACCAATTGTTAAATCTAATTTGTTTTAACCTACAAATGTACATATTGAAGCATTAACATCTGAAAAACTGACTTCAGGTATTTATCAACATTTATTTATTGAAAGTAAAATTTAACCATGATACTCACACTATGCAACATTAAAAAATATGATTTTTTTTAGATCATTTAAAAATTTGGTTACAAAAAATATATTTTCTGGAAGTTGGTTCTTAAAATATATTATTATTAGATTCTTGGAGTGGGCATTGCTATAAAATAGTCAAAGTTACACCTGTTAAGAAAGAAGTAAATATAAAAAAGATTTCTACAGGGACTACAGGAAAAATTTTAACTTTTAGATGTATTTAGCTTTCGCATCTGAAAAAATTATGCTAGACGTTTCTCAGACAAAGTAATTTTAATGGATTATGATATTAAATTGCAAAAGCGTAATAATATTATATTATTCAACTGCTATCTCTAGGCCACAACCAATTTTTATCCTCAAGATATAAAAATCTTATAAAATATTCTTGGTACAAAAGTGGTTACCTTGATGTTAACCCTAGAAAATTTGAGAACCCTGTCAACTTCAACTTCGGCGATTCTTGCAAAACGCATTGCAAGATTAAAGGCTATAGTAATAATGCAATAGTTCACTGTGCTTGGTGTGAAAAATTTTTATGCTTCAAACATTTTTTTGAGGATTATCATTATTGTTCATCATTTAACGAATAAATAAAACTAATTGTGAAACTTCATAAAACTTATTGAAAATTTGTAGAATCTTAGTATTTAAAATGTAATGTTCTATATTATTATGATAAAAATTTATCAGCTTATTTAGCAGTTGATATAGTATTAACAATATCAAATTTTCCATTAATATTGTGAATAATAATTAAATCAACAAAACCCAAATTCAGAAACCATAAACATAATTTTATCAAAATCAGGGTTTGGGTTATTGTATTGATCTACATTGTTTTAATAGGATTTAGAGGTAGTTCACCTCCGAAATGAAAAATTATGCGAAAAGGCCGGCACAAGTCCACTTTTTTTTGTCATTCTTTATTAGAAAAACATTTTTTATTAGGAGTGTGAATAAGTTCTCGCCATTTTTTGTGAAAATAAATCCTTTATTTAAAAAAAAAATAATAAAAAAACAAGTTTAAAGTATTACCCATCGCTGGAGATTACTTTTTCCCATCTTTCTGGCAGCATTTGAATTCCATGTAGAAAAAACGACACTTCTTTTGCGGTTATCCACGAATCGATCCATTTTTTCGTTTCTTCATACAAAGTGAAGTACTGCTCAGCCAGGCCGTTACTAATCGATCGAAATAAATAATAATCAGAAGGCGCAATGTCTAGAGAGTACGGTGGGCGAGATAGGACTTCCTATTTCAGCATTTCTAGATATGTTTTGACCGGTGACGTGACATGCGGCCGAGCGTTATCATGCAGCAAAATCACCTTATCGTGTCTTTGCTCATACAGCGGCCGTTTTTCTTTCAATGCTCGGCTCCAACGCAATAATCGTTGTCGATAGAGATCACCTGTGATGTTTTGGTTAGGTTGGAGCAGCTCGTAATACACTACGTCCAGCTGATCCCACTAAATGCACAACATAAGCTTGGAACCGTGGATATTCCACTTTGGCGTTGATGCTACTGCTTCGCCCGGCTTACTGTAGTATATCCACTTCTCATCACCAGTCACGATACGATTTAAGAAACCTTCTCTTTTTTGTCGTTGAGGCAGCTGTTTACACGTGACAAGACGCTGTTCGACGTCTCTCGGCTTCAGTTCGTACGGTACCCAAGATCTTTCCTTCTGCATCATTCCTAATGCTGTCAGACGTTTCAAAACTGTTGTTCGATCAGCTCCTAATGATTTTACAACATAAGATTGCGTCTGACATGGATCTTCAGCAAATAATGTTTCCAATTATTCGTCTTGAAACTTTTTTGTGGAACCTCTGCGTTCTCTATTTTAAACATCAAAATCACCATTTTTAAATCAGTTTAACCAATCTCTGCATGTTCTTTCCAACAGAGCACGATCACCATAGGTTTCTACAAGAATTCTATGTGCTTCAGCTGCAGATTTCTTGTGAGTAAAATAGTGCAGTAAAATTCCCCGCAAAAACGGTTTATTTGGCACGAAATTTGACATGTTTTACGGTACAAAAAGAAAATTTTCTTTATAGGGTAATGGAAAAAAACGCACTGATTTTAAACATAGGTTATAGAACTTCAATATAGATGCATCGTCATCTTGAATTAACACATCGTTTAATAAGTCCCAAGACTAACAAAAACAGCAACGAGTCGACGATTCAGAGAGCTGTTCATCGCTATTTACTTGCAATAAAAAGGATTTCCTGCGATGATACGTGACCATGGATGAAATATGGATACATCATTTCACTCCAGAGTCGAATCGGCAATCATCTGAGTGGCGCATGGCTGGCGAAAGCCGCCCAAAGTGTCCAAAAACGCAGCAGTCTGCTGGCAAAGTCATGGCGTTTGTTTTTTGGGATACATATGGCTTGATTTTCATTGACTACCTGGAAAAAGGTAAATCGATCAACAGTGATTATTATATTAACTTGTTGGTACGTTTGAAGGAGGAGATCGCAGCAAAACGACCGCACATGAAGAAGAAAAAAATCCTTTTTCACCAAGACAATGCACCATGCCACAAGTCCATGAAAACAATGGCAAAATTGAACGAATTGGGCTTTGACTTACTTCCCTACCCCCCGTATCCGCCAGATTTAGCCCCTAGCGACTACTGGCTCTTTGCTGATCTAAAAAAAATGCTCCAGAGAAAAAAATTTGGCTCAAATGAGGTCATTGCCGACACTGAAGCCTATTTTAAAGCAAAGGATAAATCCTTCTATAAAAATGGTATAGAAATGTTGGAAAGGCGTTTGAAAGATTGTATCACTCTAATTGGAGATCATATTGATGAATAAAAATGATTTTTGAAAAAAAATGTTATTTTCGTTGTTAGTCTCGGGACTTATTGAACGATGTGTTATACACACAAAATTTTTGTACCGCCATCTGACGGTGAAACGGCGAGAACTTATTCACACTTCCAATACTATTTTCATAACAATTTGAAAATTTTTACACGAAAGAAATAATCGAAAATATAGTTTTACCCCTATTAAATCTTAGGGTTGCAACCCTTATAATCGAAACCTACATACTTTTGTCGTTTTCTTACGATAATCTTTTTCCATTTTGATTTTATTGAAAAATATTGAATAGAATCGAAGATGTTAAAAGAAACGTGATTTTGGAGGTGACTTTCGAGGATTGTTTTCACTGTCTTAAAGTATATATTCGCCCATTAAAAAAAGTGTGTCTTTAATTTTTCTATGTACAACGTGTCTGAGTATTATTGAAATCGGGGAGGTACCCCTGCGGTAGTTTTTTTGTAAGACTCATGACTACATCAGCAAAGAGGACAAGAACATGAACATGAACACCCCTTACTCCCATGTCAATACGTGGTAGAATCATCTCTTTTAAAGTCTTTACAGATTTATTGGATCCGTGGAAAATAACTCTGATATTTCAAGCCGTAAGTCAGTGAGATGGGAACTCATCCCAGCAGAACATCAAATGTACCGTCTCAGATAGTTGAATAACATCCTTGTGAAAGTCGTCGAAGGGGATGTGAACGTAAATCTTAAGGTCGATCGCGTACGGGTAATGCTTCATCGTTGTAGAGCTGAGTTTGTTATGTAGGTCACTGATATAAAGACCGAATAAAAAGGATTCAGAACTAACTCCTGTGAAATATCAAGATATTTTTCAATCATTTTGGAAAAACGACATTGTTCTGAAATAATGCACTAAAGACAAACAGCAAGATATAATTTTATTTACAGAAAAGGAATTTGAGAAATTAGATTGGTGAAGAATGTTCAGCAAACTGGTGGGTAAGACCGTATCAAACGCCTTACTAAAGTCGAATAAAACTAGCAAGATCACTTTCTATTTACTAGTAACTATATGAAATTAATTTATATAAAATTAATCGACTCTAATAACCTAGTATGCATAATATTATACTATCAAACTTCGGTTTGAAGTTGATTAAAGACACCATTGGTCTTAATTAGGCACTTTAAAAAAAGCGCAATAAAGCTATAGGTCGAAAGTCAGTCAAGATAAATGAAGCAGTGCCCTCTTAAAAAAAAAAGATTTGATAATGACACTCGAAATACTATTCACACTTATAGCCTATCAGAAGTAAAGAAAAGTTACGATAATTACAATAGTGAGAGTATCTGACTGAAAAGAAAAGCCATCCTCAAAGGCAGACAACAAATTATCGTCAGAGAGAGAGAGAGAAAGAGAGAATTGGATAGATATATTTATAGGGCCACGAAAGATAATCCTACTTGACATTCAAAAAACACATTGATTATATAAATGAGAAATAAAGGACAATATAGCAAATACTTTGTAACTTATATATATATATATATATATATATATATATATATAGTATAAACTCGATTGTCTATTGTTATCCAACTGCTTAATAGAATAATTTCATTACTTTATTTCTTTACAAATTTTGTTCGGATATCAGTCAGAAGTAACACAATTAGTATAATGAAAATATCAAGCCTAATTATTTAACGTTATTAGAATTAACGACAGACGTTTGTGACGATTATCGAAATAGTTAATTTAATAATGAAATTAAATAATATTACTTTACTAATCGATAGAATAGATAATCTTAATACAACAATAAATAATTTAATATCCAGTTAATAATAGTTTTACTTATTCAATTAACAAATAATCTTAAAATTAATCAAAACGAATAAATTCCGAGAGTCCGATTGTCAAAAATTTTTTTTATTATGTTGCTACACATACCTCTGAAGTATAATACAATTTTCAGCTATATTCATTGTTTACTTTGTCAGTGGCAGCCGCTAAGGTTAGACGTGTTTTTATGAGCTCACTGACTTTCGTTTGTTAAAAAGAATAGATCAAAGAATTTGTATCAAATTTTGCGTAAAAAATGAAAGAAAATGTAACAAAGTGTATGAAATTTTCACAAAGGCCTATGGTGAGACCACTATAAATAAAACAAGGGTTTACGAGTGGTGTAAGCGTTTGCAAGATGGCCGTGAAGACGTTGAAGATGACGAACGCTCTAGACGCCCCAGCACATCAACAACCGATGAAAAAGTGGAAAAAGTGAAAGAAATGGTTTTGAACGACCGCCAAATCACTATCAGGGAGGTCGCTGATGATGTTAGCATATCGATTGGCTCATGCCATAACATTTTTTCGAATGTTTTGGGTATGAAACGTGTGGCAGCAAAATTTGTTCCAAAATTGTTGAATTTTAAACAAAAACAGCGGCGAATGGAAGTTGCTCAGGAGTCACTAAATGAAGTCAACAACGATGCAAAATTGCTGAAACGTGTTATAACAGGTGACGAAACATGGGTTACAGATATGACGTCGAAACTAAGGCTCAATCGTCCCAGTGGAGGCATTCTGGATCGCCAAGACCGAAAAAGGCTCCACAAGTGCGGTCGAACGTGAAGGTTATGCTCACTGTGTTCTTCGATTTTAATGGCATTGTGCATCATGAATTCTTGCTACGAGGTCAAACGGTCAATAAGAAGTACTACCTACAAGTTCAACGCCGTTTGCATGAAGCAATCCGAAAAAAACACCCGGATTTGTGGCAAAACAATTCATGGCTTTTGCACCACAATAATACACCTGCTCACACTTCATTGCTTGTTCGTGAATTTTTAGCTAAAAACAATATTGTAACGATCCCCCAGCCTCCATATTCGCCAGACATGGCTCCGTGTGACTTTTTTCTATTTTCAAAAATAAAAAGAACCTTAAAGAGCCGTTGTTTTACAAGCATAGATGACATTAAAAGCGCATCGCCGAAAGAGCTGAAGGCTATCCCAAAGATCAAGTTTGAGAAGTGTTTTCGAGGATTAAAAGAAGTGCTGGCACAAATGCATAATATCTAATGAGAACTACTTTAAAGGCGACAACATTAATGTAGACGAATAAATAAATATTTTTTTCAAAAAACGAAAATTCCAGTTATTTTTTGAACACGCTTCATATATAGATCAAGTGGTGTGTGTGTGTGTGTGTGCGTACGCATGTGCGAGACTACACGCGTATAGTTTCCCGGTTGGCCGCGAGAGGCCGCGTCCAAACGTCAGTCAGCCCGCGAAAAGTAAGGGCCAGCTCACGCGGGCTGGATGCAGCCGAGTCATTAGGGCTGGTGCACACGCCTTGCTGCGTCGATACAGCAAGGCGAGTGGTCAGCACGCATGCACAGTGCGTGTCTCGCGTATTAAGATTGCGAGTGTCGTAAAATTAATTGTGGCCCTTGGCTTAGGGCCTTCGCAAGATAAATAACAACTTTTTGTACATAACCTTAGCACATTCGATACTAATAAAGTTGACTGCGCAGGAAGAGTGCGCATTATTTATCTTTCACTTTTTCCAGCATTCCTATCCCGAATACCACTGCTTCCGCAGGCGTACCAACATTAAGTTAACACACAACCTAAGCAGCCGAGCCCGATGGGAGCAGCACTGGCGATGGGGCCTTAAGGTAAGCCCTGTTACACACAAAAGAAAGTAGGATCCAAGGAGGATCCTACGTTGTAAGTGGATCGGCACTGCACGCGAGTGCCATTGCACGAAGGCTTACGTCCGTCGGCACTCAAGGCCGCACCGAGGAATAGCTGCGGCCACAGCAGTGCGTATATGCGAGGGAGAGCTCCGTACGTGCCTCTGATAAGAAACCACGTTACAATATATATATATATATATATATATATATATATATATATATATATATATATATATATGTATATATATATACGAAGTGTTCAGAAAATAACGGAAATTTTTTAATTTCGTGGGTTTGGAGAGCACGATTGTCAAATTTTTGTTTTATTATGTTGGTACACATACCCCTGAAGTATGATACAATTTTCAGCTGTAGTCATTGTTTAGAGACACGATAAAGTGATTTTGTTACATGACAACGCTCGGACTCATGTTGCAAAACCAGTGAAAACCTATCTGGAAACGCTTCAATGGGAAGTTCTACCCCACCCGTCGTATTCACCTGTCATAGCCCCTTTTGATTTTCACCTATTCCGTTCGATGACACATGGTCTGGCTGAGCAGCGCTTCCATTCTCACGAAGATACTAAAGAATGGACCAATTCTTGGATAGCCTTAAAAGACATAACGTTTTTCCAACGCGAAATTCACATACTGCCAGAAAGATCAAAGGAGAAAAGGGTCTCTAGTGATGGACAATACTTTCAACGAAAAGTTTTTGTGCCTTATATTTTTAATAAAGCTTTTATTTTTTATCGCCAGCGATAAAATATTTTTATATTTTACTCCAGCTATTAATATTTTATAATTTATAATTAAAGCGTATTTAAGAGCTAAACATTTTCATATATCTATTTAATAGAACTATTTAGGAGGTTCACAACAAAATATTTTGTAGTTTATATCACATTATTTTATTTTATTGTTAATTACGATTTAATTGTAATATTTTTAACATTAGTGATTGCAATAAAATTAATTTTTATTATTTAAGTCCAATTTCCGTTTTTTTCTTTTTTTGTTTTTAGTTAATTTTTTTATACGACAGTTATTTAAAATTTGTTAACTGTCATAAAGCAATAGGAATTATCATAAATAAATAATAAATATATACATCTTATGTCTTCCCTCTCTCTCTCTTTTTCTTTCACTCTCACTCTCACTCTCACTCTCACTCTCACTCTCACTTTCACTCTCACTCTTTCTCTCTCTCTCTCTCTCTCTCTCTCTCTCTCTCTCTCTCTCTCTCTCGAAGCCATCGCAAGGGCCAACCCTCGAAGGATCTTTCTACGCCCTTGTACCTCTTTTAATCGAGAGCACTGACGCAGAGAAGCATAGCGCAAAATCTTTTTAAGCAACACAACTTGTACAAACTTCAAGACGATGACACACAATTCATTTAAACTGCGACGAAGTACATAAACAGCATGACTTCAAGTCAGCAGCTGGATCTCAACAAGTCAGTAAGCTTTGTACTCCAGACTGTATTCCAAATTATAAAAACTAAATGAAGATAGAAAGAGAGAGAGAGAGAGAGAGAGAGAGAGTGTCAGAGGCAGAACCTTAATAGTAATAAAATTAGATATCATTGTAATTTAATGTCTAATTCTTTTCTATTATCTTGTAAATTTATTTCTTTTTAACATTTTTCTTAATAACTTAACACTCTCTTCTACTCTATATCATTCCGCAACTGACAGGACCTTACACAAAGAGGCCTATTTCGCTTCTATCGTAGTTTCCATGTTACACGATATAAAGTTATTTTTTTATTATTATTCATTATGTTCAGACAATAAATTGCAAGCCTTATTGAATGAAGATGATACTCAAACTCAACAAAAACTCGCGGATCAACTGAACTTGACGCAGAAAGCCGTCTCCATTCGTTTAAAGCCATGGGAAAGATTCCGAAAGTGAGTAAATGGGTTCTACATGAACTTATTTTAAGACAGCAAGAAAATCGAAAATCACTTGAGGAATGCTACTCAATAGATACAAAAGAAAGGCATTTCTCCATCAAACCGAGACAAGTGATGAAAAATGGATATATTTTGAGAATCCTAAGTGTCGGAAATCATGAGTGAAACCAGGCGAACCATCGACATCTACTGCAAGACCCAATTGCTTTGGAAAGAAAACAATGCTCTGTGTTTGATGGGATCAGAATAGTGTAATCTAATGTATCATGAACCGCTGAAATCTGGTGAAACCAACAATCACTACTAACAGCAAATGGTCGATTTAGATCGAATGTTGCGTGAAAAATGACCTGAATATGGAAAAAGGCAACACAAAGTCATTTTGCTATTTGATAATGCCCTATCGCACACAACAAAACGAGTCAGGGAAGCGATCAAGGTGTTCAGTTGGGAAATACTAGCGCATGTGGCTTCTTTTTAAAACTTGTCTCCATCCGATTATCATCTATTCACATCAATAGGAAACGCTCTCGCTGAACTACGCTTTAATTCGTATGAAAATATACAAAAATGGCTTGATAATTGGTTCACTTCAAAAGAAAAACTGTTTTTTTGGCATAGGATTCATAAATTGCCGGGGAGGTGGGAAAAATGTATAAACAGCAATAAAGATTATTTTGAATAAAATATTTTTAAATAATAGATTATCAAATCTATTATATATCAACTATCATTTTTAAATAATAGACGGGTACTTTTTACAAAAAGCTTCCGGTTTTATACTTCTTTACCTGGTTAGAATTTTAAATCAGACATACTAATTCGGGAATAGAATTAATAAGCGGCTTTTTTATCTTGTCTTAACAGATTGACACTAGATTTCAGTGCAATCGAATACAGTGCCGATATGCCCAATAATCCTCGGTCAGATCAATAATTATACACTATTTGATCTAGCATATTGCAATAAAATTATTGATCATAGAATTACAATATTCCCAATCCTAAGGCATCTACAGCACTTGCAAAGTGTCTTCGATTGGAGAATATGTAATACTTACTTTTGATTACAAACATACAATAAAATAAATAAAATTTAATTTTTAAAATAAAATAACACTTAAATTAATTAAAATAAGTTTAGACTCTTACGTTTAAAATTTTTGCAAAAAGCTATAGCTTTTCAATATGGAACGACTTGATTAAGCGTTTGAAATCAATTTATTTTAATCGTGAATGAGCTCAGGTTTACATACTCTCGCTGACTCTTGATTAAATTCTATAAGCTTCTATTTACAATTAATTAATATATTACAATGATATAAAAAATGTGTTTTTGTTATTCGTTACCTAAGACATGTCCACGTCGAAACAAATATATAATAAGATTTTTTAATTTTTTATCTATTACGCTGCTTGACAAATTTTTCAACTTTTTTATTCGTGATAAATGTTGAAATATATAATTTTACAATCAGTTTTATCAGGTGTATGTTATAAACTCTATTCATCTATATATTTATGCAAAATAAATTTTTATTTGAGCTTTGGTTTATTTAATAACCTTGATAGAATGTCATAGAATTTTGACTTTTTTCAGATACTGATTTTTTACACTCTTTTATTCTCAATATCTTTTTTTATAAATAAGATTTTTTGATAATTCTTTTTGTTAAATCCTCATAAAACATGTTATTGACTGTGATGCGTTAAATAATCTTGGTGCGAGCATCTCATCGCTTACTTTTTTATCTTCAGTTTTTATTAAGATTTTTAATTACAATAAATAGTATTAAATAATTCTTGTTAATAAGGTTGATGTTTAGAGTAACCACTGTACGCTTGAATGCATGCACTTAACATTATTTCAAAATAAGTATTGTACGAAGTACAATAAAATAAGTATTACAACAAAATAAGTACTGTACGAAGTACAATATAATAAGTATTACGACAAAATAAGTATTGTACAAAGTACAATAAAATAAGTATTTCAACAAAATAAGTATTGTACGAAGTACAATACTTATTCTTTATATTTTTATTTCATTGAATTTACTTTATATTTACATTATATTTTACTTTATATTTACATTTCGTTGAATCTTTACGCAAGCCCTTCGGTATACGGTGTATACGAGGTCTGGCTATTAAATAACGAGACTGGTTACGAAAAAGGGTTCTATTATAAAAATTATGCTACATTCGAATGCTCCCCCTCAATATACTCCCCTTCCCTCGCCACACACCTTTTCATACGCTTTTTCCATTGATCGAAGCAGTGCTGGAAGTCTTCTTTGGTAAGGGCCTTTAGAAGTTCAGCCGTTTTTTGCTTTACCGCTTCTATCGACTCAAATCGGGTCCCTTTCAAAGCAGATTTTATCTTCGGAAACAAAAAAAAAGTCGCACGGTGCCAAATCTAGCGAGTACGGCGCGTGTTCGAGCACTAGAGTGCGCTTACCGGCCAAATACTGCTTCACAGATAGCGCGTTATGGGCAGGTGCGTTGTCCTGGTGCAAAATCCACGAGTTGTTCTTCCACAACTCGGTCCGTTTCTTACGAACTCGTTCTCGCAGTGTTGCCAAAACTGACAAATAGTAAGTCTGGTTGACAGTCTGACCCTCTGGAACTTATTCAGTTATCACGATACCGTTAATGTCGAAAAAAACGATCAACATTGCCTTGAATTTTGATTTGGACATCCTTGCTTTTTTGATTCTGGGCGATTCAGGCGTCTTCCAATGCATCGATTGCCGCTTTGTTTCAACATTGTATTGAGGAATCCACGTTTCGTCGCAAGTAATAATGTTTTTCATCAGTCCGGAATCTTTTTTTAACCTTTCCAGGAAATCTGAGCAGACCTATTGACGCAAGAGCTTTTGGTCAGAAGTCAAGTTTTTTGGCACCAACTTCGCATAGACTTTTGTCATGTGTAATTCCTCGTGTAAAATTTGTCTAACTGTTTCTTTATTGGCGTTTACAGCCTCGGCAATCATCAGGATGCTCATTTAACGATTTGTACGCACAATTTGGTTGATTTTGGTCACTGTTTCCGGAGTTGAAAGAGTGACAGGGCAACCTGGGCGTTGGTCATCTTCAGTGCTCACTCGGCCCTCACTGAAGCGCTTACACCACTAAAAAACACGCGCACGAGATAGAGAATTGTCCCCATAGGCCTCTTGCAACAATTTACAGCACTCAGTCGGAGTTTTTTTTCAATTTAACGAGAAATTTGAAATTGATACGTTGCTCGTGTTTTTCGTCACACATGGTTTTCAGCACGAGAAAAAAACACGTTCGTTTCAAACCGCTACTGCACAAATACAATAATAGTGACGAGAACGTGTTTTGGTACGTGCATAGACAAGATATCTAGATACCCAATGCACTACTCGTTTTTTTCCCCACCCCTCTACGGCGCCCTCTAGGCGCGCAGTCTCGTTATTTAATAGCCAGACCTCGTATTTTTCACGTTGTTGACTGTTGTTCGTAAACCACAATTTTCTAAGAAATCCAAAAGATGAAAATTAGCAGAAGAAAGGTTCGGTGAGCGCGCAGACCAAATGATCAAATATAACAAAAATTGAAGGTAAAGTAACAAAACTTTAAAGAAATACCTACAGCAAAATATATGCACGTGCAGTCCACCAAATTTCGGGGTAACTTATCATGCATTGTTAAATATGATTCTTAGATAATTTGTTGTTTATTTCGTGTAAACATGATTTTCGAAATTATCTATTTATCGTAACGGGGTTTTTGATGATGCGCGTGCGGGACTCTCCCACGCATATGAGCACTGCTGCGGACGCAACTATTCTGCGATGCGGCCTTGAGTGCCGACAGACATCCGTCGTGCAATGGCACTTGAGTGCAGTGCCAATCCTATTACAACGCAGGATCTGCCTCGGATCCTGCTTTTTATAACGTAAAGAGCCTTACCTGAAGGCCGCGATGCCGACGGTACTCTCCACTAGGCTCGGCTAGTTCAACTACATATCAACAGCAGGTTGACAAGCCCGCGGAAATGGCGGTATTCGGGAAAGGGACGCTAGAAAGGAGAAAAATTAACTAACGCGCACCCGTTATAACTATGTACAAAATAAATTATAAACAGACTCGAGACCTTTGCCGAGAGTTGCAAACATAAAATGCAGTAACGCGCAATTATTCCTTAAAACACGCACTGCGCATGCGTGTCAGTCACTCGCCTTGCAATATTCACGTAGCAAGGCGTGTGAACCAGACTTTAGACTCGCAGGCTGGTCGGCGGGTTGGTTGCGGCCTCTTGCAACCAATATAGTCTTTTAGAGTCTACTTAACAGTCTCCTACAATTTCAAGCAAAATATCTTGGACGATCCAAGGTTTCCTTGTGTATCTCTCTTCTCACAATAAACTATTAAAATAAAGAGATGGTTTTCTTATAAAATTATATCTATTTTCTCTTAATTTTTTGTATCGTTCTTACTCTCACTATTCACTGAGCTTTCTCTAGGTTCAACCCTGTCCACTTTCTCTAAATCACTTCTTAGCTTAAAACTTAAGGAGTAGAAGTGATTTAATCCTAAAATCATCCGTGGTTAATCTCATCGCAATTAAATCACATAAAGGAAAAATCGAGACAAGTGGACGAACGATCCTCAGCTATTGTACGTAAGAGTCTAGGCTTAAAATATCAAAAGATATTTTAAATAGTCGCATTTGCTCAACAGAGATGACGTGATATTATCTTTAAATCTAGTATCGACAGAGTACGGCTGGAAAACGTGTTACGAGAGTGAATCAAATGTAAATAATAGTAATTTTTTATACATTTATTGAATAATATTACACACAAACCATATCAACAACATTACTCAATGTAGTCTCCTGCGTTATCTACACACTTTTGCCATCGTTTTGGAAGCTTGAATATTGCTTGTTCATAAAAAGTTTTAGGATGAGTTATCAGCCAATTGTGCACGTGCTCCTCTCGAGTTCTTCATTGCTTTGGAATCGTTTTCCTCTAAGTGATTCTTTCAAAGGCGCGAACAAAACGTAGTTACAGGGGGACAATTCTGGACTATAAGGAGAGTGTTTGAGTGTTTTCCAGCCCATTTCTTCCAGTTTCATCCTTTGTCAAAGCCGCGGTGTGCGGTCTAGCGTTGTCATGGAGAAGAATGACCTCTCTAATGAGCATACCTCGTCTTTTGTTTCGGTACGAGGTTCTCGCTGACTGTAACAACTGGCAATACAAGGGCGCATTCACTGTTTGTTGATCGTGAAGAAAATCAATGAGTTACAACTCCCTTTGAGTCAAGAAAAATCGTTGCAAGCACTTCTCCGGCTGAGAGACGAGTTTTGGCCTTCACTGGGCAGCCTTCATCCTTCTTTCGCCACTCCTTACTCGCCATTCTCGATTCGGGGGTATAATGGTAGATCTACGTCTTATTACATGTGACGATGCACCTCAAAAAATCCTCCCCTTCTTGTCGAAATCGATTCAGAAGTTTCTCAGTTATCTCCGATCTGACCTGTTTTGGATTCCCGCTTAACAATCTCGGAACCTATCGAGCACTAATTTTTCTGAAGTCAAGATGATCAGATAACGTATTGAGCACTTTCAGAGTTGATACCCACTCTTGACGAGATTTTTAAAACAATTAACCGCTGATCACATTCAGTAAACTCTCGAACGGCATGGATGCTGTCATCTGTAAGACTTGTCCTTGGACGTCAATCATGACTTTGGTTTTCAACACGTTCTCGCCTACCCTTAAATTCCCTGGCCCACGTATACACTCGATTATGAGACCATATAGTGTCCCCAAACTGTGCCTTTAAATGAGTAAAAATTTCCGACGGTTTAACGCCTTCATTGGTTAAAAACTTTATGATGACGCGTTGCGCGACAGACAGATGTACCTCTTGCTCAGTCATGGTTGTACTGAGGTCGGAACCGAGCGTGGCCGCTAACTAAGCTGGTTCCTCCACTCCTTATAAACGAACCAGCAACCGCCATACTATATCATCTAGTTCGGAGGATCTAAATTACCGTTTATATTTGATTCACCCTCATATGTCAACACGTACCTGCATTATATGAATCGGTGCTTACAGTGAGGGCACTGGCTACGCACTTTGTGAATTAAACAGAAGTTATCTTTAGATTAAAATAGAAATTTAAATTGTAAGTTTGAAAATTTAACTAACAAATATTTCATATAAAGTAAAATGTATTTAAAAATAAAAGAAATTGGTGTAGTGTATTATGATATAAAAATTTTTCTTATTGTTTGGTATGTGAAGAACTTTAATAACTAAATAAATAAATTATACATACCTGGTAAAACAGAAATTATATCACAACAAATTATTTCAATAGGTATTGCAAGAGTTTTACAATTTTTAGCAAAAGTTTCAAGTGAAAAGATATCAATATCAAATCCAACGATATGCGATGCTTCCAACATGGAAGCAGCCAAAGACAATATTCCGCAGCCAGCACCTAAATCCGCTACTGTACATCCTTTTATATCTTCAAATTGCGTTTGAGCAACGTACAACATTCTAGAAGCAATGTGAGAACTAGTTGAGTATTGTTCTAGTAACAAATTTGGATTCTCAAAATTTAATACATTTTGTAGATTTTCTTCCAATTCTTTTAACCTAATCATTTTTATTATGATTTTATAAAATAATTGCTTTTTGTATTCTTAATGATATTTTATATATATATATATATATATATATATACACTCAATAATCCACCGGATATTTAATTATCAAAACGCGGCAGTACAGGCAAAATCAAGTTACCGAAAGATGAGTCCTGGGTTATAAAATAACCAGCAGAAGCAGAATGAGCATTTAAAAGGGCTGCTCGTTGTAAGGAATTACTAGATATTCCATCATTAGATGATGATACTGAAGCCTAAAAATAAAAATATTCTATAACTTTCAATCATGACTTATTTGTGTTCAAACAAATAATTAATCAGTTTTTATTTCAATAAAATATTATCACTAAATTTTTCGATAAACAAGTTGAAATCGAAAATAATAATTTGTTAACCCGCCGTCATTAAGGTAAAGAAATATTGCATGGACATAAGAATGGGTTGATATATGGTTATTAGGTATATGATTCCTAAAATTGTAATATTTTTTGATAAAATTAATGTTCTTGATAGAACAAACAAAATAATATTCTAAATCTTTCATATAACAAATATCATACTTTAAAATAAAATGCATAATTAATAATATTACGGAAATTTTTAATATGCTCATTATACCCGGCTGTTCAATAAGTTTTGCGGTTCGATAAGAAAAAGACAATTTTATAGTTTGAAATACACTTTATTATTCAGTATAGTCTCCCTGAACATCAATACACTTGTTCCAACGAGTTTTTGTGTTTCAGTGTATGTGTTGGTGGGCGTACGTGCGTGGGCGCGGGTGAGTGAGATTGCGCACGTGCGTTTGTGTTTGTGTGTGTGTGTGTCTGTGACGTTGTGTGAGTGTTTTCCAGTGTGTCTTAGGGTGTGTATTAGTGGGTGTTTGTGTATGTGAGTGTGCTTGTATGTGTGTGAGTTACTGGGTGTGCGTGGGTGTGTGTATGCGTGTGCGTCTGTGTGTATGTGTGTGTGTGTATGGCGTGCGTTTGTGTGCGCGTAGGGGTGTGTGTCTATGTATGTAAATTCGTAGGTGTGTATCTGTGTCGTTGCTTGTGTCTGTATGTATGTGGGTGCGTGTGTGGCCTCTTGTGTAAGTGTGTATCTGTGACTGTGTGTCTCTACGTGTGTGTGTGTGTATGTCATCGTGGGGATGAAGTCTGTGTGTGTATGTGTGTGCGCGTTTACCTGCACGTGGGTGTGTATATGTGTGTAACTGTGTAGGTATGTGTCTGTGTCGTTGCTTGTGTCTACGAGTGTGTCTGTGAACGTGCTTTTACCTGCTTGCGTGTGCCCGTTTTTGTCTGTGCGTGTGTGCGTGCGTAAATGCGCGCGCACTGGTGTGTGTGTGTGTGTTTGTGTGTGTGCCTGTATCTGTGTGTGTAACTGTGTGTATGTAGATATCTGTGTATCTGTGAGTATAGCTGTGTAGTTGTGTGTCTGTGTCGGTGTTTGTGTCTCTGTATGAATGTGGGTGCGTGTGCGTCCGTGTGTGTTAATGTGATGGTGTGTTTGTGTGTGTCTGTGTGTGCTTTCATGTGTATGAGTGTGTATATGCGTATAAGGAAAAAACACAAGATGTATCGTAAAATACGGCACAAGATACGAGCAACTAAAATGCTTATTCAACGTCAGGAAAGTAGATGACTTTGTCAATTCTCATAAGGTACATCAAGCAAGACTTATTTTACGTTTTAGGATATTTGATACCTTGGACTATATTTAAATTATACGGAGTGACAGAGGACAATGCACTTGTGGATATTAACAATACATCGATACTAATGACGGCTTTACGAAGTAGTACAATTAAATACCAAGCTATCATCGTCGAACTACCAAAAATTTCTAGAAGTAAACAAGAGAAAAACTATAGAAATGGACAGACTTTATTTATCAATTTTTTACTTTTGGCCGATTGCAAAACGTTCAAATTTTATTTAGAAGCACGTCAAGTATAAAGTCAATGAAACAACTAACAAGATCAAAAATAAGAGACTTCGAATATAAAAGTCAATATTTAAGAATTTTACAGGAAGAAACAGCAAGCAAAGCGTTAAAATTAATAATGAACACGACAAAGAGTCGAAGTCAGTCCTAGACTCATTGACCAAGGCAAAAGAAGAATTAATATATACGAGGTGTGGCAGAAAAATAATGAGACTAGCAACACTGCAAGCGATCGCGCTGTTGCCAGATTGCTTGCACTTGTATCAGTACCCTCTCGTGGTTCAGTGTGAGTTTCAACTCCTTTTGTTAACTACGTGATTTTTGTGACTGCTATTAGTAAAGTAGTGTCTTGGTTCTGCGTCACGCCAAATAGAACAGCGGAATTTGGAGCAACGTTGTATCATTAAATTTTGTGTTAAGGCTAAAGAATCGGCAAATGTGAAGTTTGAAAAGTTAAAACAGGTCTATGAGGAACATTCTTTATCCTGATCTCAAGTTTATCGCTGGCACAAATCATTTTTGAAAGGCAGAGAACACGTTGAAAATGAACACCGTTCAGGGAGGCCTTTAACTTCGAAAACCGTCGAAGACATCGAACGTGTAAACACTCTTGTGAGATCAGACCGTCGTTTAACATTAAGAATGTTAAGAGAACAATTGAATTAGAACAGATTTATTGTTCATCAAATTTTGACTAAACATTTGCACAAGCAAAAGGTGTGTGCCAAAATGGTTCTAAAAAACCTGACAATTGAGCAGAAGGACAATGAAAAAAACAAGTGTCTCGATTTACTTGACAGAATCGCCAATGAGCAAGATTTCTTAAGTTATGTGATTACAGGTGATGAATCATGGATTTTTTAATACGATCCTGAGACTAAGAGGCAGAGTGAGGAGTGGCACACTGCGAGCTCTCCTCGACCAAAGAAAGCTCGAATGAGCAAATCAAAGATCAAATCAATGCTGATTTGTTTTTCTGACAGAAGGGGAATCGTCCACAAAGAATTTGTTTGTCCAGGACAAACTGTCAACCAAGTTTTTTATAAAGACGTCCTTGAAAGGCTTAGAAAAAAGGTCATTTGCGTGAGACCAGACATTGAAGACAAATGGATGCTTCATCATGACAACGCCCCATGTCACACTGCCTTCTCCGTCACAGAACTTTTGACCTCAAAATATTCCTGTGGTTCTCCAGCCCCCCTATTCACCTGCCTTCAGTTCCTGTGACTTTTTTCTTTTTCCTAAACTGAAAAATGTTCTCAAAAGACGTCATTTAGGGACTTTGGAAAACATCCAAAAGAGTGTAACAAATATGCTGAAGACCATACCGATTAAAGACGTACAGCGCTACTACTAAAAGTGGGAACAACGTCTTCATCGGTATGTAACTACCCAAAAGAACTACTTTGAAGGGGATAACATCGGTGTTTGAAAAGAATTAAACTTAGGTAAATAAAAAATCAGTCATATTACTTTTTTGCTACACCTCGTATGTATATATATATATATATATATATATATATATATATATATATATATATATATATATATGTATTAGGTTGCTGCAGATGAAATGGCCGATTTAGTAATAAATTTTTAAACAGCTGTAACTTTTTATAAAGACAATTTATTTAATCAAAGTAGGTACCAATAGATGCAACACACTTTTCCCAACGAGATACAAGTACATTTATTCCAGTTTTGTAGAAGTCCGAGTTACTGGTTCGAAGAAACTCCTCGAAGGCATTTTTGACAGCAGCTTCATTATTAAATCTTTTTCTTGTCAAAAAGTGATCCAAATGTTTAAAGAAATAGTTATCTTTTGGTGAGAGGTCTGGTGAATATGAAGGGTGAGGAATAGTCTCATAGCACAACTCGTTTAATTTTTGGAACGTTGTTCTCGATACGTGAGGTCGTGCGTTATCATGAAGCAGTATCACTCCATCCCTGTTGACAAGCCTAGGTCGTTGGACTATCAATTTCTGATGCGTTTCATCCAGTTGAGCACAGTATTTCTCAGCATTGATGGTTTTCCCAGGTTGCAGGAACAAATAGTAGATAACTCCAGCTACAGACCACCTAACAGTTACCATTATTATCTTTGGATGAAGGCTTGGTTTCGGCATGTGTCTTAGAGCTTCATTGGCATCGAGCCATTGGGCCGATCAGCGACGATTATTGTATAAAATCCACTTTTCATCGCAGGTCACAATTCGGTGCAAGAACGATTCCTTTTTATTGCGGGAGAGAAGAGAACTTGAAATCTCCATTCGACACGTCATGTTTTGCTCGGTAAGATCACGCGGAACCCATTTGTCAAGCTTTTTCACTTTTCCAAGTTGTTGCAAGTGGCGGCAAACTGTCGAATTGTGAACGCCTAATTTCTCGGCAAGATCCCTTATGGTTAGGCGGGGGTCAGACTCCGCTAATGCACGCAGCTCGTCGTTATCGATCGATGGTCCTGGGTATCTACGTGGCTCATTTCCAAGGTCCATATCTCCGGATCGAAATTTTTCGAACCACTGCCGAGTGGTTTGTTTGCTAACTGTATCAGGCCCAAATGCGCTGTTAATATTTCTCGTTGCTTCCGTTGCGTTGTGCTTTAATTTAAATTCGTATAGTAAAAGTAGCCGTTTTCAATTCACTTTAATGTTCACTTTCTCTTTTTGTTTATACGATCACTATGAAGTGCAAAACATAAATGACTCCATAAACCATGGTAGCAGTATTTATACTTCAATATGTCATATCATTTGCGCCGCCTTGTGCCAACATAATACATTAAAATTGCAGCCAACTTTATGTCATTGCTAAATCGGCCATTTCATCTGCAGCAACCTAATATTTTTTTACGACTTTTGCGACATGAAGCCGAGCGTTGTCATGCGGAAAAATAACATTGTCATGTCTTTCCTTGTATTCCAGCCGTTTATCTCGTAATGTCTGACTGAAACAAATTAATTGCAGCCTATACTGATTAACTGTTATGGTATCGCCAGGTTATAGCAGCTCATAATATACAATACACTTTTGGTCCCACCAGATACACAACATGATCTTTGAACCATAAATATTCCACTTTGGTGTTGATGTTGAGGTCAATGGCAACGATTGACCAGGCCTAGCGTAGTATTTGTTCTTCCTGAGGTTATCATAGAATATCCATTTTTCACCCCCAGTAACAATTCTATGTAGAAAACCCTTTTTTTGTTGCTTTTGAATCAGCTGCTCGTAACAGAAAAATCGCCCGTCAATGTCTTTCGGCTTAAGTTTATAAGGCACCCAACTGCCTTGCTTTTAAATCATTCCCATGAGATTCAATCGTACAGAAACTGCTTGCGGAGTCACTTCCAATGATTCTGCAAGCTCCTCTTACATTTGACTCAAATCTTCAACAAGTAATGCCTCCAACTTTTTGTCTTCGGATTTTTTTAACTGCCCCGAGCGAGGCTTGTCTTCAACACTGAAATCTCTATTCTTGAAACGTCGAAACCATTCTCTACAAGATTTATCAGTTGGAGCATTGTCACAATAAACTTCCACAAGCATTCGATGTGCTTCATCTGCATTTCTCTTTCAATTAAAACAGAAAACTAAAACCTCCTGCAAATACTGTTTAGTTAACACAAAATTGGACATTTTTAACACAGTTGAAAACAAGATTTTTTTAAGAAACTCGAAGCAATATTAACTGAATATTATTCATAGATGTCTAACCTCTCTGAAACTACTGACTTCAGCTGTTACTATTAAATATTCATCATAGCCAGAGCTATCTTTTGAAAACGGACCGAACTAATTTGTACTCCTAACATAATAAAAATATAAGAGAAGTCGATCTTCATGATCAATATTGCAATACTTTGATACCTTCAATTCGAAGTAATAAGTGGACATGGTAGTTTTTTTTACGACTTATGTAAGCATCTTTAGCTAATGCTACAATCATTTATAATAAACTTTATACTGATTACAAAAAGGTTCTAAAGATGTCGTACAAGAAGTATGTAAATATTATACTGAAAAGTTCTCCAATACACAGTGATCTAGACGACTACTAACGACTTCTTCATTACCGGATGAACCTAAGATGAAGATAAGGCTACGTAGAAAATGTGGCACACCGATGTGTTCTGTAAGGACTCAAAAATTTTGCTGTTGATCTAAGAAATATCTGTGCGAAAGTCACCAAAATGATCTTTCATAATTTCACCTATGCCTCTCATAATGCATTTGTTCATACCATTTTTATTCTAACAATTTGAAATCTGTCAAAAAAATATCATTACGGTGTTCTTTGTAATTTCACCGTAGAATCTATTGCCGCGTATAGTTTCTTTAAATTAAAAGTTTATCTATTTGTTTGAATAATTTTTTATAGACAATTGCAAATGATAACAGAAAAAACACGGGTACTTTCTTATTCGGCTATGCCATCGATCCAATAGATAGTTTGATTCTTTCTAACCTAGAGCCGGCTCAGGATTTTAAGAAGTCAACTATGTCTATGAGAATACTAGGTTGTTCAAAAAGTTTTGAAAGCAGAAATGAAGATACTTTTTTTTGTTGGTAAAATCACTTTTATTGCTCAGTATAATCCTCCATAAGTTCAATACACTTGGTCCAACGGTCTTCCAACTTGTTTATCCCATCATGGAAGTGACTTTCTACAAGGCCTGCAAAATACTCCTCTACGACGGCTATAACCTCTTCATTTGATGAAAAATGCTTCCCACGAATGAATTTCTTGAGGTGTGGAAACAGCCAGAAGTCAGAAGGAGCTAAATCAGGTGAATAAGGTGGATGCTGCAACAATTCATGCTTTAATTCGGTTATTTTAGTGATGGTTTTTTGAGCTGTGTGAGCAGGTGCATTGTCTTGATGAAAAATGATTTTTTTCTTGTGCAAACCGGGTCTTTTTTCACTAATTTTTTCATCCAATTGGTCAAAAAAGTTACAATAATATTCAGAATTTATTGTTTTGCCAGTTTGAAGATAATCCACCAACAAAATCCCTTTTGCATGCCAAAAAACTGACGCTAACACCTTCTTCGCCGATTTCTGGACACGAACTCGCTTCGGTGCCGAAGTGCCTGGTTGACACCACTCTTTAGCCTCTTGTTTTGACTCAGGGTCATGATGGTAGACCCAAGTCTCATCCATAGTGATTAATCGACGCAAAGAATCCTTTTTATCTTTTTGAAAACGCTTCAAATGTTGCTCAGAAAGTCGCATTCGAACGTGTTTTTGTTCCATTGTGAGCGAATGCGGCACCCATTGTGCACAGAGCTTTCTGAAACCCAAAACTTCATTTAAAATATGACTTACAATGCCTAATGAGATGTCTAGGGCCTCTGCTAAATCTCTTTCGGTCAATCGACGATTTTCCAAAACCATATACTGTACTTTTGCTATGAATGCTGGTGTTGATGCACTTTTTGGACGTCCTAAGCGTGGATCGTCCTCAACGCTTTTTCGACTACGTCTAAACTCTAAAACCCATCGATGCACAGTTGGAAATGAAGGAGCAGATTCCTTTAACACTTTCACCATTTTTGTATAAATTTTCGTTGCTGATAAACCTTCCAAAACAAAGAATTTTATCACTGCACGATATTCGGTATTCTCCATTGTAAAAAAAATACACTGACACGTCAACTTCAAATTGCTTGTAAACAAACAATGAATTGACAGACTAGAATGAAACTTTGGGTATGTTTATATAAAAGATAAAATATTAAAATAGCGTAAAAATTTTGGTTCTTCTACTGCTCTATAGATGTCACTTTCAAAACTTTTTGAACAACCTAGTACATTTATATATACCAATACATTTTTACACTAATAATTTAAAGACTGGCAAGAAAACGTCACAACGGTTTTCTTTATAATTTTCCTGTAGAATCGATTACCGCTTTTAGTTTCTCAAAACTACAAATTTTTTATCTATTTGTTCAAATAATTTTTCATAAATAATTGCAAATGAAAGAAGAAAATATACAGATGGTTTTTTTCGGCTATGCCACTAATCCAATAGTTAGTTTGATGCTATCTAGCCTAGATTCGGTTGAGGGTTCAATGGGTTAATAGAGATGCCGCGTATATGCGTGCGCGAGTTTGTTTGATTTTCGTACATATTTACGTCGAGAAATAAACTTTTGTTTATTACAATGCGCGTTTTCGGTCGTGCGCCTAATAAAATCTTACTGTTCTTATTTTTGTATACTTCCGGCTCGCTCCCTTTTTCGGTGTCCTTTTTTTTACCTATATCTGTTGAAAATAAATTGATTTCACGTCGAAATATAGTCAATAGATTGAAAAATCCGATTCCTTGTTTAACAATTTTATTTAAATCCTCGACATGTTCAGGTTGTTCAAACTATGTGTTTATTAATTCAGAATTTACCTCCTCCCGGAATTGGCTTTTTATTATTGGTAAAGCGTTCCCGGTTATTGAAGGTTAAAATATATATCTACGTTTTGCTGACTTGCCAGGGGAGTGCTGAATTCAATTTTTCTTTTAAGCGCGTTATGAAAATTCAGTTTCAGTCAAAGAATAAATATGTGCATTTAAGAAAATAGACTAATTGAACATCTGTTTTAAGAGACGTCTTAACTGGTTGGGTTCTAAGAGTCTTCCCTTGACTGAGCGGAATCGTTGCCTTGCCTTAACTGACTGGGTTCTAAGAGTCTTCCCTTGACTGGATGGACTCATTGCCTTGACTTTGACTGGCTGCGTATTAACAGTCTTTCTTTAACTGAGTTAACTTTATGCCTTGCCTTGACCGGCTAGGTATTGAGATATTTCCCTTAAGGCCAGCGGGCCAATTAGACGGCCCGAATTCAGCCGTTTTTGGAAAGCGTTGTTGGACGGGAAAAAAAAAATTAGCCAAATAAACTTTTGAGGATAGTTGTATATATATTCGAACTAAAAAGAAAAAAATCTGTACAATCTTCAGAAATGTTCTAAGTCCTGTTATCAATGTATTTGTAGAGCACCTCGCCGCTGACGCGTCCAATTTTTGTGCAGGAACAGCTCGCAATTATTGTCTGAAAAAAAAACCAAGAAGATTATTAATTTTGATAAAATAATCTTTGATGTGAACTAAAAAAATCAGGAGAAATACGTAAAATCCGAATATTTCTGAAAGGTAGAAACAAAAAGTAATTTTTCAAGAAAAAGAACTGTTCAGTTGGGTAGAAAAGTCACTTGGAAGTTTGAGGTTTTTTTTTAGTTTGAATAGAAGAAAAAACGATACCGAAAATAACTCATTTTGAATTGAGTCGATAGCTCGTTTAGTTTTTTTGCCATCGTGCACAGAAATAAGATAAAATCGTGCAAATAAAAAGTCGAGAAAACGCGTTTTAAAGTTTTCTATAGAAAAAATTATATATTTTTGATTACTTACACCAATAATCTCCTAGTCAGCTGTTTCTGGACCATGTAGTAGTCCTTCTTTTTCATCAAAGAATTCATTTTGCTGCGATTGTTCAAGTCCCCTTGCTGTGCGAGCCTCTTTGGTTGATAATGGACGCGCGCCTGTTTTCCCTGTCGATCCGTTGCGCGTCGACATTATCAACAAACATTTTACATTGCTGACCGATACTTAAATTTAGTAACTGCAAGGTAATCAAAATCGCAAAATAACCTTTACTGAAAATTCCAACAGCCAGATAAATAGCAATTTCGATGATCTTTTTGCCAGAATGCAATAGTTTTGGACACATGCGCCAGACAGTCGAGTTAAACGCCTCGTTGGAATTTTGCGTATGGCCGCCTAAACATCGCGTTAGCAGTTCATCATTTGAAAGATCTTCATAGATTTGGCGAATGTGTTTCTCAATTTCTTCGTTAATCAATCGAGGAGGATGCTTAAAAGGTTGCAGTTAATTTTTAAATTTAGCTTTGCGCCATTTACACCTGTTGTCGACGCCTACTGGACAATTTTCGTGCCCAGGGGCTTCATCCGTTGAACAATAGTACTCCAGCGTTGCTATTATAGCATTTTTCATGTTTTGAACAGAATCAATACTTCTTCTGATTGCCAAACCATAAAAGATAGTTAGTTTTTTTAAGACAGCATCTGTCAAACGATTCTTGCCACCGAGCTTCACTTGCTTCTTGTTATTTCGAAGACGGGTACCCATACGTTTTTGGACGTGTCCCACGCACTCATTTTTTACAACAGGAAATTCATCACCGTATGGATTAGTCTTTAAAATACCTGCAAACGTTTTTGAATCACCATCGCCAATGTAATTTAGAGATTTTACTCCAAATTTGGAAACGGATCTCATAAATACTTCCACAATGGAATCCACCTCCGTTTTCCCTGCTAAGCATTCGTGATTCGATGAGCAAGAATCTTCATATTCCTCATACCACTGCTCGAATGCGTTGTCATTTAGTAGTTTTCTTTTTTGGCAACCTGCCTGACAGTACGCACTTCTGACAATAAGATCAATTACTTTGCCTGTATAGTACTCAATGAATGTCGTTACACCGAACAGCGAAATGTAACCATGTTTTTTCCACGGTCCATCGCTTGACACTTTCAAATGTGTTTCAATTTTCCTATTTTCCAAATTTTTACTTTCTCTTGTTTCACAGCTTTTTCAGTTATGATGTTGTGCATCGATTCTGATGCCGATAGAATATGCCGCACTATGTTTTCATATAATGACTTTAACAAACCTTGTCCCATATCCATAAGTCCACAAAAAAGATTGATCCCTACTAGTGTAATACCAAGAAGTCTCATAACAAACACAAGCCATCTATTAATTACATAACCCGTGTTCATTAACGGTCCCAAATTTATTTCTCTTTGACCACACATGCAATTTTAAATCCAAACAATTTTAAATCCAAAGACTCGATGCCCGCTCTCCAAAAATGTTATTTTTTGTTTGCAAGATTTGCAGATTACGATACTGCAATCGTAGCAAACACTGTAAAGAATTCAACAATTTTATAGCAATGGAGCGGATTCACAACGATATCCTCCGTACTCGCTATTGATAGTTTTTTCTCACTAGTGCTTGCATCGTGCGACTCTTCATCGACATTGGTGGTAGAACGATTGCCGTGAAATTTACGTTTACAAAGCCTCGAAGAGCGTCAGGTGCTTCCTGCTTCACTTTTTGGATAACTTGACATGATTTTTTCAAAATGTACACTCGCCGAGAGTCAAAGATATACTAAACTAAACTGAAACGATCGCAACAAGCAAATGCGTAACACATGCAGAGATGTGCACAGACAGGTCACTCATGCAGACATACAGTCTGTCAAGTAAGAGCGTGGTCGTGTTAATTTATAAAAAAATTTATTTGATGAAACTTTCATATTTATATATACATTGTACACATAACAAACAATGATGCAATTCGGTCAATAATGTGTCCAGTCACCACCGGCGTCGATAATTGCCTGGCATCTCCGAGGCATGCTTTCTACTAATTTGACGGCGTATTCTAGTGGCAAGGATCTCCAGATCCAACGAATTTCGTAAGACAACTGCTTCAAAGTGTATGTGCGTCTTCCACGAAGCTTCCGTTTAATATATGCCCACACATTTTCAATAGGGTTTGCATCGGGCGACTGCGACAGCCAATCTAATGGAACGATGCCAGATTGAGTCTTCCACTGAGTACAGAGCTTGCTGCGGTGTTTAGGATCGTTGTCCTCCTGCAGAATCTAATCTTCATTTTTTCTGATGAACCATCGTTTCGCAGATGGCAGTAAAGCCTTTTTGTAAATTTTCATCATTTTCTCGGCATTTAGGTTGTCAGTAAAGAGGTGCAAAGTGCCGAATCCCTGCTTTGAGAAGCAGCCCCAAAGATGCACCTTAATTCCATGTTTTACGGTCCGCTGAACAAGCCTATTGGTGGAAGTTGACCAGGCTCACGTAAGGACAGAACGTGCCCATATAGAACATTCATCAGTAAAAATGACATTTTCAAAATCTCTATCAATATTCTCATGCGCCCAAGCGAGTCGCTTTGTCACATGTTTTTCAGTCAACAGAGACTTCTCCATTGTGTTGCGCCATTTCAGATGATGAGTACGAAGATGGGTTCGGATAGTTTCGTAGGATATATCTAAACCTTTTGCTATTAATTTTGCTTGTCCTTGCCGCAGTGTTAAAGCAGGATTCTGCGAAAACAGATTCACTATTCTTTTTTCATCTTTTTTGTTCACTTTTCCGATCGAGCCACGTTCTGGAAAATCATCGACATTTTTAGCCACTTTATATCGCTGTATCCACTTCTGTACAAATGCCTTCGGCTTTCTCATATATTTAGCAGCCGCTGATTGCTGATGGGATCAATCAGCGGCTGCTGGAAAATCATCGACATTTTTAGCCACTTTATATCGCTGTATCCACTTCTGTACAAATGCCTTCGGCTTTCTCATATATTTAGCAGCCGCTGATTGCGACATTTTGGGACCTTTCGGGTAGATGCAAAGGAACACAGCCTCGTAGCACGACGCGTACTTGGCACTCATGGCGTTTAACGTGATTCTCTTTCAAAAGATCAACGACAACTTAATCTTTGTTGACAATGCATTAAGGACAAAGCTTTCCTCTATCGGCTCGCGAAGAAATTAGAGCGAAATCATTTATTACCTGTCGGTGAAGTCGACCACGCTCTTACTTGACAGACTGTACACGTTTATAATATGATAAAAGGATTTTTGACTAAAGATATTCGTACATAAACTCTAAATTTCGTTTGGGTAGGTCGTTAAGCCTTTTTAATTCAGAGTTGCACCATGTTTGGGTCTATATCTGTGAAAATACTTCGAATTTAACAATGAAATTTTGTGTACATGTTCTTGAAAATCTAAGCTATTGATTTAAGGCAAAAAAATCGATTTTTTCGACCTTCTAATTAGCCCGTCGGCCTTTAATAGACGAACTCTATGTCTTGCCTTGCTCTTATTTCGGCGTTTAAATTACGGGTTTCCATTTAAAAAAACTAACTTGAATCGAGCTCAATTGCAGAGCTCTGACAAAGAGGTCTGGTAGAAAGACGAAAAAGTGAAAAAAAAAGAATATTCGGGAAAAAGAAATTAGTTGACACAACACAAAGAGTCAGATTTATGTCACGTTTATGGGGCTGTGTATGTCTGTGAAATGTGCGAGTGTGCGTAGATATGTGTGAGTGTATGATAGTGTGTGAAAGAGAGCAAGTGAATGAGAAAAGAAAGAGGATAAGGTACGATAGGAAACGAATAACGAAAAGGAGTCGTTAGAGCCCCGTAGAAGTTTCGCAAGGCGGGACGAGATCAGCGGTTCGCGCTAGGCACGGCGTTCGCTAATCTCCGGGACTACAACGCTTAGCATGTGAACGCGAATCGCTAGCCCGAATCTAGGTGCTCAGGACGCCCTGACCGTTGGAGGCAAGTAGCTCGTCGAACTTGCGTTCGACCACGGTTAGCGTACAGCGCCGGCGCAGATATCGCTTACCACAGAGCTCGGATGCGCCAGGCGCAAGACCGCTCGTAAGCCGGAGGTATTTGCGGCGATCGCCGGAAAACGAGGAAAAGACGTGGAGGAATTAGATAAACTTTTAATAAGTCTGCGGGGCAGCTCGAGGCGCAAGATCGCTCTCAGGAGAAGGAGGCGGAGGCGACTACTCAAGGCAGTCGTCGAAGCGTAAGTGTCGAGCTCGAGAAGCGGGCCTGAGCTGAGGCCTTACGGGAGAGCATCTCTCGCGGTCGCGAGAAGTAGCGTATTGGTGGAGAGAGGAAATATCTCCCACGCAGCGGCACCATTCGTCTGACTGTGTGTGCGCCACCACCCGTAAGCGGTAGGAAGTAGGAATGGCGAGAGAGGGGTAAGGAAAGAGTCGAGACTCTGTACGCACGTACAGGTCAACCCTCCCCCACTTTTGACGACTCTTTCCTAACTCTGGTACTGTTTCTGAGAATTATTGAGTTGAGGCGTGAAAGTGTGCGTATGAAAATGTGTTGTGTTTACAGAAAGAAAGTGTGAAGACAAGGAACGTCTGTGTTTTAAGTGCCCGCGTAAGGGGTGAGTGTGTGTATGCATGAGGGTATAAGTGTGGGTGTGGGGGTGAGCGTGTATGTGAGGGTTTATATATGTCTATAGCGCTACTTTATTAAAATAAATGTACATCAAATAAAAATACAAAAGTATAAAAATTAACGCACAATATGTAAATAACTAAATTTAAACTATTGAAGTTCTAACACTATTATAACTAATTATCTATATATATACAAAGAAGTGATGCACAGCTTATTTACACTAACCTTGATAAAACAAAGATAAATATTTATATAAAACACACAATATAGAAACGGGTATCTACTTATTCTAATATATTGCTCTAATTATAATTAAATTCTAGTGATAGAAAAAAAAATAATTTATATAAAACTTAACCATAATAATAAAACACTCTACAAAAAAAAGGAAAATAGAACACAAACACTTAAAAACTAAGAGTCTTTAGGTTTTTTTTTTACATTTTTCATTGTCTGTGGTTTAATCTATGTCCTTAAAACTACACACTTACACTACGAAAAAAAAAACGATGTAACACTATAATATACAAGAACAACAAAAAAGAACTAAGTATAACACTAATTCACTTATAACACTATGCACTAATCTTTTTCTAAACCGCGGCTCTCTCGCCGTTGTCTATATTGTCTATCAGATCCCTCTCGACTTCCATCACGAGGGTATCTGATAGTTGATCCCAGTACAGATCATCTCCCTGTCCTGGGGATACCTTAGATCTCTCGCCTGTCTCCACTGGCGGTATCGACACACCGGAGTCCAGCAGTGGTGTGTTATCACTGATCGCAGTCGAGGCAGTTGACGACAACGATGCTGAAGACTCGCTCTCCTTTCGAGTGCGGTTGTTCTGTGGCACTGTTTTTACTGCCGGGGCTTGCCTATCCACTTCTACATCCACCTGCAGTAGTTGGCCAATCTTAAAATAAATCTCCGCGACTGCGTGCGGATTTTTGTTATAAAAAGCGCGGAGGCACTATTCCGTTAGGCAATGGATTAATCGTCTAAATCCGCCCCTTTGCTTTTTCGCTTTCACTGTTATGCGTCGGTCCATTGTCTCCGGAGAAAGTTGGTTTTGTGATGAACACGACTGTGAATTAGTGAGTGCAACGGTGCTCAGTTTGACACATGTGCGCCGGCCATGTGGCTTTGGAGGGGGTAGCGATGTTTTGGCACGTACCCCGTCCTAACTTCGGCCGCTGCTTTATCCGTTTCGGCCTTTGTGGGCCTTCCTCTTTTACGAGGCTGCTGGCGCAGTGTTGCCGGTTAACGATCGTTTTTTTCTGTAGAATCGGCTTCGTCCGTAGCCGATTCTTGTGTGTACGATGCACGCCTTGAGGGTGAAGGAGCCATATTGCTCGAGTGCGGTAGCAGTTGAGTCGCTAATCTCCGGGACTACAACGCTTAGCATGTGAACGCGAATCGCTAGTCCAAACCTAGGTGCTCAGGATGCCCTAACCGTTGGAGGGAAGTAGCTCGTCGAACTTGCGTTCGACCACGGTTAGCGTACAGCGCAGGGCGCAGATATCGCTTACCGCAGAGCGTGGATGTGCCTGGCGCAAGACCGCTCGTGAGCCGGAGGTATTTGCGGCGATCGCCGGAATACGAGGAAAGGACGTGGAGGAATCACACGAACGTTTAATAGGTCTGCAGGGCAGTGCGAGACGCTAAATCCGCATCGACCTAGAGCGGGTATGAGGCAGGCGCAAGATCACTCTCAGGAGAAGGAGTCGGAGGCGACTACTCAAGGCAGTCGCCAAAACGTAAGTGTCGAGCTCGAGAAGCGGGTCTGAGCTGAGACCTTACGGGAGAGCGCCTCTCGCGGTCGCGAGAGGTAGCGTGTTGGTGGAGAGGGAAAACATCTCTTACGCAGCGGCACCAGTCGTCCAACTGTGTGTACGCTACCTCCCGTAGGTGGTAGGAAATAGAAATGGCGAGAGAGGGGTTAGAAAAAAGTCGAGACTCTGTACGTACGTATACGTCAAACTTGACCTTAAGATGACCTTGAAGGTCATGGTCAAGGTAGTATATTAAAATTTTTCGCTCTTTTCATTTCCGGGATCAAAAGTAGGAGTTCTCATTTAAAAAAACTAACTTGACTTTCAAATGATTTTGTACGCTGCTAGATTTCCCGGAAGACGTCATTATAATAAAAGGAGGTCTATGTCAACAAAAGATTATGTTAATCATCCTCAAATAATTGCGGTACAAGCTTTGGTGCACCTGGACATTCAGATAAGTTTACGACAAATTGTACGAGAGCTTGGTTTAACAAAATCAACAGCCAGCAGATGTCTAAAAAATGTTAAGTACCATCCGTATCATATATCTTCGAACCAAGTCTTATCGGTTCAGGATTATCGAAGTCGACTTATTTTTTGTTAATGGGAGACGCAGCAAGTCAATAATGATGATAATTTTTCCAGATATGTTATGTTTAGCGATGAGGCGACATTTCAAAGTACTGGCGTCTTGAATCGCCATAATTGTCACTATTGGTCTCCAGTTAACCCACACTGGATGCAAGAGGTTGACCATTCACATCGCTGAAGTTTAAATGTATGGTGCGTAATCGTTAATGTCTGTTTGATTGGCCCTTACTTTTTTGAAAGCAACGTTGACGGACAAACTTATTGGCAGTTAATAAGGGATGAACTCCCAGTTCTGCTTAAAGAAGTTGACCTCGATACGAGAAATAGATTATGGTTACAACAAGACGGTGCTTCTTCACATTGGACAATCCCTGTAAGAAATTATTTAAATGAAAGATTCAACAATCGATGGATAGGTAGAAGAGGTCCCGTAGAATGGCCACCTAGGTCACCAGATCTTACATTGCTTGACTTTTATTTATGGAGCTTTCTGAAAAATGCGGTCTATAGAACTAGACCAACGGCAAAATAAGATATAAAAGTGAGAATTCGTGATGCATGTAACATCATACCGCGAAGCGTGTTATTAAAAACGATATTGCATATCCAAAAACGAGTCAACTCGTGTATCCGTGTATGAGAAGATTGAGCAACTTTTGAATATCTTTTGCCTTAAAAAGCTCTTTTTATCCCACCTTAGCTGAAAATACAGCTTACGTCGATGTATGATCTTGCATTAACAGACAAGGTCTCTACTTGATCTTGCCTAAACTGGCTGGGTTTTTGTCCAATCTTGCCTTGACTGGCCGGGTCATTGCTTGGGTTTGCCTTAACTATCCCGGTTTCTGCTTAGTCTTGCTTTAACTGGCTAGGTCTCTGTCCTTGCTTTAACTGGCTAGGTTTTTATTTGGTCTTGTCTTAACTGGCCTTTGCTTATTAAAATTTTGTTTTTTCGTTTTCTGCTCGACCTGGAAGGTTTTGGCCTTCGTTTTTTGGGATGTGCATGGCATAATCTTCATTGATTACCTGCAAAAGAAAAAAACAGTTACCGGAGAGTATTATGCAACGTTATTGGATGAACTGAATGATGAAATAAAGAAATAACGACCCTATATGACGAAGAAAAAAGTTCTGTACTATCACGATAACGCACCGTCACACACGTCCTTGAAAGCGAAGGCCAAATTGGACCAATCACGATTCGAATTGGTTGCTCACCCACTGTATTCTCCAGATTTGGCCCCCAGCGACTATTATCTGTTCCAAAATCTGAAGCGGTGGCTCCAGAGAAAGAGATTTATATCGGATAAAGAAGTTATCGCGGAAACCGAGGCGTATTTCGAAGGCTCGGACGTTTTGTACTGCAGAAAGAGCATCGAAATGTTCGAAAATCGCTACACTAAGTGTATTGCCCTCGAAGGCAACTATGTTGAGGAATAAATACAACATAGCCCAAAAAACGCTTGCTTTCATTAGAAAACCCGGGACATTTCAGCTCATGTAGTATATATACAAGAATAACACCTTTTCGTCGAATTTGGCCAACTCTGTATATAAATATATATATATATATATATATATATATATATATATATATAGTTTAAATAAGTTTTAAAACGTTTGAGAATAAAAAATTTTTTTTTAATCTAAAAGTAAAAAATTGGTTTTTTTAATTGCTTTTAGAAAGTGAGAATCAATTATAAATATTTTATTTTATTGAGTAGTATTTATGTCTTGCTAGTTTTATAGTAATACATTCAACGTAATAAATAATTAGGAGTGGCTCTTTATAAGTTTTTCTGAGAGAAACGTGTACGCAATATCCTAATATTAGCTCAGTTACATTATATTGTGTAAAAAGAATATACCTTTACAGTTTTAGTTATGACAATCTTTGATTATCACATTAAAATATGGGAAACTGTGTTTATAGTTATAAAAAGAATAATGTATATAAATTGCAAATTATAATAAATATGGAAAAGTATTCTTCTGTTTTCTCAGAAGATATTACCCTACTAGAAACAACTGATTAAAATCCATTGGAATCGATATAAATTGAATTGATATTAATGGAATTCAATAAAACCAATTGACGAATACAAAACAGTTTATTCAACTTGTATTAATTTGAATGGATTTCAACCGTTTAAGTCCCAGAGTGTATTGAAAAAACACTGTCAAAGAATCCCAAACAGCGCAATCACGCTTTCTCTAAATGAGTACTTTTTATTTTGTAATGTATTATTGCATTATTATAGTATTATTCTACTATATGTAGCTATTGCAAAATGTACTATCAACATCAAAAGGAGCTGTGTGATGCACTTGCTTCAGTAAATCGCGCGCATTTCTGACTTGGATAATCGGTAACGCATCGTCAGTTATCCACAATGCTAGAAATGTGCTGGGTTTTCTCGACATAAAATCTCAACAGCGCGATCGCGCTGCTTTGGACTGAAACGGTTAATGAAATGCAACTTTTCATTGAGTTGTATCATCAATTTTCTTACAATATTGAATCTTTTAACTTTTCTGAATTCTTATAAACTTTAACATTAATTGATTTTAATGGACATGTTTTCAATATTAATGTAATAGAATTCAATAAATTTAATCTTAAGTTGATTTTAATGATCAGTTTTCAATTCAAGTTTAATAAATTTGATTAATTACATTACATCACATCATTTGATAATAGTTTTCAATAAATTTAATCTAATTAATTTTAATAAACATGTTTGCAATGTGAATTCAATAGATTTGGATAAATTTAATCTTTAATTAATTATAATGAATATTTTCTCAATATAAATCCATCCACTAGAGGGCGAATGCTTTTATCCTCTTTCTCGTAAAATGCTGGATTTTCCTTTGATTACTGTATAAGAACCCTGAAGTTGTTTACCATTATAGCCACCCATTGTAGGCGTGTTGTCCACATTGTAACCCATTCAAATAATTTCCATTTTCACGATTTAAGCGACCGTTACCTTATGTGCGTGTATGTGTGTTACTGTGCCTGTATGAGTGCAGAAAAGCGTAAGTTAAGCGATTAGAAACGGAGATGTGATCGCTTTCTCGCTCGTCGTCAGAAGCAGCATCACCTTCGAAAAAGAAATTGGGATCGTCGCTGTCAAGAGCCCTGATAATTATCGATCTAAGCTCCGATACCTTTTGGCACTAATTTATCTAAGCGAACCCGCATATTCCGGAGAGTGAGGAGCCATCGCCTCAAAAAGAAGTCAAAGAGAGTTAAGTACAAAAAAAAAAAAAAAAAAAAAAAAAAAGCGCTCAAAATCGCTAATAAGAATTGCAGGATACTAGTTTTACTGAAAATTTGTAAATTCTTTGATTAAATTAATGTAGTTCTTAATAACTCGAGGCTAAATTTTGTTTTTCATACCTTCTAACGAAATTGCAAATGAAACTTAAATAAGTGTTGTTTTATAACAATAAGTTTAAAGTCTCTATTTTATTAATATTATTTAAAATATAAAATATAGATTACTATGTTGATAGGGAAAAGTTAAAAAGCTTTTAGTAGATTCACTAAATATAGAAATAAAAACACAATTGATATCAGTAGAATACTTCTGTTAACTTAAATTGAAATTTCAGTCGTACTTCTTAATGTAAAGATTAGCAATTTAATATAATATACTTATTCAGAATCGATTAAAATGCCATTGATATCAATAAAATATTAAGCAAATAATTTAATGAAATTAAATTCATTTTAATGATTTCTCCATTCAAATTTATGAATTTCAATAGATTTTAATGGACTTTAATTGATTTTAACTGTGTTTTTCTATTCATATCAATTGATTTCAATAAATCCTACACTTTCAGATAAATTCAATTGAATGGATATTAATAGATATATTTTTATTCCAATAGCTTTTAATAGTATTTTTTTTAATGATAAATTTTTGTCTTATTAAAAAGTACATTCGAAATAAATTGAAATTTTTCTACGAGTTTCAATCGACTTTTTCTAGCAGGGTCTTTTCAAAAAATTGTTTTATGTAGACAAATTGTCAAATTTTATTTTACTGAATTCTTAATAAATCGAAGCTGAAACTTTAAATAATTAAGAATATAATACATAATATATTTTTATTGGATTTCAGTAAACTATAATTATTATGAACTTATATTATAAATTGATGCTTTAATAATTATGAAAACTAAACAGAGAAAAATTTTCAATAAATTAAACAAAAGGAAGAGAATAAAATTGCATCAGAGAAATAACTTTCTAATGAAAATCAAATTTTGAAAAATCGAATTAAAATTAAAATTCCATATATATGTTAAGTCCAGGTATAAGAAGAAAGTGGTTCGTCTGAAGAATCTATCAATGGAGTCAGGGAAAATATGCGAAGATTTAGAATAGTTTCGAGCTCTTTAGATAAGGCAAGAAACGATAGTGAACCATTAGCTAACGAACTGAATGACCATTCGAAGGGGCTGCCAGAAAAACAAGAAAACGGTGTAAAGAATGTTACAAACAATTATCAAAAATACAAGGTAGATTTTATGCAGCGAAAAAAAGTAAAAAAGTAACGACATACTGTAAGCGTTGTAAGGGCCAGCCCGCATTATGTTTAGAATGTTTTAAAAAGTTGCATAGATATAAATAAATAATTGTTATCAATTTAAAATATTGAATGTTAATGTTTATACTACTCAATTTTTGTTTATAATGTTGCGAAAAAATAAAATAAACTTATTTTTTTAACGACTTATTTTCTGAAAACAAGTGACTTACCTGTGATGCACGTCGCCCCACGGGATAGTTAAGCGTGACCCACTAGTGGGTTAAATGCCACCTAGGCATGATAACAAAATTGAAAAAAAATCGAAGTTTACAAAAACTTTGAAATGATTTTTTTTTAACTATGTGGAAAAAATTTTTTGTTTTGAAAAAACCTGTTGGATGGTTTTTTCACCAAAAGAAGATAAGTTTTAAAAATAACTGTTTTTTTTTAACGCTTGTAAGCTTTGCAGATAGAGTACAGAATTTACTGCCCGGAATTTCGTAGAACGAGTACTCGGTATACCTTGAGGGTATCAAATCATGATTAATTTATTTGATTTTTAATTCGAAAATTAAAATAAAAAATGGATCAGGAATTTGAAAAATAGATCAGTAATTTTTTTTTTCTTAAAAAATAATTTTGGGAAAAAAAAATTTTAGAAAAAAAATTTTTTTTTTTTTCAAATTTTTTTTTGGTGAAAAATTTTTTTCCAAATTCAAAGAGTGAGAGATGAGCAATTGTGAGAAAAGTCGAAAACAGTTGATTTTTTCCATTTTTAAGACAATACCAAGGTCCTTAAAAACATGAATCTTGCTCTTTTAATTTTTTTGTAAATTTTGATCAATCGGTCCAAAAAAATCATTCGATGGATCGATCCGAAACTTCATAAAGCTATTAAGGGTATATTGAGGTGAAGGAATTTTTTAAAACATTAACAGTTTCATCAAAATTAGCAAAGATGCAGTCGATTTTCCAAAACAACAGGAAAAGTGACTTTTTTTTAGATTCCGAAACTGCTCTTCAATTTTCTGTCCGATCATTGGTTGCTAAGATATCAATGGTTAAAGACAAAAGGATCCTTTTACATTTGAAGTCGGATATCTCCGAAAGAAATCAAGGTAGCGGAAAATTAGAAAAAGAAAATTAAAGCTGAATAAACAGACTATTAGTTCTTTATAATGATTTAATTGAAAATAATTTTTCTGAGCCCGTGGACCGAGAAAAACATCGCAAAAAATTAGCAAAATTTTCTTTTCATGCTATTGCTTCAGAGTATTCAACAAATGTCGCTTCTAAAAAGTTTTGGCTAAAAGATCTCAGAACTAGAGTCTTAGAGCTTCAAAATGCTTTTTTTAAAGTCTCGATACGACCATTTTTTACTGAGATACGGCCCGTCAAAAATTAGCAAAAAATTTAGAATTTTTTTTGCTCCTTTAATTTTTGCTAAAAGTGTATTAGCAATAAATTTAAAATTATTTGTCATATTAACAAGACTTATGAATTATTGTGTACAATAATATAATGATAGAATTTAAAAAATATAATATTGCGATAATTTTTTAAGTTTACACGTTATATTCTAAATTAAGCAACCATCTATTATTGTTTTTCTATCATTTAGAACAAAAAAAATTATGATATAAACCTAGAACTTAAATATTGTATGTCATTGTGGTAAATCCATATTTCAATCTTATTATGTGTACCGTTTATACTTTAATCAATTAAGTAAAAGTATAAATTTTCGAAATGAATAATCGTTTATACTTTAATCAATTAAGTTAAAGTATAAATTTTCGAAATGAATAATCCCCTTTTTTATTGTTAATATACTTGATCTGTAGTTATCCTACACAATTGAATTTTTTTATTTAAATGTCAAAAATAATTATCAATTATACAATCATTATTTATTCATTTAACAATTATAAGATTCATTTGGCTAAAATGTAAGTCTGAGGTAGTGGATTATAAAATAAAAAGGTTTTAAACAAACAAACGTAGCGCAAGATTTTTATACGTATTGTTGTTTTATAAAAAGTTATAAAACTATAAAATTTGTAGTTAAAATACAGCTGTATATTTTTACAACAATTAATAATTATGTTTTGAATTTTTGTTTCTATAAATTGAGAATACGAATTTGCAACTTCAAAATAAAATAGTATTAACAGCTTTCGATTATGCAAGTGTTTTTTTATTTTAAATCAGTAACATTTAATTTAATAATCTTTAAGATAATGAGGTGCAACCAGATTTAAATCATAATCATGTATTTATATAATAATTTAAATCCTATTGCATTTATTATATTTCTTTTCTAATTTTTTTAAAATATTCATTTTATTTTCTACAACAGGAATTCGTATTTTTTAAATATAAGGTGGCGAATTATATAATTATATATATAGTTATTTGTTCACAATAAATAACGCAAATATATATTTATTAAAAACTAGGAAAATATAATCGCATAAATTTTAATTTATTTTATTTTATTCATTTTGATATCTCTGTTAGTTTTGTAGTTTTTAATCTAATTTTTAACTATTTTTAATTTAATTTATTTATTTCTCTGGTATAAGTAATAACTTAAGACTATCGCAAAAAGGAAAGTAAATCGTTATAAATTACCTTTTTTTAAAATAATGTATTTTCTATTCGTGTCGCATATTTTTGGTTACGATTTTTAATTGTGAATATTTTGATATATTTGTATAAATTTAATTATTAATAGTATAAAAAAGTATAAACGCTGTAGATTTTAAAATAATTTTAAGGGAGAGAAAAAAAAATGCACATCGGTTATCTGTATTTTGGGTACATAGCCCTTTTTTTATATAGTGATTCTGCAACTCGAGTGAAAGAGGACTAGAGCAGCATAAAAAAAGGGTCTCCGGAAAATTTATTACTTTTCCGGTGCCTTAGTGTCACGCACATGTTCGTCAAGAGCAGCTTGCATTGCATCAAAACTTTCCTTTCTAAGAAGGATAAGCTATTATTTTAAATTTATTGTGTATGTTTATTTGTAAAATTTTTAGTTTATCCTAGGGCTCAAAATTAGAGTCCTAGGGTTTTGTAGGCAAGGAAGTTTTCGGTGCACACTGATTTTCTTTACCCGTACTTTTAGGATAAGTGCAGGTAATAGAAAACTAAGATCGGTATGGTGGCGTTACCGAACGGTTTCGTGGCTTGTGAATTTAAAGTGTTTGCGGGCGCATGCCTATAGGTGGCAAAAGAGAAAAATAAAAAAAAAATCGTGTGCATCTAAATGTCGAAACTGTATACCGACATTACAATTATGATAAGCGATGCACTGACAATAATTAAGATTATTCAATATATTTAAAAAAAATTGAGTTTAACACTATTAAAAAGAAGTAAAATAAAGTAAAAATAATACATCAATCAATTTTGCAATTATATTTCAGCTATATTTATATAAAATTAAACATAAATTTATTTTGCAAGATTTCTATTATTTAACGGATTACTCCCACTTGTGACTTTGAAAAAATTGATTTTTTGTTAATTGCATTTTTTTGAAGTATAAGTATCTGAGAATATGACCTGGAAATTTCAAGTCGATCCGAACAAAATTGACTGAGATATGAGCGTTGAAAGAGAAGAATCCGTTGTGTAAACAACCGGCAATTAAAACTTTAAACGCGTTTTTCTCGAAATGGCATTTTTGAAGTCAGTGACCAAGATTACTTGAACACTAATTAACCGATCTTTTTGAAATTTTGCAGGCTTATTTAATACATAAAAATGTAGTCTTTCATGGTTCAATTTTTTGTTTCGAAAAAAAATGGCCATTTTATAGCCAAAAAACGGCCGTTTTTTTTCGTTAAAATCAAACCATTAACTTTGACTGTCCACTATTTTGTAAAAAATGAATATTTTTTTAAATCCTTTGATTAAAGACTAGTTTATACTTATATTTAACTAAATCTATCCACATTTTTTGTTTCAAATGATCCACTTCACCGCAATATTAGTCACCACAAACCGTATAAATAAAAACACTATTTCATTGGCGGCCATTCGCCACTTAACAATGTAATATTTTGCAATAAAAAAATTACTGAAAGTTCTTCAAGATGTATTCTTTAAGATGATATAATAATCGTTTAAAAAAGTTTTGTAGTTTTCTTTAAAAAAATTCATGAAAAAGGCCTTTTTTGTTGAGCTACACCTGGGGGTAACCCCTTAAACATGTTTTGATTTCTATTTGTTTTTTTTTTTTTTTTTTATTCAGATTTCCAATCATACAAAAGATTTATTCGCTTTACAATTTTTTAAAACTTTTTACATGTGAGAATAATTGAAAGTTTGTACAAGTTTATGTTTTGAAGAATTTCAACAATATATTAATATATAGGTTTTGAAGTTTAAGATTACAATCTTTAAATAATTCTAACAAATATTTACATGCTGAAACGTTAGGTTTAGCATAAAGTTCAGATATATTAAGAGGAAGTAGTAATTTGAGTTTAGATAATTGTTTTTTAAATTGGTTTCGCTGAGTATCATAAAATGGATATTGCATTGCAACATGATTGATGACTTAAATATTGTGAGAGCATAAACATTTTGAATTGGAGGTGATAGATTTACACGCTAAGAATGCAGCTAGATTATAATGATTCGATCTACATCTATAAATTATTACTATAATTATCTCGGGCGATATTCAAATTATGGAATTATGTCTTAGTTTGATTTTTGTAAAAGTTATAATGTAATTAATTACGGTTCTCGATGCACCTGGAATTATAAAATAATAATTAATAAATTAATTGATGTTAATTTAAATTATAAATTATTAAATGAAAAAAAAAATAATAAAACAAATAAAGACAGTGTATTATGGAGTTTCCATGATGTCCGTCCCTCCTCTCCTCGGGTGGCCTTGGCAGGGATTCAGGCAGCCTCTCTCACCAAGGTTATTTCTGTTTCATGGTTCTGGATGTGGAGGCAATATAATAAGCAAAATTCAGGCAACCACGAGAAAGCAAAGCTGGTTGAAAGCCTAACCAGCAGATGCCACAGCAGCTGACAGGTGAGGTTAAGCGGCAGTGCATAGCACTTACGGCCGTGTACACTCACACACGCACGCTCACGCATGAACCGCAAACCTTACGCGTACGCGATATTAAGGCCTTAGGCCACTCTAGGATTTTCAAAAAATCGTTTTCTTTTTTTTTATTTTATTTTGAATGGTCCCTTAGAACCTCAAAAATGATATACCAAAGGATCATGGCTGGGAAATATCTCTAAGTACTTATTTTTCAAAGTATAGTGCAAGGCTGACAAGTAGGCAGGGAGCCTTTAATGACCGGATCGAAGGACGATATTTTAGGGGACTAGACTAGGTATATAGCAGACGTTTTTAAAGCTATCACGTGACAAACGTTTTTAGACGTGTTTTCGTCGGTCTTAGTCAGTTTCGTACAATAGAGCACAAGGTTGTGCTTACCAAAAAATTTAAAGAATTGAACGATTAATGTATATAGAAAAGTGTAAAACTATAAAATAATTATAGATTTACGTACATTTCTAAACTTAAAGTCACGTTAGGTATAGCTGATAAAATATAATCTCAAATTTTTATTGTTTCAGTCAAACGGCATTATCCATAAATGTTACACAAACATGGTGAGATAAAGACCAAATCTTATCTGTAGTTTTATTCAAATGAATAAAATTCACGAATAAAAATAGATTCAACACAAACACGTGAGTAAAACAATATCGAACTTGTCTTGATTAAAATTTGCATACAATAATATTTACATATAAAAGAAAAGTTCGAGTACTAAATCATAAGACATATAAACTTTGACATTTAATTTTGTCGTTGTAGAACAATTTTTAATTTCATTAAGCTTATTAAAAATTTTCAGTATTAAAATTTAATTTAACATTATAGTCACAAGTATATTGAATAATTTACATAAGTTTCCAAGCCCAAACAAATGAAGAAAAACCAGTTTTATCCTTATAAACAATTGTAAATGCTGCTCTTGAACACAAAAGCAGTGTTCACCGGAACGTCTTTTTCTAAAAAATTAAATGACGTTTGTTTTATTAAAAAATTCCAATTCATTTTTAAGATAATAAAAAAGAATACTGTTTATGGGAACTACAACGATGGCTTATGAGTTTACGATTAATGGATTTTAGGTTTGAAGATTTAGATTTTAAGTTTGAAATAACATATTATAATAGTAAAAAAACAGTTTGCAAAAAAAAATTTACTATCAATTTTATAACAAGTAAAGGCCAGGGGGTAGTGAACTCCGTTACATAACTGTGCTATATCTTCGTTTTTCATTTATTTTTTAGATGAGATTTTAATATAAGTATTCAAGTTCAATTCAAAAGTTAATTAGTGAATAATCATCTATATCACAGTACTCGTATAATAATAAAATCACTTTAAAGGTAAAACACCTCCAGAAAAAATTTTTTTCCAAGAACATTAAAAATAATGTTATTTTCTACATGACAATGCAATTTATAACCTAATCCAGCTAATTTAATAAATTTTACACAAAGAAAAGCATAGAAATTGCACATTTACTCCTAAAAAAATAGAGGTTGCAACCCTTTGGCATAAAAGTTATGCCCATAGAAGCGGCTTTTATACAAGAAACAATTTGCCGTTGGTTTTAATTAAAAACTCCTAAAACTTTTTTATTTCATTGAGAATTTTCAGATATTATAAAAAACTGTTTTTGAGGGTGAACTTTAAGAGTGATTTTCACCCCTTAAATCGGCGAATTAGCACTCAAAAAAAAACACGTTTCTAAAATTTTTTGAGTACTGCAACTTATTATAAAATGAAAGGAATCAGGATTCTCTCACAAGGAAACTACCCCAGGTGTTTCCTTGTAAGAGAATCAGAAAGAATGATATTGGGGGAGTTAAGATTATTAAGTGCAATATCAATAGGTCTAAAATAGCAGTGCATTCAGCTGTATATAATGTAAATACTTTTTTATCCAAACTTCTCGTATTAATGCAATTTCGACTCACTGTTGCTGTGCCTACTGCAAGTTTGTTTTGATTTTTGCTTCTATCTGTAAATATAAGGTTGGCATTGGTCATGTTTATTTGTTTTCTTAATTAATCATCTGGGTTTTTAGATTTTTTTACCACTTTCCCAATTGTGTCATCTACCGGTATTAAAGCTGAAATTATTTTATAATTATGTACATATGTGTTATATTTTTCTTTGGTGTAAATTAAGTGTTTTTTTCCATTATGTCTCGCAAAAATATTTTGAACAGTCTGATACGCTTCCTTTTTTTATTTTTTTTGTGATTGAAAAATTTGGAAATCGATTTAAATAAAGGTAGCAATTTATTTAGAAGTATTTTAAGATATGTGTGACATAAAAATTTAGTTCTCTCGTAAATGTAAAGTAGTTTACTTTTTACAATAAGTATATTTGTAGGCGTCGATATTATTTGATTATATTTTTATATCCAAAAGTGGCTCTTATAAAGGTATATTGAATTTGTTCGAGTTTTGAAAGTGTTTGCGCGTCAGAAAGTAGATAGATTTAGCAGAATCGATTATTGTCAGGATATAACTTTTAAAAAATACTAGCAAGGTAAGTGGATGAGCACCCTATCATATACCCTGCAAGAATTTGAAAATATTTAAAGCTCGTTAACATCTTTTTAGCACTAGGTTTAGGTATGGAGTGAATGAGAGTTTAAAGTTTAATAGCACGTCTTAAAATCCAACGATTCATTGGATGTAATTGTATAGCCATTAATTTCAATGGAAACTTTACCAGGTTTTATATTTTGATTGCTGAAATCTATGAAGATAGTTTTATTTGGAGTAAGTTTCAGATCTATATCCGTCGGATTCTCATTTATAACGGCTATTGCTTTTTGTATTGTGTTTTTGTTAACTGAATATCCAACTAAAATCAGGGAATCGAGACACAAAAAACCTCTCGAAGAAATATTTTACAATGACTGATACGTAGATGATGTAAAGAAGGAGGCTCAGAACACCTTAGGGAACATCCTTGTAGAACATATATATAGTTATTTATTTCATTTGCATATATGATTCTTACGTAGGTAATAAATTTAATAAATGCAATAAATTTGTTTATACTGTCGAAAGTACCACAAACGTCAAGAAACGCTGCATACACATGTTTTTTGTTACGGAAAGCTTGCAGTATATTAATTAAATTAAGAATATTGTTAACACATGATTGGCCTTGGCAAAACCCGCTTTAGCTGTTAGGTAGAAGTTCTTGTGTTTCAATCCACCATCGTAATCCGTTTTTTTAATATGGTTTCAAAGAGTTTTCATAGAGTATTTGTGAATGCTATGGGTCGATAAGACTTACCATTTGTCTTTGACATTAAATGTACGTAAGCTTTTTTCCAACTATGTGGAAAGTTACTTGTTTTGTACATTTCATTGAAAATGTCAACTAAAATCAATTTGTATTTAAGAGGTAACTTTAGTACGTCTTCATAATCAACGCCATCTGAACCTGGTAAAGAGTTGGTATTACGGTACGAGAGCTTGACTTAATTTAGAAACTGTAAATGCACTGTTAATAAAGATATTTTGACATTCAGATAAGTAATCTGGATCTGTGGGAACCCAGAGAGGATAGATTTTTACAATTTCTAGGAACTTGTTATCTATTTGTAAATTCTCTGTGTTACACTCGAAGGATTGACTTCTATCCATTTATTTTTAAAAACTTACATTTATTCCAGACATATTGGCTATCAATTTGTAAATAAATTTTTTCTGCGAAATTTTAAAAATTAATTTTTTTTCTCATTTTACTTATTTTTTTATAGCTGCTGAATATTGATTATATTAAATTAAATGTTCTATTTCGTTAGTTTTTTCTCCTTTTTTTAAAGCAGCATTTATTGCGTTTTTTAACAGAAAGCATTCATTGTTCCACCACGGAACGGGGTTTATATGATTAATCATGTTCATATCTTTTTTACAAGATGTGTTACCTATTATAGTATTTGTCAAAATACTAAGAAAATAAGTCATATTTTTTGCTTAGAGTCATTTGATCATAATCACTGATGAAAAATCTATAATATGAGTCATCTAAATCTTTAGAAACCTCATACCAGTCAGTTCTTTTTTATTTGATTTTAAGAGATTTACACTTGTATATAAATTTTTCAGAGATTATATTAATTCATAAAGTATAATGATCTGATTCATAAGTTTATTCTTTAGCAGACGTGTTGAGTTCATTGGCTATATCAATGGAGGATAGAACAAGATCAATATTTGATTTAGACATACGATTGATGTGTGCTATAGAATTATCGTTGTGAATAAATGATTTGTATTTTCATATACTATCATAAAGATTTTCGCCATTTTTATCGGTTTTATTGCAATTCCATTTAACATGATAAAAATTAAAATCACCAACAAAAATTGTACGTTTATCGTCTTGAATATTAGCAAAAATTTCATTCCATTGTATATTATTGTGTGAAACCAGGAGCTCTGTAGCATACTAAAAATTAAAAGTTGGATTAGTGTTTCTTATTTTTATACCTGTCAGTTCAACAGATTCGCGTGGAGAGTGAATATTTTGAATTTTCTTGCATACAATATTTTTGTGTATTGGCAACAAAATCCACCTCCTTTTTTACGTGTTCTATCAATTCGGTAAACAAAAAATCCTGGAAATTGTGTATTTTTTGTATTTTAATTTAACCATGTTTCTACACATACAATAATATCGAATTCGTTTTAAATATTTTGAATTTGATAAGGAGATTTTAAATTGATTATGTACTATATATAGTATATAATCTGTAGTTGTACTAATTAGTCGTCAGTTGAGCTGCTGTATTCTTCTCGATCTATTTTATTTAATCAGTTTATAATTTTTTAAACAATTTTTGATTATCTGTTCTCGTAGATAAGGATATAAGTTTTGTAGAGTTTTATTAGGACCTGTAGTATAAGTGGTATAAAGTATTGCTGATTCCGTAACATTAGAATTTCCATAAGTCTCTTTTAGAAAGGTTTTTAGATTTTCAAAACTTACTGGATAGTTTGGTTGCTGCTCTTCATAGAACTGTTGAATTGGACTTAAAAGAGAGTCTATTTTATTTTGCGTGCATTGCTTTTTGTTAAGGTTACGTTTGAAATTTTGAGGTCGAAGTAAAGCTTTATCATTGATATTGTCATCATTGTCTGTCGGAATGCTTTCTTTAGTGCTAACTGTAGTTATGCTGTGCTGTCGTTTGATTCCCCCGGCCGTTGTTATTTTAACCTTTGACTGGTGACATGGTTTTTGTGTAACGTAACTGGTGACGCGCGGCCTGAGAAGCCGCTGCTGTTAAATGGTCCATAGCATCGAAAGTATTTATGCTAGCTTACCTCAGTTTTTAAACTCAGAACCCAAACAACAACCCAACAAGAACCCAAACAAAAAGACAAAAAATCAGAACCCAAAATACGTGCTAAGTTGACGCGTATATCGCACCGTCTGACACCGCTCGGCCTGTGAGACCGCTTGTCACCAGTTAAAGGTTAATACTAAAAGTAGGAGGCAGCATGTCATTTATTTTGACTTTACTAGAATTGTTGTGTTCATTGGGGGTAAATTGTCGTGAAAATGTTAGAGCTGTAATAGTTTCATTACCATTATTATCATTATGTTGAGGCGTGAACGTGTGTCGAGATTTTCTTCGTTTCTTTTGCATGTCTTGAAAGATGGCCTTTCTCTTCGCAAATAAATCAGACAGGTTGTTAACTTCGAAAATAAATCCAATATACATTAATATTAAAATTGATCTTTAAAGTGTTAGGAAGTTTTTTAATATCTTCAGGATTAAGAAAAATTTGTCTTTTAAGGCTTCCTACATAATTTAAATTTGTTTCGTGTATACCTGCTCTTACTCTAAATGACTACAAGTATATATTTGAATAGTAATGTATATAAAACGAAATATTGCCGTTTAGGTTAATTGTGTTAGCACCCACTACCGATTCTGAGTAATTTCTTTCTTGATATTTATCCGACATTAATTTTTTAATTTTTGAAAAAAGCTTCTGATACAGTTTTGTGATTGCTTGACTCATTATTTTTTTAGCACGCGTCAAAGATGGACACCAACAAAGAGAAAATACGCCATATTTTACAGTTTTTCTTCGATAAAGGTGAAAACGCAAGCCAGGCAGCTGAAAATGTGAATTGTGTTTATGGTCCTGATACTGTAACAGCCAATCACGTGCAATTTTGGTTTCGTCGATTCCATTCCGGTAATTTTGACGTCAAAGATACACCACGCTCTGGAAGGCCAATTGTCGAAAATGTCGATAAAATAATGGAAATCGTCGAGTCCGACCGTCACGTAAGCACTGTTTCGATTGCCCAGGAGCTAAACATTGCACAAAAAACCGTTTGGAACCACTTAAATAAGGCTGGATGCAAAAAGAAGTTCGATATATGGGTGCCACACGAGTTATCGCAAAGAAGCCCCATGGACCGAATTTCCATCTGCGAATCGCTGCTGAATCGCAAAAATGTCGATCCATTTCTGAAGCGGATGGTTACTGGTGATGAAAAGTGGGTCACTTACGACAACGACAAGCGACAACGGTCGTGGTCAAATCACGGTGAGCCAGCGCAAACGGTGGCCAAGCCAGGATTGACAGTCAGGAAGGTTTTGCTGTGTGTTTGGTGGGACTGGCAGGGAATCATCTACTATGAGCTGCTCCCCTACGGCCGAGCTCTTAATTCGGACCTGTACTGTCAACAATTGGACCGTCTGAAAGAAGCAATCGCCCAGAAGCGGCCAGCTTTGGCCAATAGGAGAGGAATTGTGTTCTATCAGGACAACGCCAGGCCACATACATCGATAGTGACTCGCCAGAAGCTCCAGGAGCTTGGTTGGAAAGTTCTTATGCATCCACCTTATAGTCCGGACCTGGCATCAAGTGATTACCACCTGTTCCTGTCTATGACGAATGATTTTGCAGGTGAAAAATTCGCCTCAAGAGAAGATTGTAAAAATCGACTGTCCTAGTTTTTTGACAATAGGGACAAGGGTTTCTACGAGAGAGGCATTATGAAATTACCTCAAAAACGGCAACAAGTTATCGAACAAAACGGTGCATATTTGACCTAAATCGTATCATTCTATCTATGCTAAATAAAACCTTCAATTTAATGCAAAAATAATGGATTTCTTTTTACTATACTTAATATATCTGTATAATTATTTTTAGGAAAATTGAATAATCTTTTTTGTTTGAACAAATAATATTTTTGAAAAAATATAAAAATCCTCTGGCAAACTTAAACAACCTTATCACCAACACAATGACGGAGACTTCCATAATTAATTTTTTATAATTACTTCTAGTACAAGTAAATACGCGTCTTTGGCACCACGTGACCACCTTTTTCTTTATATGTGTGTATCATTTATTTGTATTCACTGATTATTTTGACGAATAAGGGTTGTATAGTGTCCCGACTTAGGGCTGTTACTGTAATGAACGATGGCACTTACAACTTTATAACATTTATTTTTCATGCATATTATTGCTTTTGGTACATCATGCACTACAAAATTACAATTTTTAAAGAACTTCCTTTAATTTCGAATATCTTTAATTGTAGAATTAAAATTGTAGTTTAGAGAAGCACATCAACTTCTTGAAATCTCTTACATTCACCACAATTGCTACAATTTTCTTTAATTTCTTGCCCATTTCTTAAGTTATAATTTATAATGTCCTGCAGATTACATTTTTTTTTACGCTTAGGTAAAAAAAGTGAAAGCTTGTCATTAGAGTAGAAACTTCAATTCTTTCATCACAATTCAGGCATCTTATAACAGTAGTTACTTTGTGTTCAATAGCCGTTTTTAATAATTGAAAAGCATTACAAAGATCTTTAAAAAATTGCACTGCATCTTGCTGCTGGGATAAAATATACTTTGTATCTACAAATTGTCTCAGTGATTTAATGTCTACTGAAGTTTTTGAGATGTATTGATTAAATTGAATATTTTTTCTATTTAATGTTTTTAAAATAATAAAAATGAGAAAAAAGCAAACTTCATTTGTATTTTTTTGTAAGGCTATGAATTAACATCTTTTAAAAGTTAAAAATAATACATGTTTTATATATTCTGTACGAATTTCATTAAATTTTTAAATATAAGACATTTATAATATTTTACATAATAATACAGTTAAGTACATTATCAAGTATTTATATTAATGAGGATTATATTTGTTCACGGTTGAAAAACATTGAAATAATAGAATTTTCTTGTATTTTTCGGAAAAACGTACGATGGTCCCAGAAAATACGATTATAAAAATATACAGGGTGACAAATGGAAAGTTGCCTAAAGTATATACATCTCTTTTCCCTTCTACTGTATCGTATAAGGCTGGGCCTACGTAGCTACATTCTAGAATGTTGTCAGTTTCTATTAAGACGCCGTAAAGAGCAATACGTGTACTTTAAAATCAGTGACCTTACTAACGAAGAAAAGGTGTATCTCATCGAGTGCTTTTATTCAAGAGGTAAAAACTACATATAGAGGTTTTCGTACTAAGTTTGGAAGTAAAAGAGTAGCCAGTCAAAATACTCTTAGAAGGTAAGAATGAAAAACATTATATTTGACTTTATCGTATGACCGTATTTTTTAATAAAGCTTTCAAATTTTTTTTCACTTCTTCCTCGGAGTAATTGATAACTTTATCAATTATTATACTCTTGACGATCGTCGTCATGATCTTCCTGGTCCTTCATACACAGTTACAAAAGAAGATAAAGTTGCCGAGGTTGAAAAACATTTTAAGAATAATTCAACGGATTCAATAATAAAAGCTGCAGCAGCTTAAAAACTGAATCGAGAGACACTAAGATTAATAATAAAAAATTTCATTGAGTTACATCCTTACAAAATTTTTTCCTTTCGCTAAGAAACGTGGATTAGTCAAGAACTATTATTTTATGCAAGATGGTGCTACGCCGCATAGAGCTCAGGAGGTATTTAAAGCTATTTACGAAATTTATGGTAAACGCGTCATCGGTTTAGGATATCCCAAGTTTGCACACGCAGGTATAGAATAGCTCCCTTATTCACCGGACTTAAACCCGTGTGATTTCTTATGGGGCTACCTGAAAGATTACTGTTATGTGGAAAACCCAAGATCAAAGATAATTTGAGAAAAGCTATTAAAAAAGGAATTCTAGTATTTCTTCATCTAAAATTAAACAAGTTTTTCATAGTTTCTAAAAATGGCTTGATTATTGTGCAAGTTCAGATGGGGATCACTTCAAAAATATTTACCATTAAAAGTTATACCCTAGCCAGGTTTTGTAATTTTTTTAAAAACGTGATATGTGTCTGTTAAAAATTTTCGATTAAACTGAAACCTATTTCAAATAAAAATGACCACTTCACTGATTTAACACATCGTTCAATAAGTCCCGAGACTAACAACGAAGACGACATTTTTTTTCAAAAATCATTTTTATTCATTAATATCATCTCCTTTTAGAGTGACACAATCTTTTCAACGCCTTTTCAACATTTCTATATCATGTTTATAGAAGGATTTATCCTTTGCTTCAAAATAGGCTTCAGTTTCGGCAATGACCTCATTCGAGCCAAATTTTTTTCCCTGGAGCATTTTTTTTTAGATCAGCAAAGAGCCAGTAGTCGCTGGGGGCTAAATCTGGCGAATACGGGGAGTGGGGAAGCAAATCAAAGCCCAATTCGTTCAATTTTGCCATTGTTTTTATGGACTTGTGGCATGGTGCATTGTCTTGGTGAAAAAGGATTTTTTTCTTCTTCATGTGCGGTCATTTTGCTGCGATCTCCTCTTTCAAACGTACCAACAAGTCAATATAATAATCACTGTTGATCGATTTACCTTTTTCCAGGTAGTCAATGAAAATCACGCCATGTGTATCCCAAAAAACAGACGCCATGACTTTTATATTGTATAATGCACAAATATTATATATTGTATAATCCATCATATGTAATATAATTTAATAGTATAATATATATTACATATTTTAAAATCGTATTACACACATATAATATGTACTTAGGCTACAAAAAAAAAACGATAATTTTGGAAAAGTGGCGATTTTTTTCTCAACGTAGTCTCCTCTTAGCTTGATATACTTGACCCAGCGATGCTCCAACTTCTTTAACCCGTCTGAAAAATACGTTTTCTTGAGGTCTGCAAAGTAGGCGTCCGTGGCGGCGATGACCTCCTCATTCGACTCAAATTTCTGTCCGGCGAGTAACTTTTTCAAATTTGGAAACAAAAAGAAGTCGCACAGGGCCAAATCTAGAGAATACGGTGAATGGGGTAACATTTCGTAGCCCAATTCGACCAATTTGGCCGTGGCGACGGCGGAGGTGTGAGCCACTGTTTCGATTGTTTCTAGATCTCTGGTTTGTACCAGCGGACCCACGTTTCGTCGACGGTCACAAAACGACGCAAAAGCTCCTTCGGATTGCAGTTAAATAGCATCGAACACTGCTCTGAAGTGGTCTTACGGTTATGTTTGTTGTCCGGAGTGAGCAAACGTGGTGCCGATCGCACCGACAGCTTTCTCATGCCCAAAATTGCATGCAGGATATGACTTACGCGGTCTTTTGAGATGCCTACTGTCTGAGCTATCTCGCACACCTTCAATCGGCGGTCTGCCAATACAAGATCATGGATTTTGGTTACGTTATCCTTCGTGGTAGCCGTTTTCGGAGAACCTGGGCTCATCGTAGGACCGTAGCAGGCGTAGCTCATCAAAAACCGATGTGCGACCACGTTGAAACTCGTTAAACCAATTTTTTACGGTCGCCATCGCAGGAGCAGAGTCACCGTACACAGAATCCAAGCGCTCTTTGATTTCACTGCGCGATTTCCCTTCCAAAAACAAGAATCGTATCACCGACTGATATTGTTCTTTCTCCATTTTTCTAAAATCCGCGGACATGCCCGCTTCCACACGCGGTCAAAACCAAACTACAAGTCCGATTCGGCTGTAATTTTGACAGTAGTTGTCTACGAGAATGTACTACATGATAGTGAATTTTGTCTAGCGATAGTGGCGCCATCGGGCGGTGAGGCTAAGTACTTATCGTACCGCCCTCGTAAAAGACATCCTAGACATAAAACTATCAATTTCAAATCGCATCTACCTTGAAGAAGTGAAGTGTAATGTTCACGGAACATTGTCGGCTATAAGAAGTCAACACGCAAGTTAACTTGAAGAAGAATACACTATAACAAATTCTCGTCTTCAAAGCTTTAAACCTTTATTAAAATATAGTATGTTCTGAAATACCAGCTGTATGGAAAATTTGGAAATTACCTTTGGAAGTACCTCAGACTTTTGATGCTATGGCACTCTTAAAAAATATATCTCTTCTTGCAAATCGTCAACTGTAGATGCTTAATGATATCCGTTTCCTTATATAGGATAAACCAGCAGCGTGTCTTCGTGCTAAATCCACAGGAAAATCCGGTGACTTTATAGCCTTGACATTGTTAAGATCTAAAATGAGCAATAATATTAACGTGGTAAAAATTCTACTAAAAACTATAGGTGCATCAGCCCCAAACATTACATCACTACTGAGTTATTGCACGAATATTTTGCATCTTTTTTTTGTATAATATATCTCCTCCTCTGCAATTGTCAGGTATTTCAGATCAAAAATGAACCTTTGATCGCCAACTCTGCCGACGTCTGTACTTTTCAGTTGATACATGCAAATAATATTGATCGAGCCTTTGTTAACCTATTAACAACCGAATGCAATGGATTTCTGCATGAACTTTAAATAATTGAAATACATACTAAACGCAGATGAAAGCATACCAAATCGACACTATCTTGTGCCGTATGCACAAGATAGTGTCAATTTCGACGCCATCATTGAATTCAGTAGTACAGTATGAGCCAACCACGTAATAATACGGCAGCGCAAGAAACGTTGCGCTCAGCTAAAACTTGCCGCACAACACGTCCACAGCACCTCGAAGCGAGTCGAACTGAGTTAAATTATTCTTGTCTAGTTAATTAAGTTGGTGTAATAAAAGCTTTAATGAACAAACTAATCTAAGAACTAAGACTAAGATTACTTGGCTTGCAAATAATAAATAGACATTCTTGAATTCGCATTTGCTTATTCAAACTCCCACGTGTCCACGCATACTCTCGCAGATTAAAAATATAGTAATTAGCATCGATCGCTAAAACAGAAAATGGTGATAAATAGTTTGTTTAACATATTTACATGTAAATTATAAAATTATTAAAAATTAACATGATGTTTTAACAGATATTTTAACGATACCTATTTTTCACATTTTTCTTTCGTTAAAATTACCATTTTTGGGGACGCCATCTTTAATTTCAAAATCTCTTAGCCCCTAAGGTTTCACGTTCATATATCGCATAAACCGATTAGACAGGTTTTGAGAATTAGTTTTAGAACGAGTAATCTAACCAATTAATAGGTTCTTTAGGTCGCTGAAACCGAATCTAATGTCCATTTGATCCAAATAAGACAAGGTTAAGGTCAAATGTAGGTCAAATCTTACAAATCAGATTTAAAACGAATAGTCGTACTAGCTAACAGGTTTTTTGGGTTGCTAAGGCTAATCTGGCGTCTGTTTGACTCTAACAAGCCAAACTCAAGATCATTTAGAAGCCATGTGATGACCAATAAACTCCACTATCTTAGGCCTGAGATGCTAAACGTTATAAACCTATAGTCTAGAAATCTAAACTTTACAAGGGTGAAGTGAAAAATTTCCGGCCTAATAAAGAAAAACAACGTTTTTGGTATTTCTTTCTTTATTTTTCAACATAATCTCCATCAAGATGTATATTATTAAACGATAAATTTCTTATAACGGTGCTCTAACGATACCATTTTAATAGTAATATGTCAAGTCTCTTAAAATACTCATTTACAGCATCGATGACTCTCTCGCTGGTATCAAATTTTTTACCTCCGAGCCATTTTTTAAGGTTAGGAAACAAATGATAGTCTCTAAAGGCTAAATCTGGTGAATATGATGGTTGGGGTAACAATTTGAACTTGAATTCGTTGATTTTAGCCATCGCAACAACTGACGAATGGGCAGGTGCGTTGCCGCGATAAAACAAGATTTTTTCTTTGCCAAGTGAGATCGTTTTTTTCACTTTGTCTTTTAAACGCTGGAATAACTCTGCGTAGTATTGACCAGTGATGGTTTTATTTTTTCCCAGATAATATATGGAAATAATTCCTTTCTCATCGCAGAAAACAATCGCCATAACCGTATTTGCCGATAAAATTTGTTTTTGCCTTCTTTGGAGTCGATTTACCTGTACCAATTTATTGCTTCGTCTGCGTTTGGTTCACCTGAACCAATCCAAGTTACATCTACAGTTCTCAACGAGACAAATTCGCTAGGATTTCGTTTGTACAGCGCCAAATTTTTAATTAAAGCAGTTTTCGATTAACCATTAGACAACGCGGCACCTACCTAGCACACAGCTTCTTCATCCTCAAATGTTCATGTAAAATATTGCGTACACTTTTAGCTGAAATCTTTGTGACCTCAGCGATATGCTTTACTTATAATCTGCGGGCCCTCATCACTACTTTATGAATTTTTTTAATCATTTCAGGATTTGTGACCTCAGCAAGGCGTCTTAAACGTGGTTTGTCAGAAGTGCTCGTGCAACCCTTCTTCAATTCAGAAACCCACTTTTTAACCATAGAATATGATGAACAAGAGTATTTCAGTGAGGAAAATAGTTCTTTAATTTGTAATGGTATTAGGCCTTTTAAGTAAAAGTATTTGATAACCGCGTGCTTCTCTGATTTTTCTATCTTTACGTAAGAAACTAAGGCGTTTTATATTAGGACGTTGAATAAGTTCTCGCTACTTTTTTTTTACAAAATAAAATCTTTATTTAAAATATAAAACACAAAAACATTTCACTTAAAATATTGCCTATCATTAGAGACCATTTTCTCCCATCTTGCTGGCAGTATATGAATTCCCCGTCGGAAAAACGATGTCTTTTAAGACTATCCAAAAATCGATCCATTCTTCAGTACCTTCGTGAGAATGGAAGCGCTGCTCAGCCAGACCCTGTGCTATCGAACGAAATAGGTGAAAATCGGAAGGGACTATGTCAGGTAAATACGGCGGGTAGAGTAGAACTTCCCATTGTCGTTTTGTTTTCAGGGCTCGACTTAAATGCATCAATTAAAGTCGATAGCGATCTCCCGTGATAGTCTCATTCGGTTTCAGCAGCTCATAATAAATGACACCTTGCTAATTTCACCAAATGCAGAGAAGAAGCTTCTATTTGGTTTTGCGGACGATGTTGATGCATGGCCGGGCTCACCCCACGATTCTCTACGCTTTGGATTATCGAGGTATATCCACTTTTCATTGCCAGTCATGATTCGGTGCAAAAAACCTTTTCTTTTCTGCCGTTAAAGCAGTAGTTTACATGTGAGAAAACGCTCTCAGCTTCAATTCATACGGCACCTAATGTCCTTGGTTCTGGATCATTTCTAATACTTTTAAACGTTTTCAAACTGTTGTCACTCATCTACTTGTAATATTTTCTGCTAGCGTCTGAAATCGGTCTTGATCAACTAATTCATCCAATTCTTTGTCTTCAAATTTTTTCGGTGCGCCAGAACGTTCTTTATCCTCAAGTTCAAAATCATTATTTTTGAAGCGTCGAAACCAGTCTCTGCATGTCGAATCCGACAGAGCATTGTCACCGTAAGTCTTAACGAGAATTCTGTGTGATTCAGCTGCAGATTTCTTTTGAATAAAATAGTGCAATAAAATTCCTCGCAAGTACATTTTATTTGACACAAAAGTAGATATTTTCAGAACAATTAAAAAATTACTTTGTTTACACTAAAGTGAACTATCATACACTGGAATTTAAGGTTGCATTACAAATACAGTACTTACTTGCAGGTGCATCACCATTCGAAATTCCATGCACGGACTACTGCTACTGCCATCTTTGAAGAATCAGCGAGAACTTATACAAGGTCCTAATACAATCAGCTCTCAAACGTAAACTAACAGAGCAATTAATCTGAAAATTTATATACAAGCTAGTGAGATATTAGGCTACAGAATAAAAGCTAAACACTTGACCTGCTGCCGCCTTTACTAGGTCAGGCCGGAAACTTTTCACCCCACCCTCGTAAAATCCCAAGCTCATAATCTCAAGCCTACAAACCTTAAGCCCACAATTTTAAGCCTATAAACTTCAAGCCTAAATTCACATACCTTTAATTCATAAACTCTAAAACTAAACACTACAAGCCGATAATTTTATGTCTATAAGCCTTAAGCTCACAATCCAAGTCTACACACCTCAAGCCTACTACCCTTTTACACACCCTAAGCTCACAAACCTTAAGTCTTAGAGGTCTTAGAGTTGCAAGGCAAGAGGACTTGCGTTAATCAAGCACCCTTAAGCGTGAGAGGCGAGGGGATTCACGCCAATCAAGCACCCCGAAGGGAACGAAATTTGCTACGTCTTCGATGTCGTTCGTGGGTGACGCTAAAAGTAAATACTATATTAAATGATATATAGTAGCACATACGTACACAAATTTATAGTTTATAAATAAATCTAAAACCACCAACTCTGAAAATAAACATAACAAATACAAACCCTAAACTTACAAGTTGGGTACCAAAGCTTACAAGTTAGTTATCAAACTTACCAAATCCAAGTCCTTAAGGTTTGTGGGCTTCGGGTATGTAAATTTGTGGTCGTCTCAGGCTTAAGATTGTGAAGATTATTGGTCATGATATGTCATTTATAAGTCATGACCTGACTTTTATATGACCTTGAATTTAACGTAATCAGAGTCAAACCGGCACCAAATTCAGTTATAGTGACCCAAAAACCTGTTAACTAGTACAATTACTGGTTTTAAATTTAATTAAGACTCGAGCTTTATTTGACCTTTACCCTGGCTTGTTTGGATTAAATGGACATCCGATTCGGTTTCAACGATCCAAAAAATCTACTAATTAATTACATTACTCGTAATATAGCTAATTCTCAAGATTTTGCCTTCATTTGACCTTGACACTAACCTGTTTAGATCAAACGGGCACCAAATTCGGTTTTAGCTATCCAAAAAATGTATGAAAATAATAATCTTATCTGCAAGACCATCCATTTGTGTGGTAGAAATAAAAGTATTTATTAGTTATTTTTTATAATTGTTTACAATTTTACCTTTCAAGGATGATTTTTATCTCAGAAAATGAAATTGGGCTGCTACAAAAACTACGTGTCTTATATATTCTCCACATTCTACCAGTATGCAAAATTTCATTTAATTTGGTTAGTAGCATTTGCATAGCGTTACTTGTTAGTTGAACTTTGTAGTGGTTCGATTCATCATGGTGTCTACACCGACTGTTCGGAGTGAGCTTTGATAATACCACTCTGTGAACCTCACCTCCCAAATTTACCATCTGAGACGCGCCCCATTGCCTTGTTGCCAGTGACGTCAAAACTTTTCGAACGCATTATTCACGACAAACAGATGAGTTATATTTTTTCTTATAAACTACTTAATGAGCATCAGCCTAGCTAAGAAAGCATCATTCAACCCATAAGGTCCTTCTTGGTTATACGTAAGAGGTCTAGCGATCGAGCAGTACAGTCATGCCACTTATACTTCTTGACTTTTCTAAAGCATTTGACATGGACTCTCACAAGCTTATCTTAAAGAAACTGCGGGCGCTTTGTTGTTCTAACGTCGTATTTAGATGGTTTGCTAGTTATTTATTGGGGAGGCACCAAGCTGTGCGTGCTTAAGACGGATCATTCTCTGCCTTCATTTAGACTTCTATCGGTGTTCCATGTAGTAGTGTACTTGGTCTTCTTTTTATTATTTTAACCAACAATCTTCCAGGTGTACTCAAGTAGTCATCGCATGCTATTCACGCTGACGATACTCGTATTTACCTGTACTGCCGTCCATCAGAGCTACATAAATATATGCACAGACTCAATGAGAATACTATGGAGATTTTTGGCTGGGTTGAGAAATTAAATTAGAGTTAATCCTGGCAAGGCACAATTCATTATTTATGACGGTCAATCTTATATTTCAATCATCAACTTGGATTCTTTTTCATCACTTATCATTGCCATCAATGATACTCCTATTCAATTAAGTCTTAGATTTAGGTATTCCTTGTCTCCTATTCAAACCGAAATGATCAGATTTGTCGATGTGCTAGTTGCGTTCGTAGAGCGCTATATTCCCTGAGATTTTATCAACATGCGCTCTCTTGTGGTCTAAAACAGCGCTTGGTAGAATCACTAATCTTTCCTCACTTTGATTACGCGTGCGTGATATTTGATAGGCTTACGCGAGAACAAAATTTAAAGCTGCAGCGTTTGCTCAATACCTGTGTCCGCTTTGTGTATGGTTAACATATATCCCGTGGAGAGAAACGGTGACTCCATACCGTCTTTCTCTTGATTGACTATCGGTATAAAATAGACGTTCGCTCTTTTTGGCCATACTAGTTTTCAACACCATCTCGTTTGGCCAACCTTATTATTCAGTTAGGCTTTTTACGTTGCCCTCAAACACTTTACCAGACAACAAACAGAAGTTTTGGAAAGGTCCTTTTATATTACAGGGTTCAAAATCATCTACTTGTTGGCAGATAGGCTTAAAGTTTTTGATCTCGATTTCTCTCGGATGTTGAAAACATTAATATGTGAGCATTTGATGATGACGAGGTTGTACGGTAGCAATCTCGGGTTTCAAACGATGCTAGGCTGATATTGAACCCAATTTCTCGCAATACCGTTCTCTAACGGCTGCTTAATTTGGCATTGTGAACTTTTGTGAACTTAAATGCATTTTTTAAACAACTTATATGTGATGTGTCGCTAGTTTGTTAGATTTACCTATTACTTTACTCACATAGTTCATATTACATAGTTACAATTCTTATTTAATTTTTAGTTATATTTGTAAATTCTACTTAAAAAGTTACGTTTGAAAACTCTAGCGATATTTTACAACGTGCCATATTTTACATATTACAATGTAGCTATTTTTAATACATAGAAAAATATTTTTGTTTGTGTATTGGTTCCTATATAAAATATGTAATACTTGCAACAATAATGCAAATTTATTCCTGTAGAAAAACCCAGGAGACATGGAGAATAACTTCTTTCAATACATGTATAGAGACCCAAGTAACACAACTCTTCTCGGCACACACACATTTAGAGAAATAAATATACCAAAGCTGCGTTTTTGTTGGAAGGTGCGGGAAAGACTCAGGAGTCTAAGAAGACTTATGCTGATGCCTAACAAGCAAAAATTTCCACGATGTGTCCACGACCGAGTCTTCGAGCCTAGAGAAGCGTGGGCCCGCGACAGTCATTTTCCAACTTCGGTAACAATCAAGCAGGTGTGTAATAAGATCGCCGTGCTATGTAAGAAAAAACTATATTGAGAAAATTGGCGTTATTCATTGATTGGCCCCCGATTCCTCCAACTTATCTTTCTTGCACGTGGGGATCCGAAACGGACTTCCAGGTTCCCGGAACGATCAGTATTCTCAGGTAAAAGTTATCATTGATTTCTATGTATTTAGTTTTCTTTGATGAACCCCTTTTCCATAACCGGGTGATCCGTTATCCGATGAGACAGAGGTGCCTTCGGGAATTCCCGTGAGTTATGCCTGGCAATAGGGCGCTTTCCAGATCGCGATAAGCGAGCGGGCCCGTATGGTACGGGTTGGTGGGTCCCGCATAAAATAAATATTAAAGTTTCAGGCTAAGCATGTTCCTCTGCACGTAACAATAAGATATACACGTATTTAGCATAAGTTCACAAAGTAAAAAGCTAACTGTATATGGTACGAGGGCAGTCCCAAAAGTACCCGACCCGACAGAGAAAACAATAAAAAAATTGCGAAAATGTTTTTTATTTTTCAACATATTCTCCTTTCAGTTCGATACACTTTTCCCAACGATGTTTAATAGCTTCGGTACCCGCTTTAAAGTAGGAACCGTCAAGCTCCTCAAAATACCTATTAACCGCAGACTCTACCTCTTCATTGTTGGCAAATCTTTTGCCACCGAGCCATTTTTTCAAATTCGGAAAAAGAAAATAATCCGAGGGAGCCAGATCTGGCGAATAGGGTGCGTGAGGAAGCAATTCGAACTTCAACTTATTGATTTTAGCCATCGCAATGACGCACGTGTGGACTGGTGCGTTGTCGTGATGAAACAATTCTTTTTTTTTCGTCAGATGTGGCCGTTTTTTCTTGATTTCATCACTCAAACGCTGCAATAAGGCTGCATAATATGCGCCGTTGATTGTTTTTCCTTTTTCGATATAATCAATAAATATTATTCCACGCGCATCCCAGAAAACGAATGCCATTACCTTGCCAGCTGACTAAACTGTCTTTGCTTTCTTTGGAGCCGGTTCTCCCTTTTTAGTCCACTGCTTTGACTGCTCCTTGGTCTCAGGTGTGAAATGATGGACCCATGTTTCGTCTATGGTTATGAATCGACGCAAAAACTCGGCTTTATTGCTGCGAAATATTGTCAAACACTCGATGGAAACATCCTCACGTTGCTGTTTGTGCTCCATTGTGAGCAAACGCGGCACCTATCTTGCGCACAGCTTTCTCATGTCCAAATTTTCGGTCAAAATGCGATGCACAGCACTTTTTGAAATGCCTGCCATGTCTGCTATCTCGCGCACTTTTAGTCGACGGTCATCCAATACCATTTTGTGGATTTTCTTCACATTTTCTGACGTAGTGACCTCACTTGGTCGACCACTGCGGTGTTCATCTTGGCAGCTCGTATGACCTCGCTTAAACTCAGCTACCCAATATTTGATTGTTGTAAACGAAGGAGCAGACTTCCCCGGAGTAGAATCCAACTCGGCTTTGATATCGGTTGGACTTAGACCTTTTAAATGAAAGTATTGTATCACATAACAATGTCCGATTTTTTCCACATTTACAAATTCACTGAGAGCGTTCACTTTGGATGTCTGTAAAAAAAATAATAATAAACGTACCGTTATGAATTTTTCACATTAAGTTGTTGAAAGGTGGTATTGTCAATCGCAGTAATTGTTTTTTTAAAACAAGCTGTATTCATAAGTCAGGTCGGGTACTTTTGGGACTACCCTCGTACACAGATTGTTGGACTGCATCCGTATGTGGAATGAAAGTTTGCATAATGTTAAACACCGTATGTAAATTTAAAAATTTTTGGACTTTTTAAATCGAAACTTAAAACTCGGCCAAAATTATTTCAGATAAAATTAATAATTTCTAAAGATGTATACAACTTTTTTTTTAAATTAATTATTACTTATTTAAAAAAAAAATAATCACAAAAACAAAATTCTAGTAAAAAATAAATAAAAAATATATATTTAAAACATACCAATTATCAAAACTTATGACTTACTAAATTAGATGTTGGAACTGCCGAAGATACAGATATGGATGAAGTTAAAGTTTGAGCAACACCTTGCTTTAAAAGCATTTGTTTTTTTAACTGGAGTTCTTCTAGAATTTTCCTATTTTGTATTTCTAGAAATAAATTTATTGATATAATTACTATCAAAAAAATGTAATAATTATTTATTGTTCGTTTTATAACGTTTATTATCATAATATTGTATATAATACAAGTATGAAAATATTTTATTCTACAAAACAACAAAGGACTGCGTTTATTTATGCAAATAATATTTTTGTATGAGAAGCTATGAAAATAGTTATCGCAGCCATATTAATATTTATTTTATTATATAATTTTTTAAAAAATAAAATAATAATTAAAATGTATAGATTTTATGTAACGTAATTAATACATATAATATTATAATTCTTTGCGGACGAGAGGCGACTATCGCCATGACGTTTCGCGCTACAGAAAAAGTGGCGACCGTCAGTGTTCTGTAAATATACATAAACTATCAAAATATAATGTTCTTGTTAAATAATTTGTACATAAAGTTATTTTGTTGTGCCCTGTAAGACACTAGAAACTTCTGTGAAAATTGCCTCGTTCTGCTACCTTAACTGGCCAAAAAAGCCGTAGTTTGCAAAGGATTGTTTACAGAACATTACTCACTGAATTATTTAAAGATGATTTGATTGCCACAGTGAGACTTCACGTCCTCATGCACCGTTTACTTAATATTAAATCATAATTAGAGCTCCAAGGATAAATAGTAAGTCATGCGACAATCTTTATATCATAAACTAACTTACAGATGCAGGTGATAATTTATCAGTGTCCATAATTTCTCCAGTCTGTCATCGTGCAAACGATAAAAGATAGCGACATTTAATCAAAGTATCAACATTTACATTTACTTAAAATAAATTTCAAAAAGACATAGCGAATACTTCCATCATTTAGAATATTCAGGATTTTTAATATTTTGAGGATCAAACGGTTTTAATTTACAATTTCGACCCGGGAAACATAATCAGCGTCCCAAAAGACCTTTATATATACCTCCCATGCATATACAATATTTTTTTCCAATTTTAAAAAATTTAACACAGAACATTACAGTCTTCGGCGGAAAGGACGCATATATACGTCTAGGTCTGACTCGTAAATATTCAGTCTTAGTTTGAGTTTAAGTTGGGGATCTTCAATTACTTTTTCATACAAATAATGAGTTTTGAAAATTTCTAAAATCACGGCCCTCTAAGAGCTAAGTCGCTATGTTATAGTGCACAATAGTTTAAATATCGAGGGTTACCGACATATTAACATAAGTGGCATAAAAAGTTTAAAATTGGAAAAATTATTGCGAGCTTTTATAATTAAATTCTCATCTCTAAAATAATTTTTTTTTGGAAACACTATTTTTAAATCGTAATGTTAAATAAGTAAAAAGTTTACTTAGGCTTGTGCTTTACAGTATTCGGTATAAATAGTTAAAACATTGGAATAATTCTTATAGAGCTTAACAATTAAAATCTCACCCTTAAAACGATCTCTTTTACATGAAATTCGTTTCAAATCGCCAAGTTGACCCATTTGAGACGACGATTTTTTTCGAAAACGGTCCCCAGGAGCGAAATTTTTTTTTCTTGATATTGCACATTACTGTTATTGCACACACGGTGTGCAGGCCGTCTTATAGCCTCGAAAATCAATTTCACACACGGTGTGCAATCGGTCTCGAATGGGTTAGGTGAGGAAAAGGTTTAGGCGTCGAGACTAACTCACGTTTCAACACATCTGGCATAAAAAATTTAAAAATTTGAGTAGGTATCGTAGACTTCAATAACACAGGCACACTAAAAGTAGGTCGATTACAAAGACTAGAACAATCATTTCTTATCTATTTTAACAAGTTAAATTTAAATCCGGAGACAGAAACAGACTTTATCCAGTGATTTTTTAAAGGCCAAAATCCACCCTCAAAAAATTTTATTGTTTATGCGAATGGAATTGGAAAATGGTCTGAGTCTGACTACAATACCTTATCGACATGTATTTTGACATGCTGAATCCATACTTAAAGCCAAAAATGCTCCTCACTCTATCATTTTTTGTTTAAATGGCTAAAGCCTACCTTTAAAAGCGGGAGATACACGAGAATTTCACATGCAAATGGAATTGGGAAATAAGATAATGTGACGTTTTTGCCTAACTTTTATGCGTTTTGACGTTTTTAATCTAAATCCAGAGTTGAATTTGTGCTATCTTCTTCTGGTTTGCTAGTTTTGTTTGGTTTGTCAGTAATAAAGCAAGAACCATTGAGTGAAAGTGACTACAAGTTAATGTATGTCTTTGAATGCAGCGATGCTAAAATAGAAATTTTGAAAAGTTCATTTATAGCTTTCGCTTTTTGTAACGTACCTTTCTATCCTTAAACGATGTATGTAAGAGATTTCTGCTTCTTTTCCGGTTCTTTAAGTGTGTTTTCCTCTAAAAATTTGCCATCATTTTAACATCCTACCATCTTTGGTATTTTCGCTCCATCTCTTTTATCTAGCTAAAAGATTGCACATTGCTTTTTGCTATAATCTACAAGATTTTCGAGGAAAAAGTCAAGATGAGAGTGTACAAAACGAAATTTTAAATTTATTAAATACCAGGCTGTTCAATAAGTTTTGCGGTTTGACAAGAGAGGGTGTTGCTACTAGCCTAAATTTTTTTTGTTTTGTTGGTACACTCTTCATATAAACGTATGTGAAGTTTCATTTTAATCTGTCAATTCATTCGTTGTTGACAAGCCATTTAGTATCGACGTGTTACAGTATTTTTTTACACTGGAAAAAATTAAGTTCCGTGCAGTGATTAAATTTTTATTTTTGGAAGGTTTAAAAGCAAAGGAAATTAATGAACGAATGTTGAAAGTGTATGAGCACTTTTCGCCTTTAATTAGTACAGTAGAAAGATGGGTTGCTGAATTTAAACGTGGTCGTACAAGCCTTAAAGACGATTCACGTCAAGGACGTCCAAAAACAGCAACAACACCAGAAATTGTAGAAAAAATACAAGATATCGTAGTGGAAAATCGTCGAGTGACTAAAAGAGATTTAGTAGAAGCCCTAGGCATCTCATTGGGCAGTGTGAGCGATATTTCGACTAAAGTATTGGGTTTCAGAAAGCTGTGTGCACAATGGGTGCCGCATTTGCTAACAATGGAACAAAAACACATTCGAATGCGACTTTCTCAGCAACATTTAGAGCGTTTTCGAAAGGATAAAGTGGATTTTGTGCGTCGATTCATCACTATGGATGAGACTTGGGTCTATCACCATGATCCTGAATCAAAACAAGAGGCTAAAGAGTGGTGTGAATCTAGTTCTTCTGCTCCGAAACGAGTTCGTGTCCAGAAATCGGCCAAGAAGGTGTTAGCATCAATTTTTTGGGATGCGAAAGGAATTTTGTTTGTGGATTACTTGCAAATTGGTAAAATAATAAATTCTAAATATTATTGTAACCTTTTGGACCAGCTGAAGAAAAAAATTCGTAAAGAAAGACCCGGTTTGCAGAAGAAAAAAATCCTTTTTCATCAGGACAATGAACCGTGTCACAAGAGCATTTTTAAATGGCTAAAATCCATGAATTAAAGTTCGAATTGTTGGAGCATCCACCGTATTCACCAGATTTGGCCCCTAGCGACTTCCATCTGTTTCCAGACCTGAAAAAATTCATGCGTGGAAAGCGTTTTTCATCAAATGATGAGGTCATAACAGATGTGAAAGCGTATTTTGCAGCCCTTCCAGATTCTCACTTCAGGGATGGAATTCATAAATTAGAATCTCGTTTGAACAAGTGTATTCAGGAAGACTATACTGAATAATAAAGTATATTTCAAACCATAAAATTGTGTTTTTCTTATCGAACCGCAAAACTTATTGAACAGCCAGGTAACCTAGGGTTTTGTAATTTGTTAATATTTCATTAAGTAAATCCTGGAAATTTTCACTTTTCTTGTTTCCTAAGAGAATCTGAGAAATGTTTTTGAAACTTACAAGTAATCCTATCCAACTGCGACTCACCACATAAAATGAAACTTTGCCTACTGGTTGAAAATGTAAAAATAAGAGACACGTATTATTTTATAGCGGCCTATTTTCATTTTTTGAGATACAAATCACCTCTAACAGGTGTAAAATAGTGAACATTCATAGTAAAAGAACCAAAACTAAGTGCTTGTGTTTCCACAATACAAAAGGATGGTTTTGTGTTTGACCTCCTCATTTGAAAAAAATCTTTTACTTTCAAGCCATCTTCTTAGGTTTGGGAAGAGGTAATAATCACTGGGGGACAGTCCGGAGAATAAGGCGGATGGCAAAGTAATTCAAAGTGCAGTTTATCAACTTTTACCATTGATTGCAACGATTTGTAAGCTGGTGCATTGTCTTGCAAAAACAGAAATTTTTTCCTCGCCAAATGACGCCGTTTTGCTTGATTTCCTTAATCGGTTTAATAATGAACAATAATACATCCCTGTCATTGTCTTTCCTTTTTCCAAAAAATCTATAAAAATTAGTCCGTGTGCATCCCGAAATACGGAGGCCATAACCTTCTCGGCCGATTTTTAGGTCTTCGGTTGTTTGGAAGCGCTGCTACCAACTTCTATCCACTGTTTTGATTGTTGCTTGGACTCTGGTGTAAAGTGGTGGATCTAGGTTTCATCAACAGTTATTAACCGGCAAACTAAGTCTTTTGGATTACGCTCGAATAGCTCCAAACAATGCTTTAACCACGAGCACGTTGCCGTTTTTGGTCAAGGGTAAGCAAATGCGACACCCATCTTGCGGTTAGCTTTTTTATTCCAAATTTTTATGTGAAATGTAAATAATCAATCCAATTGATATGCCTGTGATCTTAACCAACTCACGCACTTTAACTTTAGAATAATTAAGGACAATATCATGAACTTTTTTAACCATTTGTTCAGTAGTAGCCGTTTTTTCTAATCCACCGCCATGTTCGCTTTTTGTGCTCGAATGACCCCTTTTAAATTCAGCAAACCAATAATAAACAGTTGTTACCGACAGAGCTGATTCGCTATAATATTTATCGAGTTGTTCCTTCGTTTCTTCTGCATTTTTTCTACGTAAAAAATAATGTTTGGTAAGTGCATGCAATTCGACGCTATCCATGTTTAAAAAAAATTTCGAGGTAGACTGCTTTCAATAATTGTACGAGGGTGGTTCAAATATGATCGAGACAAATGCTCTGACACGTTTATTTACTAGCGAAAAAATTTACAAAAATTCAATAATTGTAACTCTATGAATAATTGATATATCAATCTGAAACTTTCAATATAATTGAAGCAACATGTTGAACGTACACATTTTGATCGAGTTTAGTGCTGCCATCTGTTCGAGCCCAGCTGCATGTTGAACAACCTAGTAACTCTAAAATGAGTAATTGAATTAGTTTATAGGTTTCTTGGGCCACTAAAACCGAATTATGTCTGATTCCCAGTTGATCTAAATAAGTCACGGTCATAGGCCAATGAAAGTCGAATCTTAATTAGATTTAAAACGAGTAGTCATACCAGTTGACTGATTTTTTGGTTTGCTAAAACTGAATATGGCGTCAGTTTGCCTCTAAAAAGTACATTCAAGGAGATTTAAGTCACGTCATGACCAATAAACTCCACATAATCTTAATCCTGGGTCTTAAATTCTAAATTAAAAAAAACAAAGCTCACAATTCCCAGCCCACAAATGTCAAATCGATAACTTTCAGCCTAGAAACCCTAAGCCCACAAACCACAAGCCTGCAATTTGAAACCTATGAACTTCAAGTCCAAATTCACATACTTCTAGATCATAAATTCAAAATCCATACTCCACAAGCCAAAAATTTTATGCCTATAAACTTTAAGCCCGTAATCCAAGCTCACAAAGTTCAAGAAAGTCCATAATTTTATACATATGAATCCTAGCATCACAAACCTCATGTTAACAATTTCAAGTTTATATATTTAGAATCTGAATAAAGATTTGCCGTTTTTTGTATAAATTGATCCTTTATTTAAAAAAAATAATAAAAAATAAGTCAATTAAAGTATTGCCCATCGCTGGAGATTACTTTTGCAAATCTTTCTGGCAGCATTTGAATTCAACGTCGAAAACACGAAATTTCTTTTGTAGCTATCCATGAATCGATCCATTTTTTCGTTTCTTTATATGAAGTAAAGTGCTGCTCAGCCAGGCAGTTAGTCATTGATCAAAATAAATAGTAATCAGAAGGCGCAATGTCTGGAGAGTACGGCGGGTAGGGTAACACTTCTGATTTCAGCGTTTCCAGGTATACTTTGACCGGTGACGCGACACGCGGCCGAGCGTTATCATACAGCAAAATCACCTAATCGTGTCTTTGCTCATACAGCGGCCGTTTTTCTTTTAATGCTCGGCTCCAACGCAATAATCGTTGTCGATAGAGATTACCTGTGGTGGTTTGGTTAGGTTGGAGCAGCTCGTAATACACTACGTCCAGCTGATCCCACCAAATGCTTGGTTGGGTGCTTCCATTCAGCACTTTAACGCTTAGTTTCGGGATCATATTGAAAACACCATGTCTCGTCACCAGTCACAATTGAATATTTCAAGTTTGGGTCCTTTTTTGACTCTTTAATTAAATCCTTACAATGTTGAATTCGGAGCAATTTTTCGTAGTCGGTCAATTTGTGTGGAACAAAGCGTGCACACACCTTCCGTAGATTCAAATGATCGGTCAAAATGCTATGAATTAAATTTTTGGATATATTCAATTCCATTTCCATGTATCGCAATGAAGATTTTGGCTCATTTTTTATAAATTCACGCACTTTTTCAATGTTACTTTGAATCACCACGGTATTCGAAGGACCTGGATGTTCGTCGTCCTGAATGTCTTCACGAGCTTCCTGGAACCGCTTATAACACTCATACACTCTGGTACGGGATAGACAATTATCGCCATAAACTTGTTTCAGCAAATTATGCGTCTCAGTAAAGGATTTACCGAGTTTAAAACAGAACTCAATATTTGCTCTTTGTTCGAAGTTCATTTTTCGAGCGATGCCACAAACACACTGTCACTTTGAGCGCGATATTTTGGTTTCCATTGAACCAAATGTCATGCAATTTTGACAGGATGTCAGTTAAGAATGGACCTTTCCATTGCTAACATCCACCAAAAGGTGGCGCCAATATAAATCGATGTTTTGAAAACGTTCCGTTTTCCATGGGATACACTGTGTAGTGTAACGTTGGAATGACGGTTCACTGCGTTAATTTGAGTAACGTAAACTTGTCGTTGCCTTTTTGAGCCTGAGCAGTCATTATTTATTTATCTTAATTTTTTCATTTAATTAATTAATTATTCATTTTATAAAATTATTATAAGGGTATTGCAGGAGAAATTCGTGACATTTCAGGTTATTTGGCGATGTCCCAAATTACGCTAATGATGCTTACTCAAAAAAAGAATTACCTCGTCAAAGTTTGTGTTACGAATGTCAATAAAATTTGTATTGACCGACTTAGCGATCTAGCCATTTTATCAGTTAGAAAGGAGAACATTATTTTCAACTGTAGTATGCATGATTTTATGATTACTTGTATGCGATTGTTTGTAAAAAATTGCATCGTAGTCAAATTCAGTCTAACGAGAGCGGCTATTCAAGTCTCGGTTTGAGTTTAAGTTAAGTTTCACAACGGTCTATATCAGTAAAGAGTGCGTCGTATAGGTTACGGAGGGGGCTTTATCGTAGTAGGAAAGGCAGAGAAGAAACTTATCGACTGACACGAGGAAAAAAACGGAGGTCGTGTACCGACGTTACAATAGATGCATCATCATCTTTAATTATACGCACAAAATTTTTGTACCGCCATCTGACGGTGAAACGGCGAGTACTTATTCATACTCCCAATACCTTTAAGCCTACGATCCCTTAAGGGTTTAAGGTTTGCGGTTTTAGAATTATGATTCGGAGTTTATAAGGTGTATTAAATTAATCGACTTGAGATTTGTGGGCTTGGAGTGTGTGGATTTGCGGTTTGTGAGTTCGAAATCGTATACTTAAGGTTTGTATGTTAAGGATTTTGGGCTTAAGATGAAAAATGTAATATTAGCTATGGACTTTATCTAATTATTATTGTTGTGCCAACTTTAATTTTCTATAGAAGCAAGAAGTTACGCATAGAAGTAAATAGTCTATTATAAAACTATTAAAATCACAAAATTTCAAGCTAATTTCAATTATTTGTAATTAAAGCAGCTGAAGGCATTACCAATCTTTTATTTACTGAAAAATTACCTTTAAAAATAATATATGCTATGTAATCTCAATATATCAATATAAAAAAAAAAAAAAAAAAAAAAATTAATTTTATATAGAATAATAACGACAAAAATATTATAAACAAAATTATAAGCAAAGAATAATATAAAATATAGCAATAGGATAAGGTATAAATAAGAATAAGAAGGATTAAGAAATTGAAACAAATTAAGAAAAGCTAATATCAAAAATTAAATAAATTACGAATATGTTCACGAGCGAAAAAAAATAGACAAAGAAGGTTCAAAGCCACGAAACGGCAGGGGCATTGAACCTGAAGTCAAAATAATCGTCGTATATTCTATGTAATACTATTTATTGAAATAAGAAATCCAAGTAGAATTTAAGCATAAAAAAGTAAAATAAAAACGCGAGCACCACAATTATTTTATATGGAAAAATAAACAACACACTCTACAAACAAGTAGAAAAAAAAAAAATAAAAAATTTGAATTGAGAAAAAAAGTTATTGCAAATAGAAGGTTATAGAAAGCCAGAAACCCGAGAAAGTTAAAATTCTATGAAGTTCCACCAGGGTTACTGGATCAATAAAAAATAAAACGACAATTGATGATACATAAATACGTAGATAAAGAAAGTACATAAAAAGTAACTGAAAAAACAATCGACGAAATAAACTATTAGGTTGCTGCAGATGAAATGGCCGATTTAGTAATAAATTTTTAAACAGCTGTAACTTTTTATAAAGACAATTTATTTAATCAAAATAGGTACCAAACGATGCAACACACTTTTCTCAACGAGATACAAGTACATTTATTCCAGTTTTGTAGAAGCCCGAGTTTCTGGTTCGAAGAAACTCCTCGAAGGCATTTTTGACAGCAGCTTCATTATTAAATCTTTTTTCTGTCAAAAAGTGATCCAAATGTTTAAAGAAATGGTAATCTGTTGGTGAGAGGTCTAGTGAATATGAAGGGTGAGGAAGAGACTCATAGCACAACTCGTTTAATTTTTGACCGTTGTTCTCGATACATGAGGTCGTGCGTTATCATGAAGCAGTATCACTCCATCCCTGTTGACAAGCCTAGGTCGTTGGACTATCAATTTCTAATGCATTGCATCCAGTTGAGCACAGTATTTCTCAGCATTAATGGTTTCGCCAGGTTGCAGGAACGAATAGTGGATAACTCCAGCTACAGACCACCAAACAGTTACCATTATGTTCTTTGGATAAAGGCTTGGTTTCGGCATGTGTCTTGGCGCTTCATCGGCATCTAGCCATTGGGCCGATCGGCGACGATCATCGTATAAAATCCACTTTTTATCGCAGGTCACAATTGGGTGCAAGAATGATTCCTTTTTGTTGCGGAAGAGAAGAGAACTTGAAATCTCCATTTGACACATCATGTTTTGCTCGGTAAGATCATGCGGAACCCATTTGTCAAGCTTTTTCACTTTTCCAAGTTGTTGCAAGTAGCGGCAAACTGTCGAATTGTGAACGCCTAATTTCTCGGCAAGATCCCTTATGGTTTGGCGAGGGTTAGACTCCACTAATGCACGCAGCTCGTCGTTATCGATCGATGATCCTGGGTGTCCACGTGACTCATTTCCAAGATCCATATCTCCGGATCGAAATTTTTCGAACCACCGCCGAGTGGTTCGTTCGCTAACTGTATCAGGCCCAAATGCGCTGTTGATATTCCTCGTTGCTTCCGTTGTGTTGTGCTCTAATTTAAATTCGTATAGTAAAAGTAGCCGTTTTTGATTCACTTCCATGTTCAGCTTCTCTTTTTGTTTTTACGATCACTATGAAGTGCAAAACAGAAATGACTCCATAAACCAACGTAGTAGTACTTATACTTCAATATGTCATATCATTTGCGCCGCCTTGTGCCAACATAATACACTAAAATTGCAGCCAACTTTATGTCATTGCTAAATCAGCCATTTCATCTGCAGCAACCTAATATTTGTACATATAAAGCAAATCAAAGTTGAAAAAACTTGTTAAGAGATAAAAAGGCTTGATACTTGCGAAAATCGCGACATTTAAATATATACAGCGTGTCAAACAAGTCTCAGTACGACTGAATAACTTAAAAAATAATAGTCCTGGAGAAAAACTTTTCATACAAATTTTTTAAGAAATTTCCTTAGCTATCCAGCGGTGACCTTGGCTTCGACCTTAAATCGGTCCTTCAAGGACATTTAAAGGTCAAAATGTTTTTTTTAATGGAAACCCCTATTTTTGGCACCGGAAATAAATAGAGCGGAAAATTTTACGTTTGAATATATCTTTGATCATTTTTAAAATTTAACCTCAAATGGACATGGCGAGGGTCAAATTTGGAAATAATGGAGCTATACCAAAGGCGGTTACGGTAATGCGAAACAATAACGAATTAATTTGCATTAGCAACCTAATGATGACCATGGGTTTAACCTTGTCTTTGACTATGAGGGAAGGTGGAGATATGTACCCAGCCAGTTAAGGCAAAAAGATATCATATCCAGCCAGTCAAGGCTAAGAGATATGGTACCCAGCCAATCAAGGCAAAGAGACATCATACCCAGCCAGGTTGCTAATAAAATTTATGGCATTATTTTATCGGATTATCGTAATCACCTTTGGAATAGCTCTATTATTTCTACATTTGACCTTCACTATGACCATTCAAGGTCAAATTTTAAAAATGATCGAGGACATATTCGAACGTAAAATTTTCCGCTCTATTTATTTCCGGTGTCAAAAATAGGGGTTCTTATTTAAAAAAATCATTTTGATTTTCAAATGACCATGAAGGTCCAATTTGAGGTCAAAGCTAAGGTCACCGCCGAATAGCCAAGGAAATTTCTGAAAAAATTCGTATGGAAAGTTTTTCTCCAAGACTATTATTTTTTAAGTTATTCAGCTTACTGGGACTTCTTGAACACGCTGTATAAAGACGTGACCACATCTCAGCTAGAAGACAAGAAAAACACATTATCAAAAATATTGTAATTTGTAATTCATAAAGTAATTATTAATAGAAGCTCATAGAACTTTGCCTCAACCAAGGGTCGGCGAGAGTATATAAAGCCGAGCTCGTTTAAGCAGACTCCACTTGATTTCAGACACTTAAAAACGACAGTCGAAGATTAAGAGTTCTATAAGAACAAATATATGAATATTTAATTAAATTCACAATTTGAAATTTGAATTGGATTTTCTTTAACTCTATGTGTGAAATCAAGGCAAATTGAAAGCCACATTACACGACCACCAATAGAGGACATTTGGCAAGTGATGCAGATGTCCAAGTATCGTACAGTCTGTCAAGTAAGAGCGTGGTCGACTTCACCGACAGGTAATAAAAGATTTCGCTCTAATTCCTTCGCGAACCGATAGAAAGAAGCTTTGTCCTTGATGCATTGTCAACAAAGATTCAGTTGTCGTTGATCTTTTGAAAGAGAATCACGTGAAACGCCATGAGTGCTAAGTACGCGTCGCGCTACGAGGCTGTGTTCCTTTGCATCCACCCGAAAGATCCCAAAATGTCGCAATCAGCGGCTGCTAAATATATGAGAAAGTCGAAGGCATTTGTACAGAAGTGGATACAGCGATATAAAGTGGCTAAAAATGTCGATGATTTACCAGAACGTGGCTCGATAGGAAAAGTGAACAAAAAAGATTAAAAAAGAATAGTGAATCTGTTTTCGCGGAATCCTGCTTTAACACTGCGGCAAGGACAAGCAAAATTAATGGCAAAAGGCTTAGATATATCCTACGAAACTATCCGAACCCAACTTCGTACTTATCATCTTAAATGGCGCAACACAATGAAGAAGCCTCTGTTGACTGAAAAACATGTGACAAAGCGACTCGCTTGGGCGCATGAGAATTTTGATAGAGATTTTGAAAATGTCATTTTTACTGATGAATGTTCTATATGGGCACGTTCTGTCCTCACGCGAGCCTGGTCAACTTCCACCAATAGGCTTGTTCAGCGGACCGTAAAACATGGAATAAAGGTGCATCTTTGGGGCTGCTTCTCAAAGCAGGGATTCAGCACTTTGCACCTCTTTACTGACAACCTAAATGCCGAGAAAATGATAAAAATCTACAAAAAAGCTTTACTGCCATCTGCCAAACGATGGTTCATCAAAAAAAATGAAGATTGGATTCTGCAGGAGGACAACGATCCTAAACACCGCAGCAAGCTCTGTACTCAGTGGAAGACTCAATCTGGCATCGTTACATTGGATTGGCCGTCGCAGTCGCCCGATGCAAACCCTATTGAAAATGTGTGGGCATATATTAAACGGAAGCTTCAAGAAAGACGCACATACCCTTTGAAGCAGTTGTCTTACGAAATTCGTCGGATCTGGAGATCCTTGCCACTAGAATACGCCGTCAAATTAGTAGAAAGCATGCCTCGGAGATGCCAGGCAATTATCGACGCCGGTGGTGACTGGACACATTATTGACCGAATTGCATCATTGTTTGTAATGTGTACAATGTATATATAAATATAAAAGTTTCATCAAATAAATTTTTTTATAAATTAACACGACCACGCTCTTACTTGACAGACTGTACTTTGTTACACTTTATATCATTTTTTACACAAAATTTGATACAAATTCTTTCATCTATTTTTTTTAACAAACGAAAATCGCTAAGCTCATAAAAACACGTCTAACCTTAGCGGCTGCTACTAACAAAGTAAACAATGAATACAGCTGAAAATTGTATTATACTTCAGGGCTATGTGTACCAACATAATAAAAAGAAATTCTAACAATCGGACTCTCCAAACCCGCGAAATTGAAAAATTCCCGTTATTTTCTAAACACACCTAATGTGCCGATATTTTGAAATCGAAATCTGCCTTTTCGATCCCAGTTATAAATAAAGCAAAAAATTGGATACGACCTTAACCACCATCACAAAATTAAAGGACAAATGCATTTATAGGTCAAAAAAGCTTTTGAGAAAATGGACTATTCAGTTAAGGCAGGACCAAAGTGATATGGCCAATTTTAATAAAGTTGCACCTCAAAATGAAAAATCAAAATAGAAGCTTAAATTGATAAACTTGAGTTTCTAAACAGTACACCGACCGATTGTAGAACGAGTTGATGATATTTTGAAGGTTTTATGAATTAGTATTTGCCTTAGAACATCTAAATAATTGGGCTTGGTACTATATACCTTGCATTTCAAATATTCCCAGTCGACGTACTCCAATGGAGACAGATCTGGTGAATGAGCTGACCATTCTATGTGACTTCTTCGTTTGTCAAAATAAACTTTATTTGAACTTCATTGAAACTTTATTGAAGAGGAGCTCCATCTCTTGAAGTATACATCATTAAAATAATCGCCTGCTATTTTTTTTATAGTGGGGTTATTTGTTGCGTAGTTTTATTAAGATACTTCTCATTATTCAAAGCACCCTCAATAAAAAAAGATCCGATAACCCTTCCGTTAAACATACCAGACCAAACATTCAATTCTTATAGGAATTGAGTATGAATATCCATTATCCGATGCGAAATAATATCAAACAATAATAAATATAAAATTATCTGTTGACATTTACATGTAACTCAAGAGTAGCTTCATCGGAGAAAGCAATATTATTTCGTAGTTTAGAATCACTTTCGATCACATTTATTAGTAGTCCGAAAAATTCAGTTTTTCTACCAAAATAATTCTCAGTCAATTTATACGTTAATCTTATTTTATAAGAATGAAATTAATTTTTTTTTAATTGCATGCACTGATTGCAGGCACGCTTCGCAGATAGATAAAGATTCGCTACAAATGATTACAAAAGTATCAGACCATGATTGATCTGAGACCGAACCAGTGTCATCGTAACGTGCAATGGTGTGGAAAATAGTAGACTTCAAAATAAAATTATTTTTATCTCTGAATGTTGCATTAAATAATTCTATTATCTCAGTTATACTCCTTTGCCGATTTTCCTAACCACGCATCATGAACAGAGATATTCTTTCCTATTAGGAAAAGACTATTCTAATAAAATTAAGAATAAATACAAAATAATTATTAAAAATCTGTCCCAGCCTAAAAGAAAGATACTTTTTAAAAGTTAATTCAAATTAACTGCTGTTGTATTAAAATTCTTGAACCAACGATTATTATTAAAAAATTGAAATATAAAAAACTTAAAAAATGAAAATATATATACGAGGGTGAGGTGAAAAGTTTCCGGTCTGATTTAGAGATGGCGTCAGATGGTCACGTGTTTAGCTTGTATTCTGTAGTCCAACATCTCACTAGTTGGTATATAAATTTTCAGGTCGATTGCTCTGTTATTGTACATTTGAGAGCTGACTAACTTGTTAAACAAAACACCTATATTTCTTACGTGAAAATGGAAAAATTAGAGAAATGTGCGGTTATCAAGCCATTTTTTAGAGTTAGAAAACAAATGATAGTCGCTGGGGGCTAAATCTGGTAACTAAGGTGGTTGGAATAACAATTCGAACTTCAATTCGATTTTAGCCATTGCAACAACCAACGAATAGGCAAGTGCGTTGTAACGGTGAAACAAGATTTTTTTCTTCGCCAAATGAGGTCGTTTTTTTTTTCACTTCGTTCTTTAAACGCTGCAATAACTCTGCGTAGTATTGACCAGTGATGGTTTTACCCTTCTCTAGATAATCAATAAAAATAATTTCTTTGTCATGTTAAAAAACAGTCGGCATAACCTTATTCGCCGATAAAATTGTTTTTGCCTTCTTAAGGGTCAGTTTACCGGGTCCAATCCATTGTTTCGACTGTTTACTGTTGGAAGTGTAAATGAAACCAAGTTTCATCTACAATTATATGACGACGAAAAAATTCGCTAGGATTTAGCTTGTACAGCGCAAAATTTTTAATTGAAACAGTTTTCCGGGTGAATTTTTGATCAACCGTTGGCAAACGCGGCACCCACCTAACACAGGGTTTCTCCATTTTTCAATATTCATGTAAAATATTGCGTACACATTCAGTTAACATTTTAGTAGCCTCTGCTATCTCCTTTACTTTTAATCTGTAGTCCTCCAACGTTATTTTATAAATTTTTTCAATCATTTCAGAAGTTGTTACCTCAACATGGCGTTCTAAACGTGGTTCTTTAGAAGTGCTCATGCAACTCTTCTTAAATTTAAAAACCCGCTGTTTAACCGTTAAATATGATGGAGAAGAGTCTTTCAGTGTGGAATCCAGCTCTTCTTTAATTTAACAGTTCGGGTAAAAAGTTCGTGGGCTAACATAGTAAAAGAGATTTTTTTGGTAAAATTCGATTGCGGTCAAATAAATAATTTCCCGATACCATTTTTATAGTACGATTTCTCTTTAGCCTTAAAACAGGCCTTAGTTTCGGCGATTACCTCTACATGAGTGCTGAATTTTTTTTTAGCGAGCCTTCTTTTAAGGATTGCGAACAGAAGAAGTCACTGGGAACAAGATCTTAAGAATACGGTGGGTGTGGAAGCAATTCTTAGCCTAATCTATACAATTTTGCCATCGTTTTCATTGATTTGTCACACGGAGCATTGTCTTGATGAAACACCACTTTTTTCTTCTTCAAATAGATAGCCGATTTTTCGTGATTTCATCCTCCAAACGCTACAACAATGCTATATAATAATCGCTGTTGATGGTCTGACCCATTTCGAGGTAATCAATGAATATTATAGCATGCGCATGCCAGAATACTGATACCATAACCTTGCCAGCCGACTACTGCGTCTTTCCACGCTTTAGATTCAGTTCATCGCGTGCAGTTTACTCGGCTGACTATTGATTGGACTCTGAAGTGTAGTGATTGAGCCAATTTCATCCATTGTCACATATCGTCCGAAAAATTCGCCTTTATTAAGGTTGAATATCGCTAAACATTACTTCAAATCATCAACACGTTATTTCTTTTGATCGATTGTGAGCTCACGCGGCACCCACTTTACACACAGCTTTCGCATATCCAAATATTCATGCACGATATATCCAACACGTTCCTTTGATATCTTTAGAGTCTTAGCTATCTCGATCAATTTCACTTTACGATCATTCAAAATTATTTTGTGAACTGTTTTCATGTTTCGTCAGTAACAGCATCTTTCGGACGTCCACTGCGTGCATCGTCTACGACGCTCAGTTTGCCTCGTTTAAATTTAGCAAACCACTTCTCAACGATTGATTTCCCTAGTGCAGAGTCCGAATAATGTTTATCAAGCCAAGCCTTGGCTTCAACAGTATTTTTTTTCACCAAAAAGCAATGCTTCATTAACACGAAATTATATTTTATCCATTTTTTCACAACAACAAAAGTTGCTTCACTCACAATGCTATATCTCACGAACCAATTGCCAGAAAGATGTCAAATTTATATACGTATCGTTTGAAGATTGATACGAACTAAAAATCATATGGGTTTAATTCTAGTAACGCTATCTATGTATTAGCCTACGAACTTATCAACCGATCTGTTATAATGGTCTTAGGCCTTTTAAGCAGAAGTATTTGATGACTGTACGCTTCTGATTTTTCTAATTTTACGTAAACTATTGAGGCGCCTTGTTCAGACAGCTTACAAATTTACAATAACAGAGCAATCGTTCTAAAAATTGATATACCAGCTAGTGAGATGTCAGGTTACAGAATACAATCCAAATACTTGACCTGCTGGAGCCATCTCTAGGTCAGGCCGGAAACTTTTCACACCACCCTCGTACTAAACCTTACCCACGTGATTTGAACATTATTAGGAATGTGAAAATTAGACGGAGATGTAAATAAACTTTGCGGAAGATTTTCATACCAGGTATAAAAAAAATATGTATTCACATAATAGCTTCCAATAACAAATGTTAATGCACGGAATTAACAAAGAAGAGAACTACACACATTATGAAATGTAGGAATTTTTGAAGTCAATAAATTTGATTAAAAGGCAATTTTTAATACCGCTTGTATTCTTAGGGTGGTAAATGAGAGTGACAAGTAGTGAAAATGCACTTTTCATTGGAATTTCATCAGATTTTGGTCATACGGATTTCGAGATCACAGAAGCTAACTCGAGTGTTATTTTTTATTTGGGTTGTATTCTAAAAGTTGAAAATAATGATTGGAATAGATCAATGCATTTTATGCATAACTATACGTACGTTATAGACTTTGTCTAAATCTGGCTATTTCTGCTTGAAAATCATTTAAATTTTTGAGCTTCAAATGTTTTTGACCTTCTTCAGGTTAGGACAAGATCATATCTGAATGAAAATTTTATGCTTTATCTATATCTGGAATCGGAAGTGCTGTAAAGGGCAGATTATCGTCCATTATATAAATAAAAATAAAAATAAAAATAGAAATAAAAATATAAATTTTTGACATACACATAACATGTACTGTTTGTCAAAAAAGTACCGGGAATTTTAAATTAAAACAACATTTTAACGTTTGATAATCAAAATTTATTGGGTCGCCTTCAAAATAGGCTCCATTTGCTTCGATACATCTATGCCAACGGCACTTCCAATCATCAAACATTTTTTATAGGCGCTTTCCGGGGTGGCCTTCAGCTTGCGCGCCGAATTTTGTTTTATGGCTTCAATCGACTAAAAACGGGTGCCACGGAGCGGCAATTTAAGTTTTGGGAAGAGAAAGAAGTCACAGGAAGCCACATCCGGCGAATACGGTGGTTGTTCAAGCGTGTTCGTTAAGTTTTTGACGAGAAAGTCGGTCACAATCGTAGCTCGGTGAGACGGCGCGTTATCGTCGTGCAAAATCCACGAGTTGTTCGCCCACAAATTTAGCCGCTTCTTACGAATACGCTCACAAAAACGTTTCATAACGCCTAGGTAATACTCTTTGTTTACCGTCTGACCTTCTGGAACGAATTCGTAGTGCACCACGCCACGGATATCGAAGAAAACAATGAGCATTACCTTCAGTTTTGAGCGGCTTTGGCGTGATTTTTTCGGTTTCGGCTCGTTTTTCCCACCCATTCCGATGCTTGCTGGCTTGTTTGCATATCGTACTCGTACACCCGCGTTTCGTCACCAGTTATGATGCATTCCATGAATGCGGGATCGGAATTGGCGCGATCCAGCATGTCCGAAGCGACCTGTTCGCGATAGCGTTTTTGAAGAAAATTAAGCTCTTTTGGAACGAGTCTTGCGGCCACCTTTCTTATGCCGAAAATATCAATTAAAATCGTACGTGTGGACTCGTGGGATATCTCAAGTTCATGTGCTATCTCTCTCAAGCTGGTATGACGGTTTTCAAGCACCATTTCCTTAATTTTATCGACGTTATCTGCGGTCGAAGCCGTCGATGGGCGTCCGGAACGAGGCAAGTCTTCGACGACTTCAGGACCCTCCTTGAAGGCTTTGTACCACTCATACGCACAAGTTTTCGATAGTGCTTTATCACCAAAAGCTTTTTGCAACATTTTCAATGCATCGGCACACGAAATTTCATTCGCAACACAAAATTTTAAACAAATTCTTTGTTCAGCGTAATCACTCATTGTAAAAAATCGGCGCGCACTATTGACATCGACTGACTTAACCAGCTACTGTAAACACACTCGTTAACAGATTTCGCTCAAACTTGGCATAGTCATTAAGGACAGTTGTACCAACCCAATAGAAAAAAATTTTACCTGCCTAAATTGCCCCGCCAGATTTAAATCGACAATTCCCGGTACTTTTTTGACAGAATGTAATAAAAATAAGAAAAAATGTGAGACATCGGTACTCGGTAGATTTACAAGATATCAATGCATGGGAAAAAAATAAGAAAAAAATCCGAATACGTGCTCTATCAACGCAAATGTCAAGAAACTCCACGAATAAACAACAACCGGAAGCAGGAGACGAGAAAAACGGACTTGGGATTTAAGTAAATAAATAATAAAAATGATGCGTACATGCACGACTATGGAAGCAGGGAAAGACTTATTAGCCGAGGGAGACAACGAGCACGTTCGAACATGCACCAGATATTCTGCTAAAGAACTGATGCAAGTACGAGTACATAACCCGTATACCTTCAAAGGAGTATAAAAAAGGGTAGGCGAGCGCGAGTTCTCATTCTGATTCTCACTCTCGCACTCATTTTAACATTGTCACTCTTAGTCTCGCTCTCAGCCTACCACCTTGACTCAGATTTTAAGTATAAGTCTCCGCTCGTCGCTGTTATAATCAAAGAGTAGGTCAAAATAATAATACGCAGTTTCTTTAAACCATAAATCGACTCAATAGAAGTATGGTGCCGAATAGCAAGAAGGAAAAACAGGCCAACTTAAGATTCAACAAAATAGATCAAGTGGCCGATAAACCGAAAGAAAGTTGGAAGCAGGAAGGCAAGTACCACGCGCCAAGCATCGACAACCCTCCGCTACCTGTCATCGGCACGATGCGACATACCTGCTTATTGCAGACAACGCCGGAGCACCAGGCACATATATATATATACGCGTCTACACTAGTTTGCAGACAAGATAAATGTATTATTACGCTCACCTTTTACTTATTTCCAATAAAAGTATCTTCAAAATATTTGTAACCTTGAGTCTTTCATTCACACCTAACATACGATTTTTCTTCTCGACGACCCTTGCACCCTATATACATTATCGCGTTACGCGTTGGCCAAAAAGAAAGAGTCCAGCTCGAGGAATTATCATGATTCTTCCAGCTAGCTGTTCTAATTATTGTATTTAATTTGTTACTCTTCCGATGTAACAGTTCATAGTCTGATTTCAAAATATTGACGCATCCTTGCAATATCCTTAAAAATCAGATCACGGTCAAATCATATTTTTGATAATATTTGATCTTAAAATGACCTTCAATATAACTTAGTACAGAAGATTATTCAAATAACGTATCTAAACGTTAATTGTCTCGCTTTTTTCATTTCTAGCGTCAAAAGTAGAGGTTAAATATAGTCCATATAATATAGACTACATTTTTTTTCTCCAACATTTAATTTATTAATGTTATTATTTTTCAGATGAATTCTTCGTTATTCTTTCAATTTAGCTTTTATCTACTTGATATAGTTATAACGGATCCCAGGAAACTTTTTCAAGTTTCAAAAATAGTCAAAACTCACGTGTACAAAATCTGGTAAATATTATGGTAGACCCGCTAAAATATTCAATTAAAACTTATTTTGATTAATTAATTGAATAAATTTAATCAATTGTCCAAATCAATTTTAATTAGAATCGTTTTTATTATGAATTATTTTTATGAGCTGTTAGAAACAATTTGAAGTAATCATATGAAATCGTTTTTTATTTAAACTAAATTTGATTAAATCTACTACAAGTATGTAATCGGAATTAGTTTAAATAAGATATAGACGATTCCTTGCAATTGTAATTAATCAGGTAAAATTTTTAACGAAATGACCATAAAAAAATCGTCGACGAAGGATGTAAGAGTTTACATTCTTGAGCGAATCAGCCGGATTCCCGATTTTTTAAGGTCAGTTAGCAGGCAAAAGGTTTACTTTTTGGAAAGACGGCAGCATTTAAAAATCACTTGATTTCCGGATTTATGACGACTATTGCCGCGAAAATTGCAAGTGAGGGGAGAGAAAAGAGTGAGCGCAACACGGCAGTTTTGCTACACGCACTCCTGAAGCAACACGTGCTTTCGCAATTACAATTTGAGCGCGATCAGTACCTACATTAATTATCATAATAAAAATTCAATTTAATGATGACTTTCCTCCGTGTTTCATAGAGCACTTGAATCATCAGTCCCGGTCGTCATAAAAATGCTTATAATCGACAAGAGGAGTCAGAATACTGGCATTTATTTTAACCCTTACTTATTAGTTCTTTATGGGTTTCAAAGTCACAAGGCAATCGCTCATGTGTAATTTTTATAATCAGTCACGTCAAGCTAGAGTAGGAAAAGCTTAATCGAAAAAGAAATATTAAAAATGTTAGGAAAGTCTCAACAAAAAAAAAATAAAATGGACATTCTGTGTGAAAATATCTGTATAAATGTATACAGATACTACTTTTGATGTTAATAACTATTTTCTATTAATTTGAATGAGTTTCAAATATATTTAATCTAACGGAAATAAATATATAAAAGAACGTTAAAAATAAGTTAAATATATTTATAATAACAAACCTCTAGAGTTCCCTTGAGAAAATGCCATCAGATCTTTGAAGTATCAATGAACAATTTCTGAGTGTATTTTATAGATGCAATTGATCATTTGTAGTAAAGTAAGTCGTTTGTGACCTAAAAATATATTTTTAAGTGAAAACTCATCTCACGAAGAATTGATCACAAATGCATACATTACAAAAATAGTGAATTTGTATTAAATATATTGAAACAGCGTGTTTATAAAATATTAAAAAATAATCAAATAATGTACATAAAAATAACATTCCTAAATGAAAGAGTGCTAATTCAGAACTCAATCGGAAAAGGCTCTAACTCGGAATTCGCTTGAAAACGGCACTCAAAATCCGCATAAGAAGTACTAACTCGTCCTATAATAATAACTTGAACTCTTATTTAACGTTTTTTGTAAAAACAGACTTCGAAGTTCTTTTTCAAAGCTTTTTTTTACTTTGAAGTTCTTTTTTGCAAGTAAACTATGGATTAGCGCCCTTTTACTATGGAGCAACAGTTATTATATATAACAAAATTAAGGACTTTAAAAGAACATAAGGTCGAATCTAAACCAGTACGAAAACTATATACCTAAACATCAAGACTAAAATGCATGCTCTACAGAAAACCGTTACATATTTAAAATATAAATATTATTTTTTCACTGCTTAATTATTTAATTTTATATAAAAATTATAATAGGTTCTCAACTCAGGTTCGCAACTAAGATCTCGATGTTTTTCTTGATGAAAATGAAACTTTATTGTAAAAAAATGGTTACAAATGAATCATTCAAAGTATTGCACATCGCTAGTGTAACGTTGGGTGTTACTCTTTTAGCTATGGTTAAGCTAAATTGCTATTTTGACGTTTTTTAGCCTAAACATTGAAGCTTATGAGCTCGGGGTGGCGGAGGATATAGTTTGTAAACGTTTGTTTGGGAGAGGTGGGTGTTTCCAGGATTGAGCAGACGCAGCAGGCTCGGTTTCTGAAATTGAAATCAGCCTAGAGCCCTGCTCTGGATAAGGTCCTACTAAGATGATAGTGGATAGTAGAATAATTCTGTTGGAGGATTTTAAGATAAAGAAAAGATTTTAAAACATTTAAATCCAAACTCACATTTTATTTAAGAATTTAGTGGTGCGCGACAAATCCTCTCTCTCTCTCTTTCTTGCTTTGGTTGACTTTTCGTCGTCTTCTTCTTCTTATTTATTTGAAAAATTGAATAGTCTGCTTGGCGTAGCTGTTTCGTAGTTGCTTCCTAGTAGTTTCCTTGTAGTTGCTGGAGGTCTGTTCGTAGTGATAATTCCTTACTTGCTTGTAGTAGTGTAACTTGTTCCTAAGTAATGTTCCTCGTAGTAATGTTTCCGTAGTAATGTTTCCGTAGTAATATTTTGCGTAGTACGTGGGTCCGTAGTAATGTTTCCCCCCATAGTATTTTGCGTAGTACGTGGGTCCTCGAGTGCTGCCTGAGGTCTGCTGCTTGGTGATCATTTTGTGCCGTATTTAAATGCGTTAGAGAAGCTACTCAGCAAATTCCTTCTTTGACCGGGAAATTCGGGGAGAGGCCAAGTTTTTCGGGCCCCCTTTTCCTGGCGAGCTTCTCGGAGAGTAAGAATTAAAGAGAGAAATGATCCATTTTTGCCGAATTTTTACATAGGTTCATTATTTACTATTTACAATAAAATTATGTTAATTTAAATTGTACAATCGTGTTCCATTTAAAATTTAATGCATTTTATAGAAAAAAAAATGAAGTTTTTTGTCGGATTTTAAAAGATTAATTTATATAGTGATTTTAAAATAAAAATGATTATTTAAATACAAAGAAGAAATTGCTATTATGGATACGAATGATATCCTTAGATTAGTAAGATAATAGCTTAAATAATCATTATTAATTTGATTTCTAATTATTCGTTAAGGACTGTTGGAGGAGTACTTAATTGATTATCTTTATTTTCAAAAAGTTATTAAGTAAATATTTGCTAGTATGATTGTACAGTCTGTCAAGTAAGAGCGTGGTCGACTTCACCGACAGGTTATGAAAGATTTCGCTCTAATTCCTTCGCGAGCCGATAGAAAGAAGCTTTGTCCTTGATGCATTGTCAACAAAGATTCAGTTGTCGTTGATCTTTTGAAAGAGAATCACGTTAAACGCCATGAGTGCTAAGTACGCGTCGCGCTACGAGGCTGTGTTCCTTTGCATCCACCCGAAAGGTCCCAAAATGTCGCAATCAGCGGCTGCTAAATATATGAGAAAGTCGGAGGCATTTGTACAGAAGTGGATACAGCGATATAAAGTGGCTAAAAATTTCGATGATTTACCAGAACGTGGCTCGATAGGGAAAGTTAACAAAAAAGATGGAAAAAGAATAGTGAATCTGTTTTCGCGGAATCCTGCTTTAACACTGCGGCAAGGACAAGCAAAATTAATGGCAAAAGGTTTAGATATATCCTACGGAACTATCTGAACCCATCTTCGTACTCATCATCTGAAATGGCGCAACACAATGAAGAAGCCTCTGTTGACTGAAAAACATGTGACAAAGCGACTCGCTTGGGCGCATGAGAATATTGATAGAGATTTTGAAAATGTCATTTTTACTGATGAATGTTCTATACAAAAAATGAAGATTGGATTCTGCAGGAGGACAACGATCCTAAACACCGCAGCAAGCTCTGTACTCAGTGGAAGACTCAATCTGGCATCGTTACATTAGATTGGCCATCGCAGTCGCCCGATGCAAACCCTATTGAAAATGTGTGGGCATATATTAAACGGAAGCTTCGTGGAAGACGCACATACACTTTGAAGCAGTTGTCTTACGAAATTCGTCGGATCTGGAGATCCTTGCCACTAGAATACGCCGTCAAATTAGTAGAAAGCATGCCTCGGAGATGCCAGGCAATTATCGACGCCGGTGGTGACTGGACACATTATTGACCGAATTGCATCATTGTTTGTAATGTGTACAATGTATATATAAATATAAAAGTTTTATCAAATAAATTTTTTCATCAATTAACACGACCACACTCTTACTTGACAGACTGTAAATTTATGTTGAAATTTCTATTATTAATAATCAAACTATAATTATTAATGCGATTTCTTTTTGTACAATTTTGCTTATAAAAATAAAATAATGTAGCTGGTCGCGAACTATTATTTTATTCTATCAAATAGTGAAACAGTAATAATTAGGATCGTTGAATTGTCGCTGAAATTAAATATTAACTAGAGGACTTAATAACAGTTGGCCTATTGCAGTTAATTTAAATTAATTATTTCTTTTCATTCGTTTGATTAATTACTTATTTTTATTTAATTAATTATAAAAAAAAAAATTATTTGGAGTGTATTACAAGAATTCATGACATTCCAGATGACTGCGCGATGTTCTAAATTACGCTATAAGAAAGACTACCTTGCATAAATTTGTATGTCGAATGTCAATGAAATTTGTATCGACTGTGACGGAGAATTTGTCATAGGTCGTCGACGAAGAATGTAAGTGTTTATATTCTTGCGCGACCGTCTCCAGGTTGCCAGCTTGTGTAAGCCTATTTAGCCGCAAAAATGCGGATTTTTCGAAAAGCCGACAACGTTCGGAAATCACACGATTTTCGAACTTGCGGCGACGATCGGCGAGGAATTTTGGAAGCCGCGAGGAAAGGGGAGAGAAGAGCGAGCGCAACAGTGAGTTCCGCTGTGCTCTCCTGGGAGTGAGTTTCGCTGCGCGCTCGCGCGAGGACGGAGATATAAGTCCCGCGGTGAACATAGTGCTGTTCCTTTGTATTAGAGTGAGTGTCGCGAGTGGAGCCAAGGGTGAAGGTGTGCGAGAGAGAAAGAGTGAGAGAGAGTGAAGAAGTCAAGGGTGCAGCGCGAGGAAGAAGAGCGACGACGGAGAAGCGCAGCGTAGCAGAGAGCCGGGGGACGAGGAGATCAAGAGTCAGCGAGAGGCGACTGGAGGTTGCCACTGCGACATCTGAAGCCAAGAGTGAGGCAGAGATAAACAGTGTCCAGGCGAATTCACATCGAGGTCGAGCAGCCCTTCTCCGGAGGGAGAGCAGCAGGAGCGAAGTGCAGCGGCGCCGAAGGAAGCTGCCGGGAGTTCAACGGCCTACGGACAAGCTTCGTAAACAGCAACGGTGAGTGTTCTCACTTATTCGCGCAAAATAGCGAGAGCGAGAGCGAGAGCGAGAGAGAGAGAGAGAGAGAGCAAGAGTGTGTGTTAGCGGGTTTGCAGTGAGGGTGGCGAGGGATTGCCACTTCCCTGCCCTGGGGAAGCGATAGGTCTCCGTCGGCTGGAGGGATAGCCGCGGGCGGCCGACCTGCATCTTCGCGTCATAGAGAGCGGGAGAGAGAGTGAGAGAGAGACTGAAGCATAGTGCAATTATATATTATTTTTGTGCAAGGCACTCAGGGCGCACGTAGCTAAATCGGCTACAAAGTGGTGCCTACGTCTCATAACTGACTTAGCAATTTAGTTATTTTCTCACTAAGAAGGAAAAATTTTATTTTATTATGACATGTGTGCGATTGTCTGTAAAAATTGCATCGTAGTAAAACTGAGTTTAACGAGAGCGGCTATTCAACACTCGGTTTAAGCTTAGGTTGAGTTTCTCAATGGTCTACGTCAGTGGAGAGTGTGTCGCGTAGGTTTAGGAGGGGATTATTGTGTTAGGGAAGACAGTAAAGAACTTGGCTGACAAAACAAAAAAAAACGGAGGTCATGCACCGACGTTACACTAGCTACAACTTTCTTCCATCTTTCTGGCAAAGCTTGAATATCGTTACGGTAAAAGTATTCATCTTCTGAAGCTATCCCCGGATCAAGCCAATTTTTGATATCTTCATATGAGCTGAATCGTTGATCAGCAATGCCATGTGCCATCAAACGGAACGAGTAAGACTTCCCATTTAAACGTTTCCAAGTAGGGTAGCCAAATGGATTCGGATCTAAAAGTATTCGAAAAATTTGGTTCCCAAAACTCGGATACATTCGAATCTCAGATTCATAGGATTCGGATACTCAAGAGTATCCAAACCCCTCGGATCTAAGATCCGAATCTTTCGAATATAAGATTCAGATCCTACGAATATAAGATTCAAATCTTACGAATATAAGATCCGACTCTATGATAATATTATTTTTATAGTAAAATAATAAAAATTACAACATTTTTAGCAATTTTCACTATTTTATATGCCTCATATAAATATTAAAATTAAGATTATTATATTGAATTGATATATTAACTTATTTACATATTATTTTATGAATTTTAGCAATAAAGTATAATTTTTAAATAATTTTTAACTATAATTTATGTATAAAAGAATTTTATTTATAACATAATTAATTTCTTTTGATAAATTATTTTTTATATTTTATATTAAAATTTGATTACAAATAAAATAATTTGAAAATAATATAATTTGATGAGAAATAATTAAAAATTAAATTTTATTTATGCAAAAAATTAAATAATGCCTAACTATCAATTGTATAAAATATTTTGTTATATTTTGGAGAAGCCTTTATCCAGAAAATGTCGATAAATTAATTTTTTTGTATAAAAATACAAGGATAGTCCCAAAAGTACCCGACCTGACTTATGAATACAGGTAGTTTTAAAAAAACAATTACTGCGATTGACAATACCACCTTTCAACAACTCAATGTGAAAAATTCATAACAGTACGCTTATTATTATTTTTTTTACAGACATCCAAAGTGAACGCTCTCAGTGAATTTATAAATATGGAAAAAATCGGGCATCGTTATGTGATACAATACATTCATCTGAAAGGTCTAAGTTCAACTAATATCAAAGCCGAGTTGGATTCTACTTTGGAAAAGTCTGCTCCTTCGTTTACAACGGTCAAATATTGGGTAGCTGAGTTTAGGCGAGGTCGTACGAGCTGCCAAGATGAACACCGCAGTGGTCGACCAAGTGAGGTCACTACGTCAGAAAATGTAAAGAAAATCCATAAAATGGTATTGGATGACCGTCGACTAAAAGTACGCGAGATAGCAGATATGGCAGGCATTTCAAAAAGTGCTGTGCATCGCATTTTGAGCGAAAATTTGGACATGAGAAAGCTGTGCGCAAGATGGGTGCCGCGTTTGCTCACAATATAGCACAAACAGCAACGCGAGGATGTTTCCATCGAGTGTTTGACAATGTTTCGCAGCAATAAAGCCTAGTTTTTGCGTCGATTTATAACCATGGACGAAACATGGGTCCATCATTTTACACCTGAGACCAAGGTGCAGTCAAAGCAGTGGACTAAAAAGGGAGAACCAGCTCTAAAGAAAGCAAAGACAGTTCAGTCAGTTGGCAAGGTCATGGCATCCGTTTTCTGGGATGCGCGTGGAATAATATTTATTGATTATCTCGAAAAAGGAAAAAAAATTAACGGCGCATATTATGCAGCCTTATTGCAGCGTTTGAGTGATGAATCAAGAAAAATCGGCCTCATCTGACGAAAAAAAAAGTGTTGTTGCATCACGACAACGCACTAGTCCACACGTGCGTCATTGCGATGGCTAAAATCAATGAGTTGAAGTTCGAATTGCTTCCTCACGCACCCTATTCGCCAAATCTGGCTCCCTCGGATTATTTTCTTTTTCCGAATTTGAAAAAATGGCTCGGCGGCAAAAGATTTGCCAATAATGAAGAGGTAGAGTCTGCGGTTAATAGGTATTTTGAGGAGCTTGACGGTTCCTACTAGATAGCGGGTATCGAAGCTATTGAACATCGTTAGGAAAAGTGTATCGAAGTGAAAAGAGAATATGTTGAAAAATAAAAAATATTTTCGCAATTTTTTTACTGTTTTCTTTGTCGGATCAGGTACTTTTGGGACTGCCCTCGTAAATCATACATCACGAATTAAATGTTTTTCGATTATATATTTATGTAACATGTTATTTAATTTCAAAACTTGAAATAGAATTGAAACAATTTTCATGATAACATTATCATAAATTAATTTAAAAAATTTAAAATAAAATAAAACATAAGACGAGATTAGCTAAAATGATTTATTATGGGCATTATTTAATTTGTGCAAAAAAAATTTAATTTTTAATTATTTTTTAAGCATAATTTATTTGCCAATACATTTTATTTATGTCATAATCAATTTTTTTCAATAATTTTGTCATAATTAATTTTTTTCAATAATTTTGTCATCATAATTTTAATAAAATTTGTTTTCAAATTTTAATATAAAATATTGGGTGTACAACTTTGCTTCCGCCGTTTTGCAATAGATAGCTGTAGCGGTAAGTGGTAGTTGAAATAAATAGATCATAGATGTCATACAATAAGCTTAGGTATTTGTAAACATAATGCCATTAAAATATTAGTCGATTTGTGTCTGCATCATAAAGTTATTCTCGATTAAACATGTCAGCTTACGAGCCAAATTCTCGTCATTTGCGGGAGGCTTTAATTTTCTGCTTTAATATGAAGAAATCTGCGACTGAGGCTCATCGAATGCTCTCAAATACCTATGGTATGGCCGCTATTAGTGAAAGAACGTGCCAAAAGTGGTTTTAACGCTTAAAAAACGGCGATTTTAACGTCGAAGACCAGCATGGCGGTGGAAGAGAGAAGGTTTTCGAAGATGCAGAATTGGAGGCATTACTTGATCAAGACTCGTGTCAAACGCAACAAGAATTGGCAGGATCATTGGGAGTGACGCGACAAGCCATTTCAAAACGCCTGAGAGTCATGGGAATGATTTAGAAACAAGGAAATTGGGTGCCGTACGAGTTTAAGCCGAGAGATGTTGAACAGCGTTTGTGTGTTTGTGAACAGCTGCTTGCAAGGCAAAGACGGAAGGGATTTCTGCATCGCATTGTGACTAGGGACGAAAAATAGGTCCACTACGATAATCCCAAGCGCAGAAAATCATGGGGATATTCCGGCCATGCTTCCACGTCGACGGTCAAACCAAATATTCAAGGTTCCAAGGTCATGCTCAGTATTTGGTGGGACCAGCTCGGCGTAGTGTATTATGAGTTGTTAAAACCGACTGAAACAATCACAGGCGATCTTTATCGAACGCAATTAATGCGTTTAAGCCGAGCATTGAAAGACATACGGCCGCAATACAACGAGAGACATGATAAAGTGATTTTACAGCATGACAATGCTCGACCCCATGTTGTGAAAGTGGTCAAGACATACTTGGAAACTTGGAAATGGGAAGTTCTACCCCACCCGCCGTATTCTCCAGACGTTGCTTCCTCGGACTATCACTTGTTTCGATCAATGGCACACGGCCTGGCTGACCAGCACTTCCGGTCTTATGAAGAAGTAAAAAATTGGATCGATTCGTGGATCGATTCAAGAGATGACCAGTTTTTTCAACGCGGGATTCGTATGCTGCCCGAAAGATGGAAGAAAGTAGTGGTTAGCGATGGACAATACTTTGAATCATAAATGTATAACCAGTTTTTTACAATAAAGCCTCGAATTTCGGAAAAAAACGGCGGAAGCAAAGTTGTACGCCCAATATAAAAATTAATTTATTAAGAAAAATCAATTATGTTATAAATAAAATTCTTTTATACATAAATTATAGCTAAAAATTACTTAAAAATTATACTTTATTGCTAAAATTCATAAAATAATATGTAAATAATTTAATATATCAATTTATTATAATAATCCTAATTTAAATATTTATATGAGGCATATAAAATAGTGAAAATCGCTAAAAAAGTTGTGATTTCCATTATTTTACCATAAAAATAAGATTGTCATAGATTCGAATCTTATATCCGTAGGATCCAAATCTTATATGCAAAGGATCCGGATCTTAGATCCGAGGGATTCGGATACTTTTGAGTATCCGAATCCTACGAATCTGAGATTCGAATATATTCGGATCTCGGGTACTCGAATAATAAAATGTTCGAATACTTGACAGCTCTATTTCCAAGTAGGTTTAAACGGATCCGACAACGCAAGGCCGAGCGTTGTCATGCAAAAGAATCACTTTTTCAACAAGGCCGTCGCCGAAGCGTAAGTGTCGAGCTCAAGAAGCGGGCTCAAGCTCTGAGGCCTTACGGGAGAGTGTCTACCGCGAGAAGTAGCGTGTTGGTGGAGAGGGAGAAAAGAACATCTCTCACGCAGCGGCACCAGTTGTCCGACTGTGCGTGCGCCACCTCCCGTAGACAGTAGGAAATGGGGATGGAGAGAGAGGGGTTAGGAAAAAGTCGAGACTATGCATGCACGTACACGTCAATGCTCACATGATAATCATGAATATGCATCTTATATTATATCAAATCAACAATATGATATTTACCGATTTGACAATAAGACACTTATTGGAAATATTAACATCAATATTGGATTTGAATATAAATTAAAAATAAGAAATAATTTCAATTTGATGATCAAAGACCTGATAAAAAATAACACCTGTATTGTATAACACAAGAATGGCAGTAAATCTTATAATCTTATAACACGGATTGCTATATTACAGGGGGGGCCAACCTGCGGCTCTCGAGCCACATGCGGCTCTGAAGGATTATTTGTGGCTCTCGATAAATGTACCCGAGTTTCGTTTTCATTTTTGTGTTATTATATTTTAAAAAATTATTATCGTTTCGTTTGTGTTTCCAAATGTCTTTTAAATTACTGACAACAAATATGAAAGACTAAGTGCAACGTTGTAACAAATTTCATTTCCGTCCAAGTTAAGAATGATATGACTCATCGAAAACTGCGCGAACGAACATAAACAGTGGCGTATTTGTAAACTTTCATTGCAACGGACGGTTGACATTGTGCTCTAGAGGAAACAATTTGTATCACTCTTGCTACGGATATAATTTGTAATCTGGAATTTTTGGTAAGTTAACTATAATTTGTTTCATAGTATGTAACACGTGTTGTTATTGTTTTAATAACACAAAACTTGTATTTTCTAAATTTCTTTATTTATTTCCAGTTCTTTTAAAAATATGACGACAGAGAACGAAAATAAAAAAAGAAAATACGAGCAAGAAAATAGAAGTTTCAATAATGAGTGGGAGGAGAATTTCTTTTTTATTGACAATAACGGAAAAGCATTATGTGTTATTTGTAATTCTACGGTCAAAAATTATAAAGCTAGCAATTTGCGTCGACATAATGAAACCAATCATCCTCAGTTTTTTAATCAGTATCCACCAAATTCTGAATTAAGATCAGATATATTTGCCTCTTTAAAATCAAATTTAAATAAACAACGGTCAATTTTAACGACCTTTAGCAATCAAGCTAATAATGTGGCTGAAGCCAGTTTTGTTATTGCCTGGAATATTGCTTGTGCAAAACGCCCGTATGGAGAGGAAGAGTTTATTAAAAAAAACTTGGAAGATGTACTTAAAGTTTTAGATCCAAATAATGCAGCATTGCACAAAGTTGTTTCGCGAATTCCCATCTCAAGACACACAACCGAACGACGCATAACTGCAATTAATACATATCTTGAATATAATTTAAAAAATGATTTGAAGAACTGTATTGCATTCAGCTTAGCCCTTGACGAATCGAAAGATATCACAGATCTTCCGCAATTGGCAGTTTTCATACGTTTTGTTTCACCTGACTTCGTTGTTAAAGAAAAATTATTAGATTTAGTAGCACTTCAAGAGTCAACCCGCAGCGTCGATATTAAAGATGCATTAGATTCAATAATGAAAACTTATGATGTGCTTCTTAATAAACTTGTAAGCATTGCAACTGATGGAGCTCCGGCAATGCTGGGTAAAAAAATCGATCTCGTTGGGCTTTTAAGAGATGATTCTCAAATTCGACAATTCATACCGATTCACTGTATAATTCACCGAGAACATCTCGTTACAAAATATTTAAAATATCCTGATGTCATGAAAACAGTGTTACACATTGTAAATTATATTCGCATTAATGCAAAAAATCATCAATGCGAAAATTCAAAAATTTTCTTGATGAATTAAAGGACGAAGAACATCCAAATGACATTAATTTCTTTTGCGTTGTTAGATGGTTATCTAGCTACAACGTATTAAATCGATTTGTAGATTTGTTTGATCCAATAACTGCGTTTCTAAAAGAAAAGGAAACAATCTATCAGAATTATACGATGACGAGTGGTTACAAGACTTAATGTTTTGGACTGATGTCATGGAACATTTGCAAACATTGAATTTACAATTGCAGGGGAAAGATAAAATAATATCTGACCTCTCACAGTGTATATTTAGTTTTCAAACTAAATTACAACTTTTTCAAAAGGACATTAAAAATAAAACATTCTGTCATTTTCCTCGAATTAAAAAGATTTGTTCCAATATTAAACAAGAAAAACTCAACGAGTATATAAAAAAGCTAAAAGGAATATTGACGGAATTCAGAAATAGATTTCAAGACTTGAAATATTTTAAATCGTCTCTTGATTTTTTTCTGAATCCATTTGAAATTAACATAATTCAAGGTGAGTTTTCCATTTCCAATATAATTATGACCCAAAAAACATCTGGAGAATTAGAATTAATAGAGATGCAAGAAGATCAAGCTCTAAAATTAAAATATAAGTCGACGCCAATTACTGAATTTTGGAAATTAGTATCAGAATCGAAGTATCCTGAATTAAAAAAGGCTGCTTGTCGAATTATTTCAATATTCGGAACAACGTACTTATGTGAATCATTTTATTCTACTTTAAAATTCGTGAAATCCAAACACCGATCAGTATTAACTAACCAGGATCTGAAAGAATTACTAAGAAGTACTGTCACCAATTATTCACCAAATTTTAAAGAATTATCAAGAGGAGTAAAATAAATGTGTTGAATTTTTAATATTTAAATTCAATACACATGTTTTGTACTTTTATTTATATGTTTTCAATAAATATAATTTCTGTAAAAAAATTTTTTTTAATACCTTTTTTGCGTACCTTTTAAATACGTATTTAATTGCGGCTCGCGAAAAATTTCAAATTTTGGAAAATGGCTCAGACTATCGAGGAGCTTGGCCACCCCTGCTATATTATATGCATCTATCTTTATTGCCAAATGCATCGCTTTAATGGGTTACCCCCACTTGCGACTTTGAAAAAATCGATTTTTTGTTAATTGCATTTTTTTGAAGTATAAGTATCTGAGAATATGACCTGGAAATTTCAAGTCGATCCAAACAAAATTGACTGATATATGAGCGTTGAAAGAGAAGAATCCGTTGAGTAAACAACCGGCAATTAAAACTTTAAACGCGTTTTTCTCGAAATGGCATTTCTGAAATCGGTGACCAAGATTACTCAAACATTAATAAACCGATCTTCTTGAAATTTTGCAGGCTTATTTAACACATGAAAATGTAGTCTTTAATCGTTTGATTTTTTGTTTCGAAAAAAATGGCCGTTTTATAGCCAAAAAATGGCCGTTTTTTTCGTTAAAATCGAACCATTAACTTTGACTGTCCGCCATTTTGTGAAAAATGAATATTTTTTTAAATCCTTTGATTAAGAACTAGTTTATACTTATATTCAACTAAATCTATCCACATTTTTTGTTTCAAATGATCCACTTCGCCGCAATGTTGGTCACCGCAAACCGTATAAATAAAAACACTATTTCATTGGTGGCCATTTGCCACTTAACAATGTAATATTTTGCAATAAAAAAATTATTGAAAGTTTTTCAAGATGTATTCTTTAAGATGATATAATAATCGTTTAAAAAAAAATTTGTATTTTTCTTTAAAAAAATTCATGAAAAAGGCCTTTTTTGTTGAGCTACAACTGGGGGTGACCCCTTAATGGATGCCGTTGATCTAGGTTTGACCATGTTAGAGCGATATGTTTCAATTTTCAGATTCCTTCAGTGCATTATTGTCTTTGGAAAATCTTAATTAAACAGGAAAAATAAACTCATATATAAGTAATATTGGGAATACAAATTGATTCGGTCCGTTTTTTGCAGTCAAAAATGCATTTATTTCAGAATAAGAAGAATTAAAAGATTAATCAAAGTATCGTCAATCGCTAGTTAATACTTTTTCCCACTTCTCAGATAATTTTCGAATTCCATCTCGGAAAAATGTCTCGTCTTTTGAGGTGATACAAGTAAAGAGCCGATTTTTGATTTCTGCGAAAGAAGTGAACCGATAACCAGTCAGATTCTGCTGCATCCCTCGGGACAACTAGTAATCAAAAGGAGCAATGTCCGAAAAATACGGCAGATGCGGCCAAATATCCCACTTGAGCGTTTCCAAATATTTTTTCACGACTTTTGCGACATGAGGCCGAGCGTTTTCATGCAGAAAAATAACTTTGTCATGTCTTTCCTTGTATTCCGGCTGTTTTTTTTCGTAATGCACGGCTCAAGCGAATCAATTGCAGCCTATACCGATCGGCCATTATGGTATTAACAGGTTTTAGTAGCTCATAGTACACAACACCCTTTTGGTCCCACCAGATACACAACATGATCTTCGAACCATGAATATTCGGCTTTGGTGTTGATGTTGTGCTCGATGGCAATGATTGACCAGGCATAGAGTAGTATTTTTTCTTCTTGGGGTTATCATAGAATATCCATTTTTCATCCCCAGTAACAATTCTATGTGGAAAACCCTTTTTTTCTTGCCTTTGAATCAGCTGCTCGCAACCGAAAAATCGCAAAGTTGGCACAACTCTCCTCATTACTCCGGCAAAGTTTGTTTATAGTGCGCTAATTTATCAGTTCATCTCAAGTGTTTTTTACAAGTTTTGAAGTAGATAAAAATATCAAACAAAGAATCTCTCTTAAATTTTGCATTGCAAATGAAATTTCTTATGCCGAAGTGCTGAAAATGTTACACAAAGCTTATAGTGAATCGACTTTATCAGAAACTTGTGCGTATGAGTGGCATAATGTATTTTAAAGCGGTCGAGATGTGATGGAAGGCCTCGCGCTGGTCAATCATCAACATCGTCAAGTGAATTAAACATCGCTAAAGTAAAGACAATGGTGACTAAAAAGAAAGATAGATACTGAAATTTCTGTGCCTCACAAATCAATTCGTATCTTTTTAAGAAAATTTTTGGGCGCGAAACATTTCTTTCCATTTGCCTTTTTGTTTCTGAGTTCGTCCTTCTTTTGTATTTTTTATATTTTGTCTCTAGGATGCAAATTTGATCATATTCCCTGTTAAGTCTCTTTTAATTCGACTATAACCCTTTCCTGAACTGAGACAGACTACTTCTCTAGACTGCACTGAGACACGAAGACTGACTTTTAAACTTAATTGATCTAAACTACTGTTCTAAGCTGAACTTAATAATACGCTTGTACTGATCTAGGCTGAACCTTGATCTAAATTGACTCCGAGCTTTCTTTAAACTAGCATATAGGAGGGCGGTTCAATAAGTACCCGTGTTTGACGACAGAGGGCGTTCCTGAGGGAAGTTGGTATTATCATCGTGTGCTGCCATCTATCAAACGACGGTAAAACAAATTTCAGACTGATTGATAGGTTAGTTTGAATTTGGCAGCCATTCGAGTAAGACGTGTTTCGTGATTTTCGCTGAGATGGAAAAAGAGCAGTATCGTTCGGTAATTCGCTTTTTGCTTTTGGATGAAAAAAAATGCGAGGAGATAAAAGCAAAGTTGGTTGCTGTTTATGAAGACACTTCGCCATCTACGACCACAGTTAGATATTGGTTCAACGAATTTAAACGTGGGCGAACATCCGTTTTTGATGAGGAGCGACCAGGACGCCCGGCAGACGTGGTTACCGAGGAAATCATTCAAAAAGTCTACGACATGATTCTCGCTGATCGACGAACGAAAGTGCGCGAAGTAGCAGAGGCCATAGGTGTGTCAACCGGAACGGCAATTAATATTTTACATGATAAGTTGGCGATGAAAAAATTGTCGGCCTGATGGGTGCCGCGATTGCTCACGGTGGACAACAAGCGGATGCGGCTGTTAACTTTCAAGCAGTATTTGGAGCAGTTTAAGCGAGATCCGAAGGAGTTTTTGCGTCGAGTTGTCACCGTTGATGAAACCTGGATTTATCATTACACACCAGAAATTAGGAAACAATCAAAACAATGGATTTTTCCCGGTGAATCTGCTCCAAAGAAGGCGAAGACGGTCCCATCGGCCGGAAAGGTCATGGCGACAATTTTTTGGGATGCGAACGGCGTCATTCTCATGGATTTCTTAAAAAAAGGAATAACGATCACTGGATAATACTTCAGTGAGTTATTCGACCGCTTCGACAAAAAATTGAAGGAGACACGGCCGCATTTAGCAAAAAAGAAGGTGCTTTTTCACTATGATAACGCACCAGCACATTCGTCCAGAGTTGTCGCCGCCAAACTGCATGGATTGCGTTATGAATTGCTGCCGCGACCCCCCGTATTCATTCGATCTGGCTCCCTACGACTTTTTCTTGTTCCCTAACATGAAGAAATGGCTCGCGGAAAAAAAATTTAGCTTAAACGAGAAAGTCATCGCCGAGACAGAGGCATATTTTGGAGAGTTCGACAAATCCTATTTTTTAGAGTGGTGAAAAAATGGCAAAAACGTTGGGAGAAGTGTATCTTTCTAAAAGAGGACTATGTTGGAAAATAAAAATAAATTATTTGAAAAAATGGTGTCTTCATTTCTAACACGGGTACTTATTGAACCGCCCTCGTATACTCTAAAATATACAGGGTGCGTACGGTATTTGAGGACATGCATAAATGTGACTATAACTTCGCGAATTTTTTTTTTTATTTTTTTTCCTTTTCAGATAAGAAATAGCGAACTACAACATCACTCAAGAAATGAAGAGACATGCTGTCATCGTCGCTATATGTGCGAACCATACAGATTTAGAGATCTCTAATTTTCTTAATTGCGCCCGTTCATTCGTGCATAAGGTTCGCCGTGAATTGGAAGCATCAGGAGGCGATACAGAATCGGTTGCAAAACGCAAAAGCACAAACAACGTTCTGTTACTGTCCGATCTGCAGAATTTTTAGAGCAAGTGCAAGCGATCATAGACGAGGACCCTTCAAAATCCATGAGGGTCCTTGCGAGTGAGCTTCATGTTTTTGAGCGCCTTATTCGTAGAGTTGTCCACGAAGACCTTCGGTATAAGTCTTACGTGATGCGCAGAGAACAGTTCATGTCGGAACGAATACGGGAACAGAGAGTTCTTCGATCAAAACGTCTTTTAAACAAAATCAAAGACCCTGAGGCGCCCAAAATGTTATGGTTTTTTTCCGACGAAAAAAATTTTGACCAAGATCAAAAGACCAATCGCAGAAATGACAGATAGCTATGTTCAAATCCTACGGAGGTTCCTGTTGTTATGCACACAAAATTTCCAGCCACTGTTATGGTTTTAGGTGTTGTCAGCAACGAAGGACATGTTATGCAACCACACTTTTTCACTCAAGGACTTCGAGTGAACTCTGCTGCATACATCAAGGTTTTGGAGACGGTAGTGAGACCCTGGATAGACAATGTAAGCGGAGGCAGACCATACATTTTTCAACAAGACTCTGCTCCTTCACATAAAGCGATGGCGTCACAAGATTGGATGGCCGAAAATTTTCATGACCACATAACACCGAACCTATGGCCACCTAGCTCCCCAGACCTTAATCCTTTGGATTATTACGTATGGAGCGTAGTTGAGCGTGAGACCAATAAGCGTCCTCATAACACCACTTCTTCGCTGAAGACTGCTATTAATGCCGTTATGGTCAATAAGAACAAGGAGCATTTGATTCGGGCATGTAATCGTTTCCGAACCTGGATCGAAGAGGTTATTGCTGCTAATGGCGATTTTATTGAATAACTTCATAGCCATATATTAATTTAACGTTGTATAAAAAAATTCCTAAAATTTCATTAAATTTTATTAAAAATACAAGCTGATTAATTTTACTTTCAACTCTTCCTTGTTCGCGGTATGTTTTTAGGTCAAGTGCTTTGGTGTTCGAACAACAAGGTACATTCCTCTTTCAATATGCGGTCTTTCAGATCATCTTTTTAAAAACACGCTCTTTTAAATCATCGGACTTTTTAAAAGACAGCTTTTTTAGAATGTCTTTTTAAAAGGTCTTTTCCAAAACGCTGTCGTTTTTTTTTCAGCCGTGATTGGTCCGTTTTTTTTTTCTAGTTACTAAGCGGCGTAACGTGTTTTTTAACCACAAGCTTACTTTGTTTGGAGTGAATCACGCATTTTTTGTCGCGGGAAGACAGGTCATTCTCGTCAACGCGATGATTCCGCGTATTTATATTTTAATAACGTAGTCCAGACTCCGCGGTCCCTTCAGTGTTATCTTACCGCGTGAAGTACGCTTTTGATTCCCATAGCCTTTTTTATATTTTCCCATCTCTTGGAGTTTTACATATCCGTTTTTTTTAATTTCTTTTGCTCGTTTTCTTACGCTACTTCTATTTTTATTCTCCTTTTTTTTTCTGGTGGACGAAAATGCGCCCATTACACTTCTCGGCCCACCAGAAAATGAGCATATTCTCGCAAAATACATCTTTCGTAAAGATTTCGCTTTTTTTCATTTCTTCGCTGGTCTTCTTGTTGATTTTCTTTTTCCTGTGTCTATGATAATGTCTGTGTATGGGTGTGCATGTGTTAGATACAGTTATACCATTTTACAATACATATTTTTTTACAGTTTGTTTTGTTCTTATTTTATACAAATGTTTCCATTGATAAGTCGTGTTATTTCAAACTTACACAAATATTCTCGTAGTTGAAAAAAATTTGTCTTGCAAAATTTTATTTTTACTTTTTAGTTTGCAAATACACATTATTTTAACAAAATTTTGCATCATCATATTTAACACATTTTTGTTATTATTATTATAAATTTTTGTTTTTACAAGGATATTGATTTCTTATTCTTCTTTACTGCTTACGTTATTATCATTTGTTTTTATTACAAAAACGTTATTTTTTTTAGCTAATAATGTATCAAAGTTTTCTTTTAAAAATTTGTTGTCCTAAAAATAAAATTTAGGCATTACTAAAGATCACAGGAAATACAAAATTTTAAATTTATTGTTTTTGTTAAAATGTTATGATTATTTGCAGACAGTCTAAAAAAAACATGTTATTTAATAATATTTAAAAAAAAAAATTTAATTCTATTAAGAGGAAATTTGTATTAACGCATGTGCATACGTATTGGTGTGTTTACGTGTATTTTACCATTTCTCTTAAGAATGGGGAGGGACTTACAACTTTCTCCCACTCTTGCGTATTGTAAACGATATCTATTTCAAGACAGAAATATAAGTATAGCGTTTAAGCAGGAAAATTCGTAGTTTCCAGCCTTTCAGCGCTGTCCATGGATCTCCCGTTTATCTCTTTTTTTAAGTGGTTCCTGCTAAATCGGTATCAGCGATTTCTCAGTTTGTCTATGATTATTTGACTGAATACATCAACTTTCCCACTTATTTTTTCATTTTTTTATTCGACTGCTTTTGTGCGTTTTTGTGAAAAAAGAAGGAAAAATGGTGCCAAGTTTTCTCCTCTATAAGGAGAGGCCTCGATTATTTGGGCATCGTCGATTTTATTGGTATCTCTAACCTCTGCAATAGATTCGCCGTCCACCATTTATATTCCTGGAGTAAATAATACCCATTCTCCCGTTCCTCCAGTGGGTGAAACCAATGTGAAGATGTTATGCGAAATTATAATATTAAATTAATATATTGTTATTTTATTATTGTATATTATCATTTTTTTTCTTTTCTTACATGTGTATCAATCGAAATTCTTGTTTTTAAATTTTTTCTTTTTCTTCCTTATCCAAATCAATTCTTATGAATTTTATTTTTTTGTATATTTTTGTATATCTTTAACTTAGTTTCCTGTTTGCTTGTTTTTTTATTAATTTTTTAGAATACAAAGTTTATAAATGTATCTTTTTGTTATTTTTTTTCTTTTTATTCTATTCTATAAAATTAACTGTTCCCAATTCAATTTTAACAAATACCGTGTTTAATAAATAATTATTATGATGCATATATATCGCTAACTTTCTTTCCTTATATTCTCTTTTTTTCTTTGTTTTTACCCCTACTTTCTCCTTCTACTTATTATTTTTTACTTTTTTTCTACTTATTACATTTCACTACATGTGCATATATGATTATAAGGTTACATATTTTTTTAATATATTGGGTGTACAACTTTGCTTTCACCGTTTTTTTTCCGAAATTCGAGGCTTTATTGTAAAAAACTGGTTATACATTTATGATTCAAAGTATTGTCCATCGCTGGCCACTACTTTCTCCCATCTTTCGGGCAGCAAACGAATACTGCGTTAAGAAAACTGGTCATCTTTTGAATCGATCCACGAATCGATCCAATTTTTTACTTCTTTATAAGACCGGAAGTGCTGGTCAGCCAGGCCGTGTGCCATTGATCGAAACATGTGATCGTCCGAGGGAACAACGTCGTAAGAATACGGCGGGTGGGGTAGGACTTCCCATTTCCAAGTTTCCAAGTATGTCTTGACCACTTTCGCAACATGGGGTCGAGCATTGTCATGCTGTAAAATCACTTTATCACGTCTCACGTTGTATTGCGGCCGTATGTCTTTCAATGCTCGGCTCAAACGCATTAATTGCGTTCAATAAAGATCACCTGTGATTGTTTCAGTCGGTTTTAACAACTCATAATACACTACGCCAAGCTAGTCCCACCAAATACTGAGCATGACCTTGGAACCTTGAATATTCGGTTTGACCGTCGAAGTGAAAGCATGGCCGGAATATCCCCATGATTTTATGCGCTTGGGATTATCGTAGTGAACCCATTTACCGTCCCCAGTCACAATGCGATGCAGAAATCCCTTCCATCTTTGCCTTGCAAGCAGCTGTTCACAAACACACAAACGCCGTTCAACATCTCTCGGCTTCAACTCGTACGGCACCCAATTTCCTTGTTTCTGAATCATTCCCATGACTTTCAGGCGTTTTAAAATGGCTTGTTGCGTCACTCCCAATGATCCTGCCAATTCTTGTTGCGTTTGACACGAGTCTTGATCAAGTAATGCCTCCAATTCTGCATCTTTGAAAACCTTGTTTCTTCCACCGCCATGCTGGTCTTCGACGTTAAAATCGCCGTTCTTGAAGCGTTGAAACCACTCTTGGCACGTTCTTTCACTAATATCGGCCTCACCATAGGTATTTGAGAGCATCCGATGAGCCTTAGTCGCAGATTTCTTTATATTAAAGCAGAAAATTAAAACCTCCCGCAAATGACGAGAATTTGGCTCGTAAGCTGATATGTTTAATCGAGAATAACTTTATGATGCAGACAAAAATCGACTAATATTTCGATGGCGTTATGTTTACAAATACCTAAGCTTATTGTATGACATCTAGGATCTATTTATTTCAACTATCACTAACCGCTACAGCCGTCTATTGCAAAACGGCGGAAGCAAAGTTGTACACCCAATATATTCTTATTTATCTCAAATGGATTTTTGTAATTTTTATATTTTGTCTTTGGTCTCTTATTTTCCTTTGAATCTTCAGGCTTATCTGTTTTGAACACGCTACTAACGTCCCTTTCTCCTTCCTTTGTAAATGATAATCATTCTTTCTATAATTTTTAATATGTTTCAGAAAATTTGTTCACTTTGTTTTTTTTCTCCTTTTGTTTTTTTATTATTATTTATTATTAATTATGCGATAAATACTCGTTTTGTTGACGAAATTCCTATTCTATACATTAAACAAGTACATAAATCCCCGGCGCAGTTTTGACAACGTAGCAGTTGCCCGCTTGGGAAAAAGCCACTTCCATAGGTTTTCATTGGTATATTTTGTACCAGTTTCTTTAGAGTCTGATCGTGAGTATCGGTGCATCTATCCGAAATCTTTACATTACTGCACAGCCTTTCTTGAATAAAAAGACAATACGGATTTGATTCTAAGTGTTTAAGCCAGAGTTGATCGTAGTGCGTCCAGCCATTTACAGTCTGTCAAGTAAGAACGTGGTCGGATTCACCGACAAGTAATAAAAGGTTTCGCTCTAATTCCTTCGCAAGCCAATAAAGGGAAGCTTTGTCCTTGATGCATTGTCAACAAAGATTTAGTTGTCGTTAATCTTTTGAAAGAGAATCACGTTAAACGCCATGAGTGCTGAGTACGCGTCGCGCTACGAGGCTGTGTTCCTTTGCATCCACCCGAAAGGTCCCAAAATGTCGCAATCAGCGGCTGCTAAATATGTGAGAAAGTCAAATGCATTTGTACAGAAGTGGATACAGCGATATTAAGTGGCTAAAAATGTCGATGATTTACCAGAACGTGGCTCGATAGGGAAAGTTAACAAAAAAGATGGAAAAAGAATAGTGAATCTGTTTTCGCGGAATCCTGCTTTAACACTGCGGCAAGGACAAGCAAAATTAATGGCAAAAGGTTAAGATATATCCTACGGAACTATCTAAACCCATCTTCGTACTCATCATCTGAAATGGCGCAACACAATGAAGAAGCCTCTGTTGACTGAAAAACATGTGACAAAGCGACTCGCTTGGGTGCATGAGAATATTGATAGAGATTTTGAAAATGTCATTTTTACTGATAAATGTTCTATATGGGCACGTTCTGTCCTCACGCGAGCCTGGTCATCTTCCACCAATAGGCTTGTTCAGCGGACCGTAAAACATGGAATAAAGATGCATCTTCGGGGCTGCTTCTCAAAGCAGGGATTGGGCACTTTGCACCTCTTTACTGACAACCTAAATGCCGAGAAAATGATAAAAATCTACAAAAAGGCTTTACTGCCATCTGCCAAACAATGGTTCATCACAAAAAATGAAGATTGGATTCTGCAGGAGGACAACGATCCTAAACACCGCAGCAAGCTCTGTACTCAGTGGAAGACTCAATCTGGCATCGTTACATTGGATTGGCCGTCGCAGTCGCCCGATGCAAACCCTATTGAAAATGTGTGGGCATATATTAAACGGAAGCTTCGTGGAAAACGCACATACCCTTTGAAGCAGTTGTCTTACGAAATTCGTCGGATCTGGAGATCCTTGCCACTAGAATACGCCGTCAAATTAGTAGAAAGCATGCCTCGGAGATGTCAGGCAATTATCGACGCCGGTGGTGACTAGACACATTATTGACCGGATTGCATAATTGTTTGTAATGAATACAATGTATATATAAATATGAAAGTTTCATCGAATAAATTTTTTTATAAATTAACACGACCACGCTCTTACTTGACAGACTGTTATTCTGTACTGTAGGCGAAATAGAATAGTATATTCATTTTTATCTGTAGTATAGTCGTGCTGCTGCTACTTCTTGTTATGATATTTCTGTATTCAGCTAGTTTGTTAAAGTTACCAGCCTTCTAGTCTCCTTCATATAGGAAGCTAAACTTTATTTCACTTCTTTTTTCACTTCACTTTTTTCACATATTGATCAAGAATAGTTAAATTTCCAATATCTCTCAAATTCTATTGTCTTTAGCAAGTGTCGGTATTTTGCAAAAAAGGATACGCCGCTGTTTCGGCCATTGTGTAATTTAATGATTTTTCTATCTCTTCTAGAGACCAGCACAATACCTGAACATGCGTGTGATTCTCCCTTGCAGGGGTCGCTTTTTCGATTATCTAGGGCAAGCTGTCATTTTCCCTTGCCAAGGCCGTTCCTTCGATTGTCACAGATAAACTGAGTGCATTTCTTGTAACGAATTCCTTGGCACATACTAAGCTTATAAAAAAATTGGCGTTGACAAAACGGCTCCGGAACTTACACTTCAGGGGATAAAAAGTCAAAATTTACCAAAAAAGAATAAAGCAACTTTCCTAATACCGTTGGCACAGAAATAAAAAGCGCATATGATTTCTTAGCACATAACAATCTTCTACGAAAATCGGCGTTATAAAAACGGCTCCGGAACTAAACCTTCAGGGGAATGAAAAGTCAAAATTTACGAAAAAAAATATAACAACTTTCCTACTACCGTAGGGACAAAAATAAAAAGCGTATATGATTCCTTGGCACATAACAATCTTATGAAAAAATCAGCGTAAGAAAAACGGCTCCGGAACCTACACTTCAGGAGGATAAAAAGTCAAAATTTACGAAAAAAAAAATAACAACGTGCCTTATTCCGTTGGCATGAAAATAAAAAGCGTATATGATTCCTTGTCACATAACGATTTTATAAAAAAATCGGCGTTAAAAAAACGGCTCTGAAACTTACACTTCAGGGGGATGAAAAGACAAAATTTACGAAAAAAAACATAACAACTTTCCTAATACCGTTGGCAAGAAAATAAAAAGCGTATATAATTCCTTGGCACATACAAAGATAATTAAAAAATTACCGTTAAAAAAACGGCTCCGGAACTTACACTTCAGGGGGATAAAAAGACAAAATTAACGAAAAAAAAAATAACAACGTTCCTAATACCGTCGGCTCAAAAATAAAAAGCGTATAGAATTCTTTGGCACATACAAAGCATTGGCGTTCAAAAAACGGCTCCGAAACTTACACTTCAGGGGAATGAAAAGTCAAAATTTACAAAAAAAAAATATAACAACTTTCCTAATACCGTTGGCACAAAAATAAAAAGCGTACACAATTTCTTAGCACATACACAGCTTATGAAAAATTGGCGTTCGGAAACGACTCCGAAACTTACAATTCAGGGGGTTGAAAAGTTAAAATTTACGAAAAAGAAATATAACAACTTTCCTAATACCGTCGGCACAAAAATCAAAAAAGTATACGATTTTTCGGAACATTAGAAACCTATTAAAAAAAATAGCGTTAAAAAAACGGCTCCGAAACTTACTCTTCAGGAAAATGAAAAGTCAAAATTTACGAAAAAAAAATATAACAACTTTCCTAATACCGTCGGCACAAAAATAAAAAGCGTGTATGATTCCTTGGCACATACAGAGCTTATAAAAAAATTGGCGTTCAAAAACGGCTCCGGAACTTACAATTCAGGGGGTTCAAAAGTCAAAAGTTACGAAAAAGAAATATAACAACTTTCTAATACCGTTGGCACAAAAAAAACTGTATACGATTTCTTGAAACATGAGAAGCCTATAAAAAAATTAGCGTTAAGAGAACGGCTCCGAAACTTACACTTCAGGGGGATGAAAAGTCAAAATTTACGAAAAAAAAATAAAGCAACTTTTCTAATACCGTTGGAACAAAAATAAAAAGCGTATATGATTCCTTGGAACCAAGCAATCCTATGGAAAAATAGCGTTAAAAGAACGGCTCTGAAACTTACACTTCAGAGTGATGAAAAGTCAAAATTTACGAAAAAAAAATGTAACAACTTTCCTAATACCGTGGGCACAAAAATAAAAAGCGTATATAATTCATTGGCACATAACAATCCTATGGAAAAATCGGCGTTATAAAAACGGCTCCGGAACTTACACTTCAGGTGGATAAAAAGTCAAAATTTACAAAAAAAGAATATAACAACTTTCGTAATACTGTTGGCACAAGAATAAGAAGCGCATATAATTCCTTGGCACATAATAATGTTATGAAAAAATCAGCGTAAAAGAAACGGCTCCGAAACTTACACTTCAGGGGGATAAAAGGTAAAAATTTACGAAAAAAAATATAACAACTTTCCTAATACCGTTAGCACTAAAATATGGAGCGTATATAATTCCTTGGCACATGACAATCTTACGAATAAATCGGCATTAAAAAAACGGCTCCGGAACTTACACTTCAGGAGGGTGAAAAATAAAAATTCACGAAAAAAACACCTAACAACTTTCCTAATACCGTTAGCACGAAAATAAAAAGCGCATATGAATTCTTGGCACATAACAATCTTAACAAAAAATCGGCGTAAAAAAAACGGCTCCGGAACTTCCACTTCAAGAAGATGAAAAGTTAAAATTTACAACAAAAAAATATAACAATTTTACTGATACCGTTGGCATTAAAATAAAAAGCGTATATGATTCTTTGGCACATAACCATCTTATGACAAAATCGGCGTTAAAAAAATGGCTCCAAAACTTACACTTCAGGGGGATGAGGAGTCAAACTTTACAAAAAAAAATATAACAACTTTCCTAATACCGTTGGCACAAAAATAAAAAGCGTATAGAATTCCTTGGCACATGCGAAGCTTATACAAAAATTAGCGTTAAAAAAACGGTTCCGGAACTTACACTTCAGGGAAATGGAAAGTCAAAATTTACGAAATAAGTATATAACAACTTTCCGAATACCGTTAGCACAAAAATGAAAAGCGTATATGATTCCTTGGCACATAACAATCTTATAAAAAAATCGGCATTAAATAAACGGCTCCGAAACTTACACTTCAGGGGGATGAAAAGTCAAAATTAGAGAAAAAAAACCCAAGAACTTTTCTAATACCGTTGGCACAAAATTAGAAAACTGTATACGATTTCTTGAAACATAAGAAACCTATAAAAAAATTAGCGTTAAAAAAACCGGCTCCGAAACTTACACTTCAGAAGGATGAAAAGTCATTATTTAGGAAAAAAAAATATAACAACTTTCCTAATACCGTTGGCACAAAAATAAAAAGCGTATATGATTACTTGGCACATAACAAATGTATGAAAAAATCGGCGTCAAAAAATCGGCTCCGGAACTTACACTTTAGGGGGATAAAAAGACAAAATTAACGAAAAAAAATATAACAACTTCCCTTATACCGTTGGCACAAAAATAAAAAGCGTATATAATTTCTTGGCACATACGAAGCTAATAAAATTAGTGTCAAAAAATGGCTTCGAAACTTACACTGCAGGAAAATAAAAAGTCAAAATTTACGAAAACAAAATTGTAACGGGGTGGCAGATTCAGAGTTACCTGCCACAGGAGCAATTAGCTTCGGGGAACGCGCAATCCGCCAAAGGCGCGGAAATGCCCGCTGCGCCCCCTCGTTAGAAGCTAAAGTCTTGGACGACTTTGCTCCGGGGTCCAGGCTCGAGAAGCCGGTTTACGGACCCAACTTACCCGTTGCAACGCCGCGCAATCGTCGTTGCGCAGCTCATGCGTCGTCCTCACCTGGCTAGTTGATCTCGGAGAAGGCGGTATCCGGGAGGAGAGCTGAAAGCTCCTCGTCGCAGAAATAATAAAAGAAAATGAAAAGAAAAGTAACGTAAATAAAAAAATAAAAAAAAAGAAAAAATATTGAATAATTTAAGCGAGAGAAGCTCGCACCATAAACAAAACAAAAACGCAGGAGAAATAATATAGGAGAAAACCAAAAAAAAAACAAATCAAAAATATAAATAAAATAATTTAATAAAAAAACGGAATAATAAATAATAAATTAATTGACAATAATAATTACAAAAATAAAAGAAAATAAAATAAATTGTAATTGCCGCGTACGAGGAGCGCAGGCAGTGAGGCGCGTTATAATGCGCGAGGATGGCTCCCGCGCGCGGCGTATTCCACGAGTGCGAGAGAGAAAGAACGCCTCTCGCACTACGCCTATGAGAGTGAGAGAGAAAAGCCTCTCTCACTCGCGCGCGCCGTCTAACGTACGGGTGCGAGAGAGAAGAACACTCTCCCGCACGGAGCCCGTTGGAGCGAGAGAGAGAACGCTCTCCCGCTCTTGCGCGCCGCTTCTACTGCGAGTACGAGAGAGACAACGGATCTCCCGTACTATGCCGTAGGAGTGAGAGAGAAAGCGCTCTCCCACTCTTGCGCGCCTAACCCTACGCGGGTGCGAGAGAGAACGCAACTCTCTCGCGCCGATCTAACTCGAGTGGGAGATAAAGGTTTCTCCCACTCGCGCGCGCGCCGTATACGCCGCAAGTGCGAGAGAGAAAGCGACTCTCCCGCACTGCTACCACTAGAGTGAGAGAGATGCCGCTCTCTCACTCGCGCGCGCTTAAGCTTCTATAGGTGCGAGAGAGAACGCAACTCTCTCGCCCTGTATACGAGAGTGAGAGAGATAGCGCTCTCTCACTCGCACGAACCGCGAAAAATACAAAAATACTAAAGCCCGGAGTAACAGGCGGAGGTTACTCCTACGCACATACAACGAAGAAAAAAAAAGACGAACGACTTTACGCGCGAAATTAAGTCTTAGTGGACTTACTCTTTGGCTGGCCAGCCGCGCACGCTAGACGCTCGTCGAAGATGGCGGAGAAGACGACTCGGCTTACTCTCGTATACAAAGCCGACGTGCTCCCGGTCGCCGGTGATCCGCGTCGGTGCCGTCGGCCGGTGTGGGTTTTCTTGGCTGCCTGCACAGCCGATGCTCGCCAAGACACCAAAAGGCACACACCAATAACCTTCTTCTTAGACGCGAAGAAGAAAAACGAAACGCGAAATCGGCGCGTCCAAAATGGCGGGGACTACACTGTTTCCCGCGGAAAAACTCCGTAAATCTATCTATAAAAGCGCGTGGCTCGTCCGACGGCGAACTCTAAACTGCTCTAAAAGGCGGGAGGCGGCTTGGCTACCTAGCCTAGCCTCTCCTATGCGGTACTCGACTAGCCTATCTCTAGTCGCGTACCGTTTCTGCCCGTCCGCGACTGTCGCGTTACCTCTTTTCCGCGGTCCCCTTTATCCCGAATACGCAAAATAAGACGCGGCGCGGAGCACGGAGTGTTTTCCGTGACAAAATATAACAACTTAATACCGTTAGCAAAAAAATAAAAATTGTATACGATTTTTCGCAACATAAGAAACCTATAAAAAAGTTAGCGTTAAAAAAACGGCTCCACAACTTACACTTCAGGGAGATTAAAAGTCAAAATTTTAAGAAAAAAAATTAAGCAACTTTCCTAATACCGTCAGCACAAAAATAAAAAGCGTATAGAATTCCTTGGCACATACGAAGCTTATACAAAAATTAGCGTTAAAAAAACGGTTCCGGAACTTACACTTCAGGGAAATGGAAAGTCAAAATTTACGAAAAAAGTATATAACAACTTTCCTAATACCGTTGGCACGAAAAATAAAAACTGTCTACGATTTCTTTGAACATAAGAAACCTATAAAAATAGCGTTAAAAGAACGGCTCTGAAACTTACACTTCAGAGTGATGAAAAGTCAAAATTTACGAAAAAAAAATGTAACAACTTTCCTAATACCGTGGGCACAAAAATAAAAAGCGTATATAATTCATTGGCACATAACAATCCTATGGAAAAATCGGCGTTATAAAAACGGCTCCGGAACTTACACTTCAGGTGGATGAAAAGTCAAAATTTACGAAAAAAGAATATAACAACTTTTCTAATACCGTTGGCACAAAAATAAAAAGCGCATATGATTACTTGGTACATAACAAACTTATGAAAAAACCGGCGTTGAAAAAACGGCCCCGGAACTTATACTTCAGGGAGATAAAAAGACAAAATTTACGAAAAAAAAATATAACAACTTTAATAATACCGTTAGCACTAAAATATGAAGCGTATATGATTCCTTGGCACATGAAAATCTTCTAAAAAAATCGGCGTTAAAAAAACGGCTCCGGAACTTACACTTCAGGGGGGTGAAAAATAAAAATTCACGAAAAAAAAACCTAACAACTTTGCTAATACCGTTGGCACAAAAATAAAAAGCGTATATGATTACTTGGCACATAACAAACTTATGAAAAAACCGGCGTTAAAAAAACGGCTCTGGCACTTACACTGCAGGAAGATGAAAAGTTAAAATTTACGAAAAAAAAATATTCAATTTTTCTGATACCGTTGGCATGAAAATTAAAAGCGTATATGATTTCTTGGCACATAACAATCTTATAACAAAATCGGCGTTGAAAAAACGGCTCCGGAACTTACACTTCAGGGGGATGAAAAGACAAAATTAACGAAAAAAAATATAACAACTTTCCTAATACATTTAGCACAAAAATAAAAAGCGTATATGATTCCTTAGCACATAAAAATCTTATGAGAAACTCGACTTAAGAAAAACGGCTCCGAAACTCACAAATCAGGCGGTTGAAAAGTCAAAATTTACGAAAAAAAAACCTAACAACTTTCCTAATACCGTTAGCACAAAAATAAAAAGCGTATATAATTTCTTTGCACATACAAAGCTTATAAAAAAATTGGCGTTGAAAAAACGGCTCCAGAACTTACCCTTCAGGGGGATGTAAAGTCAAAATTTACAAAAAAAAATCTGACAACTTTTCTAATACCGTTGGCAAAAAAACAAAAAGCGTTTAGGATTTTTTGGCACATAATGATCTTACAAAAAAATCGGCGTTAAAAAAACGGCTCCGAAACTTACACTTCAGGGGGATGAAAAGTTAAAATTTACGAAAAAAGAATATAACAACTTTCGTGATACCATTGGCACAAAAATAAAAAGCGTATATAATTTCTGTATATGATTATTTGGAATATAAGGAACCTATAAAAAAATTAGCGTTAAAAAAACGGCTTCGGAACTTACACTTCAAGGGGATGAGGGAAGCTTTGTCCTTAATGCATTGTCAACAAAGATTAAGTTGTCGTTGATCTTTTGAAAGAGAATCACGTTAAACGCCATGAGTGCTAAGTACGCGTCGCGCTACGAGGCTGTGTTCCTTTGCATCCACCCGAAAGGTCCCAAAATGTCGCAATCAGCGGCTGCTAAATATATGAGAAAGTCGAAGGCATTTGAACAAAAGTGGATACAGCGATATTAAGTGGCTAAAAATGTCGATGATTTACCAGAACGTGGCTCGATAGGAAAAGTGAACAAAAAAGATGAAAAAAGAATAAAGAATCTGTTTTCGCGGAATCCTGCTTTAACACTGCGGCAAGGACAAGCAAAATTAATGGCAAAAGGTTTAGATAAATCCTACGAAACTATCCGAACCCATCTTCGTACTAATCATCTGAAATGGCGCAACACAATGAAGAAGCCTCTGTTGACTGAAAAACATGTGACAAAGCGACTCGCTTGGGCGCATGAGAATATTGATAGAGATTTTGAAAATGTCATTTTTACTGATGAATTTTCTATATGGGCACGTTCTGTCCTCACGCGAGCCTGGTCAACTTCCACCAATAGGCTTGTTCAGCAGACCGTAAAACATGGAATAAAGGTGCATCTTTGGGGCTGCTTCTCAAAGCAGGGATTCGGCACTTTGCACCTCTTTACTGACAACCTAAATGCCGAGAAAATGATAAAAATCTACAAAAGGGCTTTACTGCCATCTGCCAAACGATGGTTCATTACAAAAAATGAAGATTGGATTCTGCAGGAGGACAACGATCCTAAACACCGCAGCAAGCTCTGTACTCAGTGGAAGACTCAATCTGGCATCGTTACATTGGATTAGCCGTCGCAGTCGCCCGATGCAAACCCTATTGAAAATGTGTGGGCATATATTAAACGGAAGCTTCGTGGAAGACGCACATACACTTTGAAGCAGTTGTCTTACGAAATTCGTTGGATCTGGAGATCCTTGCCACTAGAATACGCCGTCAAATTAGTAGAAAGCATGCCTCGGAGATGCCAGGCAATTATCGACGCCGGTGGTGACTGAACACATTATTGACCAAATTGCATCAATGTTTGTAACGTGTACAATGTATATATAAATATGAAAGTATCATCAAATAAATTTTTTTATAAATTAACACGACCACGCTCTTACTTGACAGACTGTAATTCGATGGAGCAGGCTCCACGCACGAAATAACATGACTCATGCGGCGTTACCTCGCTCTGAGGCGTTCCATTCAAGGCTCGAAGTGCAAGCGAGAGCGCGGAACAAGCGACAAAGAGGCACAATCGTCCTCCGCGTTCGGCAGCGTTCGACATCTGTCTCTCTTCTACTTAAGTGAGCGATGCGTCCGCGAGGACAGCTGCTATACAATAATACATTTACATGTTTTCGTCAAGTATGAAGTGCAGTGAAAAGTGAATGTGGTGTCAATTGTTTATAGCAACGATAATTGCGGCGATAAAGGTAATGATTCTTTCGATATTTAATATATGTTCAGTGATATATTGTCGAATATTCGTGCTTTTATCATTAAAATAAATAGCATCGGTCCGCTAGTGCAGCGATTGTAGGTTATGTCATAATTGACAAAACTATAACAATAAGCTAACAGAATTATTTCACGATGAGTAAAAAATCAATTGCTTTACTATTCGATCGAAAAAATAGAAACATTTCTCAAATTCATGAAAGACATGTTCAATCTCGATTGTGCATTAGACGTTAATAAATCAACAACACTAAGAGGCACCACCATCGATTTGACTTTTTCAAGACACATTACACTCGAAACACTCCCTTTCATTTCCTACTTTTCTTATCATCGTCCTATTCTCAACAGAATAACACAAATTGTAAGAAGTTAAATATCACACATGTTTAAAAGTTGTAAATAAAAGTTGTAAAACAATTGCTCAAAGCGCATTCATACTTGTAAAAACTATGTACATTGTTAAAAAAAAAAAAAAAAAAATTAACATAATTGTATTTATGCGTACAAATAAATGTAACTTGATCAATTCAATTGTGATTTCCATTTACCTCCTTCTCTATATCCATACAAAATATCTATCAAACAAATAAAATTAAAATTTCCTTTTGAAAAATGCAACCATTCCATCATTATTTTCTTATGACGTTGTCATGTTCAACTATCGTCAGTAAACCGACTTTACAGACAACCGATTTTTTTTTATAAAATTTTTTATTGTTAGTACGTATTAACTAACTTTTTTAATAACTTTTTTTATTAAAGGGTGTTATTGACGATCCTAATTTAAATCTTTTTTTAAAATTCAAATATTAAAAGAAAGTTCTCGTATTCGTCAATATGTTGTAACGCCACTGGAGATCAGGGTGGCGTACAAATGTAAAGGGGGGAAGCGGGGAAGCGGTTTGCTTGCTTACTAGTAAACTACTGAGTTAAAAATTTAACACACGGACACATACGTTTATTTAAACTAATTTACCTAATACAATAATTTATCGCATTTTTACGCGAGCCCAGGGCGCCAGCTACAATCGTGTAGCGCGGTTTCTTGCGCGGCAAATACTCTGCGCGGCTAACTCACGGTTAGAGCGGTCGCGGGCATACAGCATACAAAACGGCCGAAAATGGCGCGTAACACGCGACGCGGTCGCACACACGCAGCCGGGAAGGATACGGGGACGATTCGGGGAAGCTGTGCCTCCTGGCAGCTGCCACTGCACCTTGGCACTCACCAGATACTCCAACACGCTCACGGCTACTATCCGGACGCTCGCTCGTTTTGCAAAAGTTATTCGTTCGCGACTGCCGGCTTCGACTATCTCGAACGGAGTTTTTGGCTGCTCGCTAATACTGCCTTTTCGCTAACACGGACCCGAACGGAGTGAAAGAGAAGCTTCTTGCGTGACACTTTCGCGAGCGCGGCTTTTTGATGATCGCTCTGCGCCGGCGTAACGTACTTACACGCGCGCGCTCAGCGCTCGCGGCAGTTGATATTACTGCTCGCCAGCAGCGCGCGTTGAGGTTATCCGCTCGCGAGTGCCAGTGTTGTTGTTGTGTATTCCTTGGAGCGGCGAGAATCTACCTCAGATGTACGGAGGATCAAGGTAAGTCGACGCGTTCCATAGCTGGTAGGCGTCGACTAATTTGTCTATCTTCTTTCTGTTTCAGGTGCGGCCGTACTGCGGGTCAACAACTGCGGCTCAGACGAAGAGCGGTTGAGAAAGCGAAGCAGCGGTGTCGGTGACAGCTATAGCCTGCTTGCAGCGGCAGCGAGGCAACACTATCAGACACTTCCAGGTGCGTATTTACTTGCACTCCAATGCTGTGCTTCTATGTTTTGCCTGCCTTCTAACCTCCTCTTCCACTTTCCTTTAATGTTGTGTGGCAGCTCGTACTTCCTTCCAAGGTGCAGCTGCTACTACTATTTTCTTCCTTATTTAATTACCGTCTGGGAGGTTGCAGGTACGGGGACCACTACAAGGACAGGAAAGAGTTTGAAGAGGAAGAAACCTTGCTGCAGTGTGTGCGAGCACTGCCACGACTTATTCATGGGCCCCTGAGACTGGCTCCTCGCTGGAGCCTTTACTTGAGCTTGAAGCCCATGTACCTGGTGGAGGTAACGTATGTACAGCCCTGCGTGGCTGTTAGTTAGGATCACGCGTGGCAGTCCTGCGAGGCTGCCAAGATTGTAAAAGGGGGGATATTTTAGCTACGAGGAAGCGCATAAGCTATGCCTTGGCCTCCTCATGTGACTGGTGCAAAAACACCACGTCACAACTCCCCCCCGCCAAACCGTGAATATGGGGGAAGTGAAACGACTCCATATTCACTGTTTGATCCTAACTGGGGTAGAACATGGTTACATTCGCTTAGCGCTTGCACTTAGCCTAAGGTGAGCGGTCTCACCTGCAACGGTGTAGGTGTGCGGCAGGACGTTGTGGTGCGGACATCGCCTTCTGCAGCGTGGCTCATCTGCTTTGGTGTTCTAGCTAAAGTGTGCGCGGTGTACGGGGAGCATGCGGAATTACTAGGCGAACTCGAGTCTGAACGGAAAATCTAGTTTGTCGGTTATGTACGCGACTGGCTCGACCCTTGGGCAGAAATACAAAAAAATAAAAAGAAAAATAAAAGTACAAAAACTATTATCGCTACGCAAATTATCCTAACGACGCGGTCTCTCATAACCCGCTCCAACATTCAATACCACTCATACCGAAAGAAATAAAGTACTTAATATTAATATGCATCAAAAACATGTACATAAAATAGCCAATAATTTTAATCATACCGTGCTTACCTGGTGCAGTAGCAGTACTATTCGACAGCCGCAGTGCTGTTCGATAAATGAAAAACAATTGGTTACCTTGGTGGCCCACTGCCAGTGAGCGGTTATGGTAAACATGCTGAGTTTAGTCGTTGCCTCGTCGGAGAGTGGTACGTAGCTGGATGCGAGTGCGACATGCAGCTGTGGCTCGTTGGTGGCACGAGCGGTTCGCGCCAACGCGGGTAATAATAGCAAAAAAAAATTGAAAGGGTGGGAGCAAAATACAAAAAAAAATTAGAAAAATAATAAAAAGAATAATAAAAAAAATAAAAATAGCAAAAATGAAAAAAAATAATGCTCTGCTGGCTTGGGGTGCTTGGCGGCGAACCAAAACCAACTAACAAAAACAAAACAAAACAATGCAAAAAAAAACAAAATTAAAAAAAAACCAAAAAAAACAGAGGGAGCAAGGAAACAAGAAAAAATAATAGCATGCAGTATATTGGCGGGATGAGCGGGATAGGCAACAGGGGTAATGAAGCACACTAATCTGCTAAATAAACTATTTTAATTATAAAATAAAAAAAAAGTAACACAAATAGGCGGCGGCGGTGTTATACAACAAAAAAAAACTCTTCAAACCAGATAAAAAAAAACAACAAAAAAAAATTTCTTATGGGAGCTCGCTAACCGATCATCGCCTTATTTTTTAACTTAACCTAAACTACAAAAATACTTATTACCTAAGACTCACAATTAACTAAATACTAGAAAAAAAAACTTGGTCCCGAAACTACTTATCGGCCTCGCGCCCCAGGCGCAAGTGCGCCTCGATGCGCCGGTCCACTCGGCGCTCGTACTACCGCCGGCAGGCGCCGCGCGGGCATTCCGAAAGCGGCACTCCGGGGGCGCCGCAAAATACGCAAAATACCCTCCGGGGTTGTGGACACCCGTTGAAACTGTGGCCGTCGACGCCACAGTTCCAACAACCCCTTCGCCAAGTGCCGCGCTCGGCGGATGGGCGCATCTCCACCGGAATTCGCGTACTAGACGTTGCGGGGCGGGGTGGCGGCGAGGTTTGCGTTGCGGCGGTGGTCGTACGGAGTTTCGGCAGGGTTAGTGGGAGCATGCGAGCGCGGCCCCGCGCTTCGATTCGCTGTTCTTGCCCTGGACGGGGTGGGGCAGGCAAAAAGGGGGCGGCGTGTTTCACCCATGCCCGAACCCGCTCCAAACGCGCTTCCACGACCGCCAAACGCGCAGCAAGGTCCTTCACGGTGGGTTCTGGCGGAGGCGGTCCCAGTGCCGCAATCGCTACCGTGTCGATAGCATCGGCGAAGGTTGGCGGTGGCAGTAGCGGGAGGTCGGGATATTCCTGCTGCGGTGATGCGGGGGCTGGCGGTGGCGGTGGCGGCAACTCCTCCTCGTGGCAGCTAGGCTGTTCACGCTGTCCTTCCTGCAGCGGTGCCTGCTTTTCTGACATTTTAATAGCTGTGGACAAAGGAAGGTGACGATAAGTGTTGCGCGGCGGTACGTAGCGTTTTAAATCGCCTACGTGGATTTTGGTCCGCTTATTCGAGTTGGCGTCTTCGACGAGGTAGACTACTGGTGAGAGTACCTTGATGATGGTCGCTGGCCCTACGAACCGCGGCGCCATTTTTGCCACGAATCCTTCTCCGGCAGAAGACAGGTGGTGTTGGCGGCGGCACACTAAATTGCCTACCTGATATTGAACGTCGCGTCGACGGCGGTTATAATGCGCGGATTGTTTTGCGGTCGCTTGCCCGACGTGTCGCTTTACTAGATCATGTACGGCTGGCAAGCGGGTTACACGTTCGAGCCATTGGTCTGCATCGGGCGGCCGTACAGGGGCGGGATGTTCAAGGTGTTTGCGGAGAATCATGCAAGGTTGCGGGTTACGGCCGAAATTGAGGAACGCGGGGGAAAACTTGGTCGATGAGTGCACCATACTGTTAAGCGCGAAGGCGAATTCATTTAGATGTATATCCCATTCGCGGTAATCTTCGCTGAGAAAGCTATTAATCATCGTACTCAAATTTCGATTAACGCGTTCTACGGGGTTGGCCTGCGCATGGTACGGAGGAATAGTGGACTGCGTCACTCCGTACTGCTGCAGCCGCTCGGTTACGATTTTGTTAGCAAATTCAGTCCCATTGTCCGTCAGCAAGACCTTAGGACAGCCCCATCGGTTTATTATCAAGTCATCGAACGCCTGCATTACGCTCTTTGCGTCGGCTTTCCGTAACGCGCGGATTTCGACATAGCGCGTAAAGAGATCCTCAAACACTATCGCATAGCGGTGCCCTCGTTTCGACGGTGGTTTCGGTCCGATCACGTCCGCGGCAACTACCGTCCACGGTCCATCAATGTATCGCTCCCCCATCAAGCCAGCTGGTGCTTGCTGCGATACCTTGTGCGCTTGGCACTCTTGGCAAGCGCGTACGTAGCGACACGTATCATAGTAAATGCCAGGCCAATAATAGTAGGTGGCGAGCCGCGCATACGTTTTCTCGACACCGAGATGGCCCGCCTGCGGGGTATCGTGCGCTTTAAACAATGCTTTGGCACGGTCGCCCTGCGGTAATACGAGTTTCCACGCGTCGAGATCCGGCACTAGCGGGTCAATCAGCTGATTTGGCCGGTGCACATATAACAGCTCGTTGTCAATACGCCAATCTGGGAAGATGTGCGGGCGGGTGCGGACAGCTAGCAAGCGTCGCTGATACCATTTGTCGTTCGTGTGCGCGGACGGAGCTACAGCGGCGGCTTCTTCGGTATTTTTGAGCACACGGGAAAGTGCGTCCGGCACTTGATGCAACGCGCCTTTACGATGCACGAATTTGATGGAATATTGCTGCAGCATCGTGTTCCATCGCCCTAAGCGGCCTGCGGGATCCTTCAAATTATGTAACCACAAGAGGCTATGGTGATCGGTAATCACCGTAAACTCCTCCCCTTGGAGGTAACCTTTTAGCCGTTCGATGGACCAAAGCACCGCCAACCACTCCTTTTCCGTCACGGAATAGTTGCGCTCAGCTTTAGACAGAACACGGCTTACAAAATAGATCGGGTGCTCGTGTCCGTCAACCTCTTGGGTTAGAACGCCTGCGATGGCGTAATCACTCGCGTCCGTTTGCAGCGTAAACGGGCGGGTGAGATCCGGGCCAGCTAGCACAGGCGCTTGCGTTAGAGCTTGCTTTATTTGCGCGAAGGCGAGCTGTTGTTCCTCGTTCCAATGCCAACGAATGCCTTTCCGCATAAGTTGTGTGAGCGGTGCCTTATATGCTGCCAGATTATCGATGAAACGCGAATACCAGGCTACCATGCCAAGAAATCGCCTCAGCTAGCGGACGTTCGTAGGTGCGGGGTACTCAACAATCGGCTTTATCTTATCGTCGTCAGGCTCCAAGCCTTCTGCGTTCACGACGTAACCTAAGTAGCGAACTTCAGCGCAGCAGAACTCAGATTTTTCGCGATTGAGTTGCAAATTGCCTGCTTTAAATGCCGCGAGCACTCGTTCCAGCCACTGCAGGTGCTCTTGCAACGTAGAAGTGACGATAATCACGTCGTCCAAGTAGGGGAAGACGTGCGGTTCCCACTGCGGCTTAATAAGGCGGTCTATTATTCGCTGAAACGTTGCAGGGGCGTTCGTTAAACCGTACGGCATACGCGTGAATTGATAAAGCCCGCGTCCAGGGATGCAGAAAGCGGTGATTTCTTTGCTTGCGGTGTCGAGCGGGACTTGGTGATACGCTTGACTGAGATCGAGCTTGGAGATGTAGCGAGCCGATCTACGCTGGTCTAAAATATCGTCCATGTTGCGAAGGGGATAAGCGGAGCGTTTAGTGACAGCATTGATGCGCCGGTAGACAATGCAGAAGCGCCACTTTCCATTGGCTTTTGGTGCTATTACCGGACAGCTGCACCACGGGCTGTCGGACGGCTCAGTGATACCTTCGGCAAGCATGCGATCGATCTCATCGTATGCAACTTGCAGCATTTTTGGCGAATATCTGCGCGCATGCTGCCGAATCGGCGCAGCTCCTTGCACGTCGATGGTATGCACTCCTAAGTTGGTTAATCCTAGCGATGTGGGTGTTGGCGGGATTAAGCGGTCGAGCAGAGCATTTAGCTGCTCCTGCTCGTCGTCGGTTGCTACTACGAGTCCACCGACGGTCGCGACGGCCGAAAAGGTCGCCGGATCGGACCCGTACGGATAGAACTGGTGCACCACGCCCCGTGGTGTCCACCAGGTATCCGTGCCATAATCAATCTCCAATTTAAACAGCCTCTTGAAGTCGATGCCCAGGATGCAATCGTATTGCAATCCATCTGCCACGAAGAAAGGAAGCGTGCGCCTTTCTCCATCGATGGAGACAGTCACATCCAGCACTCCCTGGATTGCCACTGCTCCTCCATCTACCACGTTAATTGTATTAGCCGCAGGGCTGAGCTTGTTCTGCAATAACGTGCTCAAACCCTTTCCCAGGAACGAATGGATGGCGCCATCGTCCAGTAAGCCTCTGAGCTTCAAACCGTTGAGCTCAATATTAAAAAATAGCCGTACCTCGCGGAGGTGCGGTTTCCCTTGGATCAGCGACGGCGGCGGATCCAATGCTGCTGCTGCTGGAGATTCCGTTGCGGCGGAAACCTCAACTGCGTCGCGCGGCGGCGACAGGCGTGGCGGGTCAGGATAGAGTTGCCCGCGGCGTGGAGCTGCCTTTCGGCTGCGCGAGGACCCGCGAGCTCCTAACGAGTCCCCTGCGGTGCGTTTCCCGCCCATGGAAACGCTCTGCGTCGATTGCAATCCTTGCGCAGTACGTACGGTTGCCCGCATCCATAGCATTTAGGGGACTTAGGGCATTCCGCAGCCCAATGCCCTAGCTTGTTACATCGCCGGCACGGCTCTCGCTGCTTCTGAGCTTGCGGCGAGTTATCTTGCTGGTTATTGGCGGCATATGCTACTGCGCGCGGCGGCGCGGTGCTGCTGTTCGCGTAATAGTTGGAATTACGCTGCCGCTGCGGGGGCACGTCAGCGGGTTGCAGAAGCGGCGGTATTTCGGTCTGCGTTCCCGCCGAAGACCTGGGGGCTGCTGTGCGCGTAATCGCTAGTGGACGCGGCTTTTTAGGCGGAGTTCGAGCTTGCGGCGGAGCCGGCGGCTTAAATTGCGACTGCTGCTGCGGGAGGCGCTCCTCCGAAGCGCTCGCGGCGGCGACAAAGTCCGTGCTATAATTCGTGTCGTCGATATCTATAAGGCGCGCCGTTTCTACGGGAGCAGCTTTAACCGAGCGTACCATTTGCAGCGGCACGTACGCGTTCTTGAGGAAGAACGACTCCTCGGGTGGCGGAGGAGGACGATAAGCCTTGTCCTGCAACTTCTTCGTCTCGAACTCTTTCCCCAGACGCTGCAGCTCTACAAAATCACGAACGCGGTTGCGCAAAACAGCTTGCCTATACGCTGGATGGAGGTTGTGGCACGTGCAATCTAATTGCTCGGGCAATGACATCGGCGGTCGCACTTGATCTAGAAGATTGCGGAATTTGAGCAGGAACGTAGATATATCTTCTTGCGGGCCTTGTGTCCGCCTGCCGATCTCCTGGCGCAAGCGGTCTTGCAGATTGTCGGCGCAATACTGCAACCGAAACGCGTCCACAAAGTCAGTGTAAGTTTGCCAGCGGTTGTGTTCGCGGCGAAACCAGTACCATGCCTCTTCGTCGAGGCCCGCCGGCAGAGCTATAACAATATCTTCGAGAGTCAAGCCGTATGTCTTCCGACACTGATTCAGGTTAGTGAGGAATCCCTCGGGGTCTTGCTTCTGCCTCTCTTTAAAAGGAATGCGCCACTTCTCCAGTATTTCGCACGTTTGCTTTTCGCGCAGAAACGTGAAATTGTCAAGAATAAGCTGCGTGGCATTCGTTTGCGCGTGCCGAGGCGCTGCCGTTTCAAGCGGAGGTCTTAGAGGTGCGTAGTACTTCTCCGCTCTGTACGGCTGCTGGTGGTTAAACTCTGCGAGACGTGGAGGCGGCGGCGGTGCCAGTCGAGTCGGCCGTCGGTTCTCCGGTAATGGTGGGTGCGGCGCGTAAGCCTCTTCGTTCGTGGACGCTCCCCAATTCACGGTAACGCGCTGAGAAGCGGGTGGCAACGGCTGCGCAGCTAACTCGCCGAACGGGGCGGTTGCATGCGCTGCTTCGAAATATAGTGCTTCGTACCCTTGCTGTTCTCGTGGAGCGTTTACGGCTGGCTCCGGATACGTTGCCGCGGTCCTTTGGTCTTCCGTCGGCCGCTGGCTCTCAACCACGTACGTCCAGAACGGGTCGAACTCTTCGAGGGCAGCCGTAGGGCCTACCGCTGGTGGTACGCGGTAGCTGGAGGCTGCTCCGTTGAACCTACGCTCTACGGGGTCCGTTGATTCCATCGGCGAGTCCCTGCCAAGCCGGCCAACCGTCTGGTGTAGCCGCGTAGACTGCGCACGGGGCGGCGGAGGGGTCTCCGTCGCACGAGCTCTCTCCGGCGCGGTATCGGCGATACGCACTCGCGGTGCGCGGATATCAGGCTTGCCCTGCGGCGTCCGTGCCGCTTCCGACAATGTGCTATTCCATGCGCGCGCGGCTAGCTGCGAGAAAACCGAAATATTAGGCGCTTGCGGACACGCGGGAGAATCGAAGTTCGGACTTGAACTGCGCGGTATAATTGGTTCCGCTTCAAGCGGCGGAAGACGGCTGTGAGTCGCACGCTTATCCTGCGCGGGGTTCCATGAAGCGGCATCGGCTCCTAACAGGCGACGGAGCTCGTACCTCTCCAACCGCTGTCGCACGACGTGGGTGTCGCAATCGATGTTGAGTCCACATCGTTGTGCGTTTTCGAACATGCGTCCATCGGTTGCGGTGTAAATAGCATACCGAATGGAACTCCTGATAATCTCAGGCTCCAGCGAGATCATATCACGATTGGCGGCGCGATCCGACTCCATTCTGCGACACTAATAATAAAAACTAAACCACGAGAAACAAAATAGTTGCAACGACGGGAGCGACGACGTACAATAATGACACGCGACGTTACGGCGAAACGAGCAAAATATCACGCTTAGTATAGTCAGCTCAACGCAAATTCCAAAACTGGGACGAATAGCTCGAGTACGTGCTCGGTTAGCTCTGCTGAGGAAGTTAACTTCTACCTAAACAGCTGCTGCTAAGCAAAACGAAAAGAAAATGACACGAATACAAAATCAACTCGAGCACACTAGCTCGCAAATCGTTGCTGAAACTTACGTCGAACTGCTTCCTGACTGCTATGGCTGAGTCCACTAACTCACACGAAGCTGAAAATTGCAAAAAAAAAACTAATAATTCGCTCGCATGCGTCGGCGCGGGATGCGAAATGTAACGTGCTTAAGCCAGTAAATGCGCTATAGGATGGTGCTAGGCGGGAGAAGGTTAGGCTAGCGGGAGACAGTCGTGGTCCGCGACAAGCTATGCAAAAACAAACGGGGAAAGTAGCGGGGAAATGCGCGCGAGCAAGATCCGAGTGCAGAAAAATGGCCACTATGTAAGCAAACGGTGCTATAACCGAAAATAATTCCGGGGGATACGAGACAACAAAAAAATAGATTTTCGCCAAAATATTTAAAAAATATATATAAATAAATTAGATATAATTTAAATTCACAGCATGCCACATAATCATAAATACAATTAAATATCCGCTACTGCCATTTGCAGCACGGTGCGGGTTGAGCGTGCGAAAAAACAAAACAAAACAGCACAAAATAATGTTATTGGTGGTGTAGAGTGAGCGGCGGGATATTCGTCGTCTTGCGAGACGATGTAGGGGCGACGGCGCACCCTGCCGGGAGCGAAAACACAGGCAACAAGAAATAATTCCTCGAGAATACCGGAAACTATTGAAAAAAATGGTAAAGGAGAGAAAAAAAAATTTTTAATACTCAGCAAAAAAAAAAAATTTTAAAAAAACAAATTTTATTTAATAAAAAAAAAATTAAAAAAAAAAAAAAATTTTATTTAGTTGAGAAAAAAAAAATTATTATTTAATTTAGATAAAATTAATCAAATAAAATTATCATTTAATTTAGAAAAATTAATAAAAAAATTATTATTATTTATAAGAAAAATTGATTATCTTTAACTTCCTACAGAAAGCACAAAAAAAAATATTCTAATTGCCAAAAGAAAGAAAAACGAAAAAAAAACGGAAAAAAAATGATTATGTTAACCACTCCGAAGCGCTAGTCGAATATACGACGTAACTTGCGTCGTGCTAACCTCCGTGGTTGAGACGCGCGCCAGTTAATACGCGTTCAAGCGCGGCGCTACACTCGCAGCTATCGAGCTGACGTCACAGCTCCACGACAGATAAGCACCCACTCTAAAACACGCGGTGGGGATAATATCGGCCGTAGGCCAGTAATTACACAAAAAAAAAATTTTTAATTCGAATCACTAGCATGCAAGATAATTTATTAGATTTATAGAAAATTTTACCGGTAGGCAGCAAGCCAAGCGCAGCGAAAACAACGAAAAATAGAAAAAAAAACAAAAAAAAAATTAAATTATTTATCAGAAAAAAATTGTGGATTTTCTCATAAAAAAAAAAATTATTATGAAAAAAAAATTGAAATATTCAAATAATTTCTAATTGAATTGTACCAGAAAAAAAAACAAGCTAAAATTTTACTTGTCTCTCGCCAACGTTCTTCAAAACAATTTGTTTTAAAATTATCGCGAGGAGTCTCGATCTTACCGCTAGATGCGCACACTCGAATAAGCTTACCAACCTCCGACGTGGCGTATGCGAGCGCCAGCGCTACTGCGCGGCTTTCTCGCGTGGTCGATCAAGATGGCCGCCCACTAGCTTCCTTCCCTCCTCGTCCTCATCCGGCCGTGTGTGCTTCTACGACGCGCGAAAAATGGCGGCGAACGGCGAGTTCGAGAATGCGGTATTCGCTTACGACTGCGACTACCATACATGCACTTTATACCTCACACTTCACTGTCTCTGCTTTTATTATTCGAAAATTCACTGTCCTCACACATACACACGATTGCGCGATCCCGAAAATTTTTCACAAATCAGCGTGATTTGTGTCGGCCCCACGTTGTCGGCGTCAATTTGTAACGCCACTGGGGATCAGGGTGGCGTACAAATGTAAAAGGAGGAAGCGGGGAAGCGGTTTGCTTGCTTACTAGTAAACTACCGAGTTAAAAATTTAACACACGGACACATACGTTTATTTAAACTAATTTACCTAATACAATAATTTATCGCGTTTTTACGCGAGCCTAGGGCGCCAGCTACAATCGTGTAGCGCGGTTTCTTGCGCGGCAAATACTCTGCGCGGCTAACTCACGGTTAGAGTGGTCGCGGGCATACAGCATACAGAACGGCCGAAAATGGCGCGTAACACGCGACGCGGTCGCACACACGCAGCCGGGAAGGATACGGGGACGATTCGGGGAAGCTGTGCCTCCTGGCAGCTGCCACTGCACCTTGGCACTCACCAGATACTCCAACACGCTCACGGCTACTATCCGGACGCTCGCTCGTTTTGCAAAAGTTATTCGTTCGCGACTGCCGGCTTCGACTATCTCGAACGGAGTTTTTGGCTGCTCGCTAATACTGCCTTTTCGCTAACACGGACCCGAACGGAGTGAAAGAGAAGCTTCTTGCGTGGCACTTTCGCGAGCGCGGCTTTTTGATGATCGTTCTGCGCCGACGTAACGTACTTACACGCGCGCGCTCAGCGCTGGCGGCAGTTAATATTACTGCTCGCCAGTAGCGCGCGTTGAGGTTATCCGCTCGCGAGTGCCAGTGTTGTTGTTGTGTATTCCCTGGAGCGGCGAGAATCTACCTCAGATGTACGGAGGATCAAGGTAAGCCGACGCGTTCCATAGCTGGTAGACGTCGACTAATTTGTCTATCTTCTTTCTGTTTCAGGTGCGGCCGTACTGCGGGTCAACAACTGCGGCTCAGACGAAGAGCGGTTGAGAAAGCGAAGCAGCGGTATCGGTGACAGCTATAGCCTGCTTGCAGCGGCAGCGAGGCAACACTATCAGACACCTCCAGGTGCGTATTTACTTGCACTCCAATGCTGTGCTTCTATGTTTTGCCTGCCTTCTAACCTCCTCTTCCACTTTCCTTTGATGTTGTGTGGCAGCTTGTACTTCCTTCCAAGGTGCAGCTGCTACTACTATTTTCTTCCTTATTTAATTACCGTCTGGGAGGTTGCAGGTACGGGGATCACTACAAGGATAGGAAGGAGCTTGGAGAGGAACCTGCTGCAGTGTGTGCGAGCACTGCCACGACTTATTCATGGGCCCCTGAGACTGGCTCCTCGCTGGAGCCTTTACTTGAGCTTGAAGCCCATGTACCTGGTGAAGGTAACGTATGTACAGCCCTGCGTGGCTGTTAGTTAGGATCACGCGTGGCAGTCCTGCGAGGCTGCCAAGATTGTAAAAGGGGGGATATTTTAGCTACGAGGAGGCGCATAAGCTATGCTTTGGCCTTCTCATGTGACTGGTGCAAAAACACCACGTCACAATGTAAAGTAAAATTCAAGTTTTTGAAAAAAAACTGTTGTTATAATTCAAATTTTTGAAAACATTTTAGCTTGTCTTCAGACTCGTTATAACTTCTCGTTTATAATACTTTTTAATTTAAAATAAGACTAATATTTTTTTATTGATTTACTTATTATAATATTCTTTTGAATTAAGCGTTTCTATTAAATGATATTTTATTTATAATACATGAGTAGGAAGTCATTGCGCAGAAATAATAATTAATTAATGTTTGTATTTTGTTTGTACTTTTTCTGGAAATATCTTTAGTTTATTTGAAATAAATAATTGCAGAATTTAAAATTTATAAAACATGCACTAAACTTGTATTTGAAATTTCAATAAAATAATAGGACTATTATTATTTTCTAATTTTAAAAGTTTTTTTTAAATCAAAATTATATTTAAATCTTCACTTGGATAAGATACGTAATTTTTTATAGCATTTGATGTTATACTAATTTCTAAAATATTTTAATATTATTGAATTTTTTTATTAATTTAATAACAATTAGAATTAAAAAAAATTAAATTACTTTTATAATTACTCTTGTCACAGTGTGATTTTATACTTTTCTACGTGTTGTTCACATACGTGGTTAAGTATAACGAAATGGAGTTCAGAGCAATACACTCCTTAATACGGCCAATTCACACACAAACAATTTTGCGCGCGTTACCATCTCTACTGACAGCGAAGCGCAGTGGACAGGGAAGCGCTACCTACAGGCCAGGCTACGCACACAAGCACACGCACGAACATACAGGCGCTCGTATACGTACATTGTACAGGCAGCGTCGCGAATTTTTTTCGAGTGTCGCCACATTCGAACTTCTATCTTTGAATTTCATTTCCAAGCGCCGTGGCGCGCTATGAACCACACGCATGCGCAGCAGACAGCTTCGCTTGCTTAAATACATCGTGCGCGCTATTTTTTCGTCAGCGTATTACATGATATCGGAAATACATAAGAACGCGCGCCGAAGTGCGGATACTTTGCCCTTGCATGTATACATATTTTCAGCCTACTAACCCGTACGGCGACTCTTACCTACGGAGCATCCTCAGCGTGTAAATGGTTTCCATACGCGCAAGCGCCTCCTCGATCGTATTAACATTTTTCTATACGTCCTCCTAGGCTGTATACGTGCCAGGAGAAAAAAAAGTTAACAGCGCCACTGCTATGTATTTGTCGCTTCATATAGCCTAGCATGTGAGCCTTCATCGAAACTTATATTTTCGGAACGCGTAATAAGACTTATGTATGTTGAGCGAAGGAGAGAGAACGAGATAGCGATAAGAGCGCGCGCACCATTGCTCTCACGTGACCACCCTATCTCTGTCTCGGGCTCTCCTTCGATCAACATACATTCAAGCGACCACGGGGCTCTGCTTTTCTTTTGTTTTCTTTCAGTATAGTGTATCGTTTTGTCGGTGATATTCGTCCTTAATATGTGAGAAACAGAATAAAAATGGATGATTTATTAAATAATGAAAATAAGACGAGTGATAGTGACAGTGATGAAGAATGCAAACGTGAATTAAATAAACTAATAGAAAAAGCAAAGTCTAATATAATCCCGCAAAATTAAAAAATTTAATAATGTGATTTTAAAGTGATAATTTTTTAGTTTATAATTTTGTTAGTGATTTAGATAAATGATTAAAAAGTTTCTTGTGTGAAGAAATTAAATTTAAAATATTTTAAAAAGTTACTGTTTTTTCATGTTAAATAAGGGACTAAAATTCATTGATTATACAAAAAATGTGTTAAACAAATATAGTATTGTTATGATAAAAATAACATAAGAAAGTATTTATATTAATTATAATAGTATTAATATTATTTATAAGCCTTCATATCTTATAAAAAAAACTTTTGTTAAAAATGTTATTTTGTATAAATATTTAATAAATATACTCAAGAAATTTATATTTTTTAATAAATAATAATTGTTCAAGAATTAATTTTGTTTTTTAATATGAATCCATATACTATTTTTTTTTAATTTCATAATTTATATTTATATTTACATTATGTTGTCTGTCACTTTTTGACACTACATGTACATGTACGCGTGTGTGTACAAAATGCGCATGCGTTAGCAGACGATATCTGTAGTTTACGAACTGTCAGTATGGGTTCGAAATTGCATTTTATTGATATGCAACAAAATAAAATTAATTATTCTGTTAACTAAGTAAGAGTCTTCGTACGGGTTACAAGGCTGAAAAATTTTTTAAGCACCATGAGTGAACCTCGCGTCATTAAAGCTTTCGGCTCATATTTTGTGGATGGATAGAGGCGCCTTAGTCGCTCGCTGCGCTCGCGACTGCGGCCCTACTATCCATCCACAACATATTTTGCCTCAAGCTGTAATGACGCGAGGCTCGCCCATGGTACATAAATAACTAATATCTATGTATATTTATGTATATATATATTTATATAGACACTCACTTGCCATGAGAAGGCAATTTTTTAATGAAACAAAATAAATAAAGAAATAAAGACTTTTTCTTATTGTTAAATTATTATTTTTATTTATTGTAATAAATAATGTGGAAAGTTATAAAATACTATTGCAGAATAATTTTCAATTTTGTTAGAATTTTTATTTTTATAAAGACTATTTAAATTTATTATCGATCAGATCAGTTTTAGAAATGGTTAATAAAAATTTTAATATAATATTCTATTTCAATTAAAAATATAAACAACTTTTTAAACATTATAAAATATGTCAATTTCATGTTTACTGATTTCTCTTTGACACTGAAAACGTATTTGTAGCTTAATTAAAAAATTTTTTCATATATAATTCAATTATCTTTAAAAATTCAATGATAATAAATTTTTATGTTTGAATATTAAACGGTCATTTTTTTTTTAATATATTTAAAATATATTTCAAGTTTAATTTATTAAAATCATTTAATCAAGACATTCTTGTACGTTGATATAAATTATTTTTACGCTATAACAAATTTTTCTATTATTTTACATTTAAAAGTTTCTTACGAAATTATTAAGAGAATTTTAATGTGATTAAATTATTATGCATTAAATTATTTTACTTAGAATCATTTGTGTAAAAAGAGACATTTGGATCTCACAGGTAAGAACTATAGTCTTTTTAATTAATATGCATAATTTAAATGACATTTTATAACTAACAATTAAGTTATTATTGTTAAATAATATCGTTTATATATATATATATATTCAGAAGTGTATTAAATTAAAATATTTTAAGATAATTTAATTGTATATAAAATAGTTATTGAATTAAGTGACAAATACATTTTCAATGTCAAAGAGTTATCACTTAACAATTAATTGTCATATTTTTAAATGTTACAGCTGTTAATATTTTTAATTGAAATGCCATATCATATTAAAATTTATTAACAATTTAGAAAACTGTTCTGATAAATAATTAAAAATATAAATAGTTTTTATATTAAAAAAAATTTTAATAAAATTAAAATTATTTTTGTAATAGTATTTTATTACTTTTCACGTTATTTATTATAATAAATAAAAGATTAATTTTCCAATAAAAAAAGGTTATTTTTTCATTTACTGTTTCATTAAAAAATAGCAATTTTATGGCAAGTGAGTGTCTACATATATATATATATGTATACACACGCAACGGTAAAGAATACGTATTTCGGCGCGCGTTCTTATGTTTTTCTAATGTCTTGTGATACGCTGACGAAAACAGCTCGCACGATGTATTGAAACAAGCGAAGCTGCTACATACAGTTATACGCGCACCTGTATGTTTCGTGCGCGCGCTTGTGTTAGTAGTCTGGCCTGTAGGCAGCGCTTCCCTCTCCACTGCGCTTCGCTGTAAGTAGAGATAGTAACGCACACAACGCTACATTTGTGTGTGTATTGGCCGTATGACTGAGTGTATTACTGTGCACTCGATATTTCGATATACTTAACCATTTATGTAAACAACATTTGGGACGTACCGATGAATGCTTATTATGTTTCAGAGTCGATTTTCTTTTTTTTTTTGGAAAAATTTGTTAACTTTTAGTTTATATCAAAGTAAAATATCATGCCAAGTATCAGCTAAAAATATTAATTTTTAAAAAAGTTATATTTAAAAAAAAATTAATAATTTTTTTTTTAAATATTTTATCTTTAGAAAGAGAAGGAGTAAAATGTTTAAACTTTTATACGTCAAATAATAATTATCTGAATAACGTAATTCTTTTTTTCAATAACGAGAATAATAATGAACTTATAAAATATATATATATGTAATTTAAATTCGAACTTAAGAAGAAGAAGAGAACAGTTTGCTTGCCTTTTTTTTTTTATACGATATTTATAATTACATATAAAATGTAGATACCATAAATAATTTATCCATTTAATGCTATGATAGAAGAAACAATTAATAGACTAAATATATTGTTCAATAATACTTGTGAATTTTACAATACAGATACTATAAAAATGTTTACATAATTTTATATTTTTCATATTCCGATTCTCGATGAATAATAACGATTCATAATAATCTTCCTAATGAAAATTTATAAAAAAAAATTAGTTATCTGTTATATATATATATATATATATATATACATATACATATCCTTGGAATTTACGTGATGTCAGCCACATTTTGTTAATCATGTATTTTTTTTTCTTTAACATGTTAAAATTTCATGTTTTATCCAAACTTATTCTAATTTTAAAAATTAATTGAATTTAACCATCAAGATAGATTGAAGTGTGATTATCAGATATATAATAATATTAATATTCATATTACAGTAATTTTAATATTATAGATGCAAATTTTTATAGATACAAATCATGTTTAAAACTTAGATTGAATAAAAAAAATAATTTTATATAGTATTTGATGTTATACTAATTTAACAATTATATAGTATTAAATTTTATAATTAATTCAATAAAAATTAAAAGTTGAAAAAATTAAATGTTTCAAATAAAATGAGTTATTATTTTTGTAACTGCTTATCAATTATATTAAAGTTAATGATTTTAATTATGTATATGATAATCAAATTTTAATCTATCTTGATTGTTAAAATCAATTTATTTTTATAATTAACAGAATAAACTGAAATTAAATATTTGCTAGTCTCTATGAGTACTTTTGTGGTCTATGTATGAAATTTTTTACATTAACAGATTCTTTATTAACTGCATAAAAATATTTTTGGAATAAATTTTATAGATTATAAATAAATTAAACAATTGCTGTAATGGTTTTGAATAATAACAAAAACGATTTAAGTACTTTTAGAATATTCCAATATATTTAACTAATTTTTTTTTTTATAAATTTTTATTAGGAAGATTATTATGAATCGTTATTATTCATTGAGAATCCGAATATGAAAGATATAAAATTATGTAAACATTTTTATAGTATCTATATTGTAAAATTGACAACTATTATTAAACAATAAATTTAGTCTATTAATTATTTTTTCTATCATAGCATTAAATGGATAAATTATTGATGGTATCTACATTTTATATGTAATTATAAATAACGTATAAAAAAAAAGAAAAGGCAAGCAAACTGTTCTCTTCTTCTTAAGTTCGAATTTAAATTATATATATTTTATAAGTTCAATATTATCCTCGTAATTCAAAACAAGAATTACGTTATTCGGATAATTATTATTTGACATATAACAGTTTAAACATTTTACTCCTTCTCTTTCTAAAGATAAAATATTTAAAAAAAAAATTATTAATTTTTTTTAAATATAACTTTTTTAAAAATTAATATTTTTAGCTGATACTTGGCATGATATTTTACTTTGATATAAACTAAAAGTTAACAAATTTTCCAAAAAAAAAAAAAAAAGAAAATCGACTCCGAAACATAATAAGCATTCATCGGTACGTCCCAAATGTTGTTTACATACATGGTTAAGTATATCGAAATATCGAGTGCAGAGTAATATACTCAGTCATACGGCCAATACACACACAAATGTAGCGTTGTGTGCGTTACTATCTCTACTTACAGCGAAGCGCAGTGGAGAGGGAAGCGCTGCCTACAGGCCAGACTACTAACACAAGCGCGCGCGCGAAACATACAGGTACGCGTATAGCTGTATGTAGCAGCTTCGTTTGTTATAATACATCGAGCGAGCTATGTTTTCGTCGGCGTATCACATGACAACAGAAAAACATAACGCGCGACGAAATACAAATTCTTTGCAATTGCGTGTGTATATATATATATATATATATATATATATATATATATATGTAGGCACACATAATACCACCATAAAATTGCTATTTTTTAATGAAACAATAAATGAAAAAATGACTTTTTTTATTAGAAAATTAATCTTTTATTTATTATAATAAATAACGTGAAAATAAAAAAATACTAATACAAAATTAATTTTAATTTAATTAAAATTTTTTTTAATATACAAATTATTTATATTTTTTATTATTGATCAGAACAGTGTTATAAATTGTTAATAAAAATTTTAATATGATATGGCATTTTAGATTTGAATATTAAAAGCTTTAACATTTAAAAATATAACAATTAAGTGTTAAGTGATAACTCATTGACATTAAAAATGCATTTGTTACTAAAATTAATAACTATTTTCTATACAATTAAATTATCTTATAATATTTTTATGTTATACACTTCTGAAAATATATAAACGATATTATTTAACAAAAATAACTTAATTGTAAGTTATAAAATGTCATTTAATTTATGCATATTAATTAAAACGACTATAGTTCTTTCCTGTGAGAGTCAAATTTCTATTTTTATACAAATAATTCTCATTAAAATAATATACTGCATAGTAATATAACCACATTAAATTCTTTTAAAAATTTCATAATAAACTTTTAAATGTAAAATAATTAAAAAATTTGTTGTGGCGCAAAAATAATTTTTATCAACATACAAGAATATTGTGATAAAATAATTTTAATAAATTCAACTAATAATGTATTTAAAACATATTAAAAGAAAATGACTGTACATTATGGTTAATAGCCCGCCACGGCGCTTGAAGGGGAATTCAAAGATAAATGTTCAAAATCAAAACACGAAATAAATTCGAGACGCTGCCTATACAATGTAGGTATACGCGGGCTTGTACGCGCGCGCGCTTGCGTGTGTAGCCTTGCCTGCAGACCGCGATTCCCTCTCCACTGCGCTTCGTTGTCAGTAGAGATGGTAAAGCGCAAGAAGCTACGTATGCGTGTGTATTAGACGTGTGACATTGTGTATTGCTCTTCACTCAATTTCGATATACTTAACCACGTATGCTAACGACCCGTAGAAAAGTATAATATCACACACTTAAAAAAGTAATTAAAAAAATTAGTTTAATTTTTTCAAGTTCTAATCAGTATTGAATTAATCGAAGAATTCAATAATATTTCGGTATTTTAAAAATTAGTATAACCTGAAATGCTACAAAAAATTTTTTCACTTATCCAATTAAAGTCAATTTTGACATTTCATCCCACTAAAGAGTAAGTTCCGGACCATTCTTTTATAAGCAAATTTTTATAGATTTCTCATGTTCTCAGGAATCACATACGCTTTCTATTTTCGTGCTAACGGTATTCAAAAAGTTGACTGATTTATTCGTTAATTTCGACATTTCATCCCCCTGAAGTGTAAGTTCCAGAGCCGTTTTTTTAATGCCGATTTTTTTATAAGATTGTTATGTGCCAAGAAATCATATACGCTTTTTATTTTTGTGTCAACGGTATTAGGAAAGTTGTAAAATTTCTTTTTCGTAAATTTTGACTTTTTAACCCCCTGAAGTGTAAGTTCCGGAGCCGTTTTTTTAACGCCGATTTTTTTTTAGGATTGTCATTTGCCAAGGAATCATATACACTTTTTATATTTGTGCCAACGATATTAGGAAAGTTGTTAGATTTTTTTTTATAAATTTTGACTTTTCATCCCCCTGAAGTGTAAGTTCCGGAGCCGTTTTGTTAACACTATATTTTTTACAGAATTTTCATGTGCCAAGGAATTATATGCGTCTTAATATTTTTGTGCCAACGGTATTAGGAATGTTGTTAGATTTTTCTTTCGTAAATTTTTCTTTTTACCCCCCTGAATCGTAAGTTTCGGAGCCGTTTTTTTAACGCCGATTTTTTCATAAGACTGTTATGTGCCAAGGAATCATATTTGCTTTTTATTTTTGTGCCAACGGTATTAGGAAAGTTGTCAGATTTTTACGTGTAAATTTTGACATTTCATCCCTCCTAAGTGTAAGTTCCGGAGCCGTTTTTTTAACGCCAATTTTTCAATAGGTTCCTTATGTTCCAAGAAATTGTATACAGTTTTTATTTTTGTGCCAACGGTATTAGGAGAGTTGTTAGAATTTTTTCAAAAAATTGTGATTTTTCATTCCTGTGGAGGGTAAGTTCCGTTCTGTTCTTGTTGACGCTAATTTTTTTGTAGATTCCTAAAGTGCCACGAAATCAGATACATTTTTTTTTTCGATAGCGTTATTAGGAAAGATTTTGGAATTTTTTTTATGCTGAAGTTTTTCATCCGCCTGAAGGGTGAGTTCCGGAGCCGTTTTCTTAACGCCAATTTTTTCATAGGATATTTATGTGCTAAGAAGTGTATATGATACACTTTTTATTTTCGTGCCAACGGTAGTATGAAAGCTGTCAGATTTTTTTACTGAGAATTTCGACTTTTCATCCCCCTTTAAAATTATTTTCGGTAAGGGTTGACAAAGTTTTTTTGTTGTATAAGGTCTTTGGGGTCTTAGATATACTTTATCATACTGTTTTCTTCTTTTAAATCATAAAAAAGCTTGTAATAGTTGATTTTTTTTCATTTTTTTTCAGGGGTATTTTAGGGGTTGTATTTGCTAAAATTAATGTTATTGATCAATTTTAATACATATTTGTTTATTTTATATCCATTTTATTGAGAAAAAACGAATATGAAAAATTTTGATTTTTCGTTGGAGTCCAACGTTGCAAACTTCCACATCATGAGTTGCTTCTATTTCTCCTAGTGTATAATTCTTCCATAAAAAGTCCAGTGTGATTGTAACTTCCTAAATAAAATCAGTGAATCTCACTTTACACAATTCTTCGATCATTATGCTAACAGAAAGAATGAGGTCTACACAGTATGTCGGAAAAGTTCCCGAACTTATTTTGTAACGCTTGTACGAGTTGCGCCACCTCTTGGACGACACCAGTACTATGTTGCTACATCCCTCTGGAGTGTCTGAGAATTTTTCCACCAGTATCCGTTGATTAGTTGCCGAGATAGACGTGCTTGAGTGAACGTGTGTTTAGTACCCCGGTGCAAGCTCTACGATGGATGAGAAATTTGAACATCGTGGCGCAATTAAATTCTGCTATGAACTTAAAAAAACTTTCGCCGAATCGAAAAAAATGATCGATTCGGCTTACGGTCAAGGTGTAGTGTCGCGTACAACTGTTTACACGTGGTTCAGTCAGTTCAAGAAGGGTAGAGAGTCGTTAGAAGATGACGAGAGAAGCGGCCAGCCGTCAACAGCTGTTACCGACGAAAACGAGGCTGATACACAAAGAATATGTGCCCCCAAACACCACCGTGAATTCTGCGTATTACGTAGAGGTGTTGAAACGTCTAAAGCGCTGGATTAATCGCATCAGGCCCGAGTACAAGGAACCGGGATCGTGGAGTTTGCTGGATGACAATGCGCCTGCTCATTCTTCGAACATTGTGAAGCGTTATCTTGCCGAAAATCAGATCCCACGCATCAATCACGCCCCGTACTCGCCAGATGTGGCTTTAGCCGACTTTTTCCTATTTCCCAAGCTAAAAATGGCCTTAAAAGGACGATTTTTTTAAGATGCACCGAGCATTCAAGCGGCTTGCACCTAGCGTCTCACAGCGATAACTTCAGAGGAGTACCAGAGAGCCTTCGAATCACTCATGAAGCGCTCAAATAAGTGTATATCTAGGGAAAGGGACTATGTTGAAAGTTAACTGAAATTAATTTCTTTAGATGTAATTTTCGATTTTTTATTTCAAAAGTTCAGGAACTTTTCCGACATACTGTTTAAATACGAGGTGTGTTCAAAAAATAACGAGAATTTTCGTTTTTTGGAAAAAATATTTATTGATTCGTCTACATTAATGATGTTGCCTTTAACCTTTTCATCCCTGACTTTTTTAGAGTAACGCAATTTTCCTTACATTCTATATTTAGAAGTTTTCGGGATCGCTGATTACGAATCCGATGTCAGATTTTTAAAATTCAAAACAGCGGATCCAACATGACGGACGACTTATTTAAAAATTGATCCAATTGGTCTAAAATTTGACACTAAGAGGTTTTTTGGATCGCAGATTACGAATCTGATGTCAGATTTTCAAAATTAAAAATGACGGATCAAATATGGCGGAAGCCTTTTTAAAAATTGGTCCAATTGGCCTAAAATTTGTTACTAGGAGGTTTATGGGTTCGCAGATTACGAATCTGAAATTAGTTTTAAGAGGTCATTTTCTGAAGTGCAAGAGAACTTATTAAATTTTTGTCCACCATATTGGATCTGTGGTTTTTAATTTCAAAAAATTAACATCGGATTCGTAATCAGCGATCCCGAAAACCTTCAAGTAATAAGTTTTAGGCCAAATAAATGAATTTTTTAAAATCGTCTACTATATTAAATCCGCCATTTTCAATTTTGAAAATCTGACATTGAATTCATAATCAGCGACCCCGAAAATCCCTGAGTAATAAGTTTTGGGCTAATTCGATCGATTTTAAAAAAGTCGTCCACCATATTAGATCTGCCATTTTGAATTTTGAAAATTATGAAAATCCGAAATCAAATTCGTAATCAGTGACCCCAAAAACCACCAAGTGTTCATTTTTATGAGCCCAATTCCACGTAATTCGATAATTGGCAATTGCTTTTTAATTTCTGCTAAAAACATTCATTTGTTTATATTATTATAATCACAAAATTGTTATTGATTTTTTGCACTATGAATTTTTGTTCCAAAGTAGAATAAATTTGTGGACTGTTGGTGTTTGAAAATCAAAAAAATATTGATTTTTGACAAAGTTATGAACGTTTGAACGCAAAACTGGTTTCGATCGAAACCACTGGGGCTGAAAGGGTTAACGTAGTACCCATTAGATATTATGCACTTATGCCAGCGCTTCTTCTAATCCTCGAAACACTTCTGAAACTCGATATTTGCGATGGCCTTTAGCTCTTCCAGCGATACGCTTTTAATGTCATCTATGCTTGTAAAACGACGGCCCTTTAGGTTCTCTTTATATTTGGAAATAGAAAAAAGTCACACAGAGCCAAGTCTGACGAATATGGAGGCTGGTGCATCGTTACAGTAATAATTTTGGCCAAAAATTCATGAACAAGCAATGAAGTATGAGCAGCTGCATCATCGTGGTGCAGAAGCCATGAATTGTTTTGCCATAAATCTAGGAGTTTTTTTCAGATTGCTTCATGCAAACGGCGTTAAACCTGTAGGTATTACTTCTTCTTGATCTCATGGCAACAATTCATGATGCACTATGCTAATAAAATCAAAGAACACAGTGAGCGTAACCTTCACGTTCGACCGCACTTGTCGAGCCTTTTTCGGTCTTGTTGATCCAGAATGCCTCCACTGGGACGATTGAGCCTTAGTTTCGACGACATATTCGTAAACCCATGTTTCGTCGCCTGTTGTAACACGTTTCAGCAATTCTGCATCGTTGTTGACTTCATTGAGTGACTTCTGAGCAACTTCCATTCGCCGGTGTTTTTGTTCAAAATTCAACGATTTTGGAACAAATTTTGCTACCACGCGTTTTATACCCAAAACATTTGAATAAATTTCATGGCATGAGCCAATCGATATGACAACATCATCAGCGACTTCTCTGCTTGTGATTCGGCAATCGTTCGAAACCATTTCTTTCACTTTTTCCACTTTTTGATCGGTTGTTGATGTGCTGGGGCGTCCAACGCGTTTATCATTTTCAACGTCTTCACGGCCATCTAGGAAACGCTTATACAACTCGTAAACCCTTGTTTTACTCATAGCGGACCCACCTTAAGCCTTTGTTAACATTTCACACACTTTGTTACGCTTTATTTCATTTTGTATGTGAAATTTGATACAAATTCTTTGATTCATTTTTTTTAACCATCGAAAATCGTCGAGCTTATAAAAACACGTTTAACCTTAGCAGCTGCCACTGATAAAGTAAACAATGAAAACAGGTGAAAATTGTATCATACTTCAGGGCTATGTGTACCAACATAATAAAAAAAAATTTAAACAATTGGGCTCTCCAAACCGGCAAACTTCAAAAATTCCCATTATTTTCTGAACACACTTCGTACATGTATATACAACGTGTTCAAGAAGTCCCTGTACGGCGGGATAACTTAAAAAACAATAGTCCTGGAGAAAAAATTTCATTACAAGTTTCTTAAGAAATTTGCATTGGAAATTTTTCTCCAGGACTATTATTTTTTAAGTTATTCAGCCGTACTGAAACTTCTTGAACACGCTGTATATGTGTATATATACATACACTACCGTTCAAAAGTTTGGAAATACTATGGTAATTTGAATGAAAACGACAATAAAACACGTAAGTCATGATTTATTACACTTAAATCCTAATCAAACGTTAGATTAACATTTAGTAAAAAATATTCAGTACAAATAAATGCAAAAATAATATATCTCATTACCTTTGTAGTTATAAAACACGTGTGCCGGTCTATTTTCAAGATAAGGAACAACTGGTAAGAAATAATTAATATTGTTCATTATTGTTATAAGCACGGTCATAATAATGAATGAACTTCAATAATAACGTGTATATTTAATGATTTATTTACAGTATTTTTTTTTTAACTAATAAAAATCGGGTGTTTTCAAACTTTTAAACGGTAGTGTATATATATATATATATATATATATATATATATATATATATATATGTATATATATATATATATATATATTAGGTTGCTGCAGATGAAATGGCCGATTTAGCAATGACATAAAGTTGGCTGCAATTTTAGTGTATAATGTTGGCAGAAGACGGCGCAAATGATATGACATATTGAAGTATAAATACTGCTACCTTGGTTTATGGAGTCATTTCTGTTTTGCACTTCATAGTGATCGTAAAAACAAAAAGAGAAAGTGAACATGGAAGTAAATCAAAAACTGCTACTTTTACTATAAGAATTTAAATTAGAGCACAACGCAACGGAAGCAACGAGAAATATCAACAGTGCATTTGGGCCTGAAACAGTTAGCGAACGAACCACTCGGCGGTGGTTCGAAAAATTTTGATCCGGAGATATGGACCTTAGAAATGAGCCACGTGGACACCCAGGACCATCGATCGATAACGACGAGCTGCGTGCATTAGTGGAGTCTGACCCCCGCCAAACCATAAGGGATCTTGCCGAAAAATTAGGCGTTCACAATTCGACAGTTTGCCGCCACTTGCAACAACTTGGAAAAGTGAAAAAGCTTGACGAATGGGTTCCGCATGATCTTACCGAGCAAAACATGACGTGTCGAATAGAGATTTCAAGTTCTCTTCTCTACCGCAATAAAAAGGAACCGTTCTTGCACCGAATTGTGATGTGCGATAAAAAATGGATTTTATACGATAATCTTCGCCGATCAGCCCAATGGCTAGATGCCGACGAAGCACCAAGACACATGATGAAACCAAGCCTTCATCCAAAGAAAATAATAGTAACTGTTTGGTGGTCTGTAGCTGGAGTTATCCACTATTCGTTCCTGCAACCTGGCGAAACCATCAATGCTGAAAAATACTGTGCTCAACTGGATGAAATTCATCAGAAATTGATAGTCCAACGACCTAGGCTTGTCAACAGGGATAAAGTAATACTGCTTCATGATAACACACGACCTCATGTGTCGAGAACAACGGCCCAAAAATTAAACGAGTTGTGCTATGAGACTCTTCCTCAACCTCCATATTCACCAGATCTCTCACCAACAGATTACCATTTCTTTAAACATTTGAATCACTTTTTGACAGGAAAAAGATTTAATAATGAAGCTGCTGTCAAAAATGCCTTCGAGGAGTTTCTTCGAACCAGAAACTCGGACTTCTACAAAACTGGAATAAATGTACTTGTATCTCGTTGAGAAAAGTGTGTTGCATTTGTTGGTACCTATTTTGATTAAATGAATTGTCTTTATGAAAAGTTACAGCTGTTTAAAAATTTATTACTAAGTCGGCCATTTCATCTGCAGCAACCTAATATATATATATATATATATATATATATATAGATCGTTCTATTAATGCGAAATCAACGGACTCAGCACTGGCGTCCGGCAATGGTATAGCCGCAAGAAATTTTGAAAAATTACACTTTACATTATTGTAGCCATGCCGAGATACAGGAAAAGGCCCTACTATGACTAAACTGATTTTGCTCATAGGGCACGTAGATGTATCGCTAATTGTCGTACGTTGTTTAGTTTTTATTCTTACAAGCTTTTTCATTTGATACTGCAGGCAACGTCTTATAAAATTTTGTACGTAATAATCATATCTCTTCAAAAAAACCTTTTACAAAAGGTAGAATGTTGGCAAGTAGAAGTTGTTTTGTATCTCATTTCAAAAACATTATTTTTGAATTTTTCAAACATACAATTTATAGATAAAAAATTTGTATAATTTTAATATGACCATATTTTTAAAATTGCTTTAAAATTTTTACATATTTTTACTATTTTATCTTTCATTAATTAATTGAATATTTACAAACTTAATGTCGTGACATTTTTTGTAAAAGATTAATTTCATAGAAAATGTTTAAACCATACAGTTGTTCTTTTGACGAACACAGTATGTCACGGAGAGCACTCTGAACTCCGCGCGTATTCGTATTTTGCGCGCTTTCGCCGCTCGCACAGGTGAAATCGTACCTCGGTATCGCGACGGTCTCGGACGGGAACATACGGCACGCGCCAACATTAAAAGATAGCCGCATCGTATAATAGAATAACTGAGTTTAGGCTAGATAAGCTAGTTTTTGGCGCGTCTTTCTAGTCGAATTCCGCCATTGCTACTCTTGAGACGCGTCCCTTTTCTCGCGGTTTCGAAGAGTTTTTCGCGTGACGAGTTTTTTTTGTTTCTGGCGCGCCTCTGGTCGCGTGTGAGTGGTGGAGGCGCCGTGTAGCCGATTGGTGCATTCCGAGAGCCGCCACCTCGCCACAGGTACGAAGCAATAAGGCAACGTGCCCCGCTGCAACTTTTCCTCCAGCAGCATCAGCGTCCCGCTTCAGGCGGCATTCGTTTTGCGTGCGCGGCTGGCCAGCCAAAAGTAAGCATTTTTTATATATTCGGCGGCGCGCATAATTTTCTTTTTTTTATATTTGCGTCGGAGTAATCCCCGCCGGTTACTCCGTTCTTTTGTTTTATATTTATACATTTGGCGCGGTTCGTGCGAGTGAGAGAGCGCTTTCTCTCTCACTCCTAGAGTCCGTTGCGATATGCTTGCTACGCCGCACATAAATGTTTATATCTTATTACTTCCTTGAGTTTATTTGTTCGATTCGTCGTGTCAACTTGCGATTTTTCTGATTTGTGAGTAATATTTAGTATTTTCATCGAGCTTTCAACGATTTTATCATGTATAATTTTTTTCTTTATCGAAATAAATTTTATTCACTATCTTTATATAATGCTCACTCATTTCTCTATATTTTATTATATCATTTTGATCAAATTCTTCAGCAACATTTTTTTCATTCCATTATTTTTCTATATAATTTCATTATAATTATTTTTATTTTCATCATTTTTCTTGTCGTCAGTATTATATTCATTATTAGTAAAATACTCATCATCAATATGATATCCTTTATTATTATGACAACACTCGTCGTACTTGTCTACAGAAAATTCTACACAATTCTTCTTTAAGTCTATGTCTTAACCCTCCTTTACTATTTTTATTTCATTATCTTCTTGTTTTTTTGATTATGTATACCGTATGTAGTCGTAGTTTTCCTCTTCATTTTTAACTTTATATCTTCGGCATTTTCGTCATTACTATACAACATAATATTACTATTTTTAGTTAATTGATTATCTCTGATAATAATCAATTTGACTTCTTGCACTTGCTCGTATACTTTTTTATTATAAAAGCTATTATTTTCTTCATTTATCTTTGTATCATTGTTATTACTTAATTGCCTTTTGTTATTTTTCAAATTCATTTCAACTTCCGGTATCTGCTTGCACGTTTTTTTATTATAAGAGCTATTATATTCTTTATTTTAACATTATTGTTATCATGTGACTGCTTATTTTTATTATTTTGCAATTGTATATCAACTTCTTGTATCCTTGCTGAGATTGCAGAGACATCGTTATTTACTTTATTTTTTAGAAAAGAAATAATTTGTCCCTCAAACTCCAAATAATTTTCATTATAATAGAATTGTACATTATTTTGCTGAAAATATTCGTTATCAAGTATTCCATCCACCTTAATAGGAAAATTATTATCAACAATATGAAAATATATTTCTTCGTGCGCGTAATTAATTTTAACTCTTTGAATAGTAGTTAATGATTCCTGCGTGATACCTTTGAACAAAATTATATGTTCACAGTTTATGCTGACGTGCAGTAATAATTCAGATTGTTGTAGTATATTTGCAAATGCCCCGGTACGTAGCATGAGGTCTAAAGGTTTTCTAAAGCCTTTCAAACGCATCCAAATAGTAGAGGCAGCGTTGCATTAGCTTAGCTTTACTGTTTAGATGCTTGTATAGGAGCGTCTCCCGTCAAAGTAGAGGGGCATGTTACCACGGGTTCCTCTCTTTTCGTCCCTGTAGGAGAAAGAGTGGTGGAATTTCCCTTCTGTTCCCCGTTAGCTTGCGTATTAGCTAAAACTTGTAGTACTCATTACACGTGCCCTGATATTCCACAATAAAAGCAGGTGATTCTTTGCACCTAACTATTGTCATTCGGTCGAATATTTCTGTTGTCATTATAGTTCCGTCGATTATTTATCGGTTCGCCTTGATCATATTGAAACGACCGATTTCGATAACTACCATGTGACTCGTTCGATAATCCGCGTCTCTCATCGCAGTTATTTGAGAAAAAACGGTGCTTGACGACGGTTCTCTGCATTCCATCCTCAAATTGAGGGCCTTCGGCTTTTCTACGTACGCCGAGTGCGTAACCTGAGAGTCGATAGACGTGAACGCACGTCTGAAATGCTTCACGATCCTTGACCTTTCAAGAACGATCGACGTAACTTCTTCGTAAATTTCCATGTGCCAGTAATAAATAGTTTGTTACAACATGCCCTATCTTTCAACAATAGGCGCATATTTGTTCTTCGTTAATATAATTAACTTTTCTTTTTTCTATTCAGAATCGCCCTCGAGTATCATCGCGAGCACGTATCGTTTTAAATCCTGCAAGCGTTTTTTTCCTAACCTCATGAACCTGTTTGCGAGCTACACGTAATGTTGCTACTAATAATGCGTTCATGTGTGAACGTATTTCCCATCATTGTCCGTGTACGAAAAACCTCACGTAATCTGGTTCGAGGTCGCGTTTAAATTGTTCTTTATTAAAAATACGCGTTTCTTGCTTTACCGCCTTATGAATTTCATTTTCGATGACACGCATTCTATTCAAGTATGCCACGTCGTTTTTTCCTAGTTTTTATTTTATCTTTGCGAGTTCGCTGCACCAATCGTAATGTTTTCCGAAGTCAAATTCTTTTTTAAAAAACTCAATAACGTCCGAAACAATATTGAAGTGTTTGCCGTGTATGCTCCTTAAAGCTTCGCCTTAAAGCAACATTCTAATCAATCGGGCTAGTTCGGACTCGTATTCAGCCGGCATTGTTTCTTGGGCCTCCATGTATTCGTCAATAAATTGAGACAAAAGTATATTCTAACTATTATATCGAAGGATAAATTCGACCGCATCTTTCACCGAAATTTCTCCGAAAGTATGTGCGAGTATTTACTGAAGCTTGCTGCATTGCGATGTTTATTCGTTATAGATGTTCTGTATCTCCGAGAAACTTCGACCATGCACTGCGAAAAATATAAGCACTCGCAATATTTGGCATTTCTTCATATTTAAATTCTTTGTTTTCGACCGTTTTGTTTCGTGTAAAAAAGTTAAGTTTTTCATTAAAGCCCCTTCCTATATTAAGAAAATCTACAGAGTAAGCCATTTTAATCTATTCACTCCGAAATTTTCAAAAAGTAGGTAGTATACGAAAAAATTTTTCAGACATAAGTTGCTCAGGACTATGAGGGCCATCTTTTTGCAATATCGGTTTTGACCTTAAGATCAATTTTCAAGGCTATTTGAAGATTAAAGTGATTTTTTTCAAAAGGAAACACCTATTTTTGACATTGGCTTCAGAAAGAGCAGGAAATTTTACGTCGAAAATGATAGATGAGGTAAATTTTTACAAGGTCGAATCAAGCTCAAATTCAAAAAATCGTCCAGAAAATGTTTTTTTTTATGACGTCTGTGCAGGAAAAGTTGAAGTGAACTAACGACTTTGATCATCGTGACCTTGAATTCAACTTGGTAGGTCTTTTGAAGGTAAAAGTTTTTTTTAATAATAATACCTACCTTTTATTTCAGATTTCAAAAGCACGGAGACATTTTATTGTAGAAAAATTATGTCTATTAATCTTTTGGATTAACCTTTAGATGATCAAATATGAAAGAATTATCTAAAAGCTGTTTTGTTGCAAATTCTAATAGATTCATAAATGGAGAACGCTTGAGTAGGTTCATAGGTCAACGACTTTGACTACGTTAATCTTCAGATTTGAAAATTATGTAAAGGTCAAGGGGATTTTTCTGAGTAAAAACGCTTACTTTAAAGGTTACCCAGAAACAACGACGTGGACGACTTCGAATAAACTTCCAAGTTAACCTCAAGGTCAACACATGATCAAGGTCGTTAGTTCCAAGTCCATTCCACCTTTTTGTTACCCAGACTTCATAAAAAAAAAACATTTTTTGAATGATGTTTTGAAATTGATCTGGATTTGACCTGGTAAAAATTTACCCTAACTATTATTTCGGACGTAAAATTGCCCGCTCTTTTAGAATCCAATGTCTAAAATAGGTGTTTTCTTATGAAAAAAATCACTTTGATCTTTAAATAACCTTGAAAATTGATCTCAAGGGCAAAACCGGTATTGCAAAAAGATGGCCCCCATAGTCCTAAGAAACTTTTGTCAGAATAATTTTTTCATATACCGTTTACTTTTCAAAGATTTCGGGGTGGATAGATTAAAATGGCTCACCCTGTATGCCCTCGTTGACTCTATATTAAAACATTTGAGTGCTCTTCAGCGTATTTCAGAGCCCTGCAACTATGGCAAGATTTTTCTTGCTCTCTGAGTCAAAAATAGGCGTATTTGCTTTCAGCTTATTATCGTATGTGTAAAGAAAGTTTAAATTTGCTGCTTGTAGGAAAATGTTCGTGTCGTAGAGGTCTCAGTCCGTGAGCGCTTTTACGCGATAATCATCGCATCGCAATAATTTAACTAAATTCTGTATTTCTTTTAGGCTATGAGCTGGTTCACGCGCACTTTCTAAATGTAATTCACAAAGGGAAAGATCTACTTCCTGCGTTAATTGCAAAATTTCCTGAGCTAGTTTATAAGCTTTCTCCCTACTTTCCTTCTTTAATGATTTTTTCTCTTTAATATAAATTTTCCAAAAGAGTATACGAATATTTCCTTCCAATTTCATATTGGAATTTTGCATTTTATTTTAAACATGTTTATTTAAATGAAAAAAAATTGTAAAAATAATTAACCTCGTGTTATAAATTAAAAAAAGATGTTGCGAAATTTAACTACACACATGTTGATCAATTTCCTTCTCTTATTATTTTAATTTTTCCGGCCGATACACCAGTTTTTAACTTGTATACAGGGTGTCACAAAAGTCCCGAAAGGGCTGTATATTTCCTAAGGTGGGGTATTTTGGAAAATGGTCAAGGTCAATCTTTAAGTAACTCTCAACGAGAAATTCAATGGTGACCTCTATTTTGACCTTGACGATGTCCTTTAAGGTCTTTTCAAGGTCAGGTATTGTTAAGTGGGAACTCCCTTTTTTGACATTGGTAATCGAAAGAGCGGGAAATTTTAAGTTTTAATATGTACTTAGGTCATAAGACACGTTGACTTTGAAAATCTGCCAAGGCCATTTAAACATGAACAAGATCTGGTTATCTTTTGGCATAAGAAATCCCCAATGTTTTTTTAAACCCATGTATTAAAATTAGCAAGGTTTATAAAGTGTTGACTGTAGGCGTGACCTTGACAATGTCCTTCGAATTCCTTCAAGGATATTTCAAGCGCTACTCATTTTTTAATAAAAATTCCCTTTTTTGACATCGGCAATCAGTAGAGCGGGAAATTTTACGTTCAAATATGTACTTAGGTCATAAGGACACGTTGACCATAAATGTCAGACAAGAGCATTTAACGTTGGATAAGCTTTCTATTTTTTGACTATCTTAGTCATGACCCTTAAAGTGATTTGGAGGTTAACTATTTTTTATTTACTTTTAATATTACCCGAGATTAAAAACTTTGATGTAGTAAAAAGTGTTCCCTTTGTCTGTGCTTAATTTGCGTGAGTCCTTTCAAATTTCGGAATGCTTGATTATTTATTTTCTTTAAAATCTGTGTCCTTATTATTTAGTGCCTTTATTATTTATTATCATTAAATTTAATTCATCTTTATTTATCTTCATCATCATTAAATTCAATGCAGGTCGAATTACCTTTGAGAATAGTAGTATTTCTAACTTTTTTTTCAATTTTAAATTTCGAAGGACATCGTCAAGGTCACACTTACAGTCAACACTTCATAAACTTTGCTAATTTTAATACATCGGTTTAAATAAAAATTGGGAAGTTCCTATGCCAAAAGATAACCAGACCTTGTTCGTGTTTAAATGGCACGCACGCACGTACGCACACGCGCACGCGCACCCGCACGCGTACACGCACGCGCACACGCACACGCACACGCACACGCACACAAAGACACACACACACAGTCAAACAAAAAGCAAACCGAACTCGCAATGTTTCGATGTGCTTTACGTGGCCCGCGTGCGCTATTGCCTTTGGGATGCAGGAGTCTTAGAGAAGGAGGTGCATCCACTCGCATGTTAGGAAAAAAACCCAACCAAATATAAGTTACAACAAGAATTTATTTCTTAGATATATATACTACTGTGATCAAAAAGTAAGGTGAATTTGGTTATAAAATTTAAATTCTTTATTTATTCTTTCAAATCAATTTCACCCCCTTCAAAGTAATCTCCGTCCGATAAAACGCACTTTTGCCAACGCTTTTTCCAGTCCTCGAAACAATCGGAATAGTCTTTTTCCGGTATAGCCTTCAAGACCTTTTTCGATTCGGTTTTTATCTCCTCGATCGTGTTAAAACGGCGTCCCCGCATTGGCCTTTTGAGTTTGCTGAATAGCCAGAAGTCACACGGAGCCAAATCAGGCAAATACGGTGTTTGCGGAACAATATGAGTCGAGTTTTTGGCAAAAAAGTCGCGAAGAACCAATGCAGTATGACATGGTGCATTATCGTGATGAAGGAACCAAGAGTTGTTCGTCCATAATTCCGGCCGTTTCAGACAAATAGCTTCACGCAAACGACGCATAACGCTCAAATAATATTTTCTGTTGACAGTTTGGCTCGGTGGAAGGAATTCATAGTGCACCACACCACGATAATCAAAGCAAACTGTCAACATGACCTTGATTTTCGATCGACTTTGCCGTGGTCTTTTCGGTCTTGCTTCACCTTTTGCACAATAATCGCTGGATTGGTCGGTAGTTTCAGGGTCGTATGCGTAAATCCAAGTCTCGTCTCCAGTAATGATGCCTTTCAAGTGGTCCTGATAGTCAGACAGCAAAGTTTCACACACATCAACGAAACGCTTTTTTCCAAAAAATTGAGCGATTTTGGCACCAATCGAGACTTGACGCGTTTGAGACACAAAACATCCTTTAAAATGGTTTGGGCTGAGCCAAATGATATTCCAACACTATCAGCGAGGTTTCTAATTGTCAATCGACGATTTTCAAGCACCAAATCTTTGATTTTTTGGACGTGGCCCTCGTCGGTAGACGTTGATGATCGTCCAGAGCGCGGTTCGTCTTCAACGCGTTCTCGGCCCGCTTTGAACTCGTTGTACCACTTATAAACGTTTTTTTTGTGCCATAGTTTGATCACCAAAGGCCTTCCGCAACATTTTCAACGTGTCCGCGCAAGAATATTCGTTCCGCAAACAAAATTTGATGCAAGTTCTTTGCTCAACAAAATCACAAAATCACCCATTGTAAAAATCGAAAAATTTACTTTTGGTTGTTTACAAAAACACGTGTAAATCGGAGATAATTAAACCTTTTGACAAACAGACGCTTGGCAAATGTTATAGACAGTCCTAACAACCTAGGAAAAAAATTTACCTGCCTTCCTAATGCCTGGGAGTTTTAAATAATAATTTTACCTTACTTTTTGATCACAGTAGTACTTTAAAATGTATGTAAAAAACAGGTGAGCTCTTCCTTGTTCGCGGTAGGTTTTTTTAGGTCAAGATCTTTGGTGTTCAAACAACACGATACATTCTGCTTCCAATATGCGGTCTTCTAAAACGACGGCCTTTTTAAAACGTCGGTATTTTCTAAATTGCGGTCGTTTTGTTTTCCAACCGCGGTTCGTTCGTTTTTCTATTTACTAAATGGTGAGACCTAGCTGAACTTTACTGCGAGAAAGCTTCCTGTTGGCTGGTATAGCCGCTTCTCTTTAAGCGCTTACATCTACGCTTGCTGCGATCGTGTTTTTCGCCTACATGCATAATTTTTTCGGAGTGAATCGCGCGTTCTTTGCCGAGGAGAAGCTCTCTCCCTTTTTAGCTGCACTCCAGCAAGCATCTAATCTCGCGATTTCTTCGGTGTCATCTTACCGCGTGGAGTAGGCTTTCAATTTTTATTGCATTTTTTATATTTTTTCAACCCCTGGAGCTTTTTTTATTCCATTTCTTTCACTTTCTTCTACTATTCTTCTCACGGTGCTTATATTTTTACTCTTCTATTTTTCTTATGATGGACGAAAATTCGTCTATTACAATACAACTCTTAATTTTATGAAAAGAAAAACAACAAAAATTTTTAAATAAACAAAAAACAAATAGTCATACAAGTTTTAAATTACTGACAAAAATCAATTTGAAAAAACTAGTAATATTTAACGTCTGACGAAGGCACCACGTCGTAGCCGAAATGACTACGTGCACCCTGTAGGCCTCGCATAAAAATAAATTTATTAAATTAATTATATATGCTCCCTCGTTCTCTCTCTCTCTCTCTCTCTCTCTCACTCTCTCACACAGCAGCGCACGCTTGCGCCATGTCTCTCCCGCACACTCGGATATGCACGAGATTCTAACATGCAGGCCGGCCGCCCGCGACTGTTTCTCCAGCCGACGGAGGCCTATCGCTTCCCCAGGGCAGGGAAGTGGCAATTCCTCGCCACCCTCACTCTCTCTCTCTCTCTATCTCTCTGTCTCTCTCTGTCTCTCTCTGTCTCTCTCTCTGTCTTTCTCTCTGTCTCTCTCTCTCCGGTCTCGACTCTCCGGTCTCCACTCTCCGAACCCCGGTCTCTCCTCTCCCCTCTACCTCTGTCTCTCTCTCTTCGTCGACGGCTTCCTCCTCAACCTCGGCTGCAGAAGTCGCGGCGGCAACATCAAGTTGCCGCCCGCTGACACCTACCCTTCTCGTCCACCGTTTAACTTCCTCGCTGTAGCTCCTCGTCTTCGCTCTCCTTCCTCGCACTGCTCTCTCGACTTCTTCCTCACTCTCTCTCACTCTCTCTCGCATACCTTCACCCCTGGCTTCACTCGAGACGCTCACTCTAATCAAAGAGGAACAAAACTATGTTCAACCGCGGGATTTATCTCTCTGTCGTCGCGGGAGCGCTCAGCGAAACGGACTCGCAGGAGAGCACAGCGTAACTGCCCGTTACCCTCGCTCTCCTCTCCCCTTCCCTCGCGGCTCCCAAAATTTCTTGCCGATCATCGCCGCAGGTTCGAAAATCGCGTGATTTTCGAACGTTGCCGGCTTTTCGAAAAGTCCGCATTTTCGCGGCTAAATGGGCTTAAACAAGCTGGCAACCTGGAGACGGTCGCGCAAGAATGTAAACACTTACATTCTTAGTCGACAACCTATGACGGACTCTCCGTCACAAACGAAATAATTTAAAATTACAGCTATTATTGTATTTGTTATTTCAAAATTGTACATCTACAGCGAAAATAAGAATGGATAAGATCAGAAAATGCAAAAAATTTGCATTTTTGTATATATTATAAATATATAATATAAATTTTCATTAGGATTTTGTTTTTTATATTTTATTTTCTTAACAGCGTCAATTAATGAAAAAAAATTTGAATGAATCAACAAAAGAGAACACTTTTTATTTCAACTGACAAGAGATAACACTTTTCATTTTAAAGTTCCGAAGTATGTCTTGATCAACTTTTTAAAATGGAATTAAGCATTGTCATGCTGCAAAATCATCTTATTGTGTCTTTCGTTATATTGCCACCGTTCATATTTCAATATTTGGTTCAAACGCATTAATTACTTTTGATATATACGATCGTCTGTGATTGTTTCAGATGATTTTAGTAGCTCATATATTGTACGAATAATAAGATATATAAGTATAATTAATAATAAGTATTGATATAATATAGTTATTAAAATTAATAATCGATCTTGTTACTTCGTAATATTAATTATTAATTAATATTAATAATTAATATTATTAAAAAATGTCTCATTGCATGATTATACTTTCGTAGATTTTTAAAAGCAGAAGTACGCAGGCGAATTACTCATAGAACGCGAAACGAAATTGCTCCAGTCAAAACATATCAAAACAAACCCGCGCTATCGAAGCTCATAGTCGAGTAGTGGAAGTACCTCAACCTGGAGAAGTTGCGAATTACTTAGGGAGCGGAGTGTATTTTTTTTACTTCGGTTCCCAAACATTTTACAAGGATAAATCATCTGAAAGAGGATATTTTAACGTGAGCTTATACGTGGAATTTGTACTTTTCCATAAATACTTTTAATTCTTTGTTTGGTTTTGGACAACGTCGCTTGAAATTAAATGCTCAATAAGAAACAATGGAATACCGATGTAAGCCACGTTAATCATTTTTGAAAAATTTGCTAAAAAAACTAATCACATACAGGTGAGTAGAAGCTGTTGTGTGTGGGAAATATTAGCGAAAAATCAACATTCTCGAGATTAACGCGTTGACTGCTACGGCAATTTTTAGAAATCTGGCCTAAAATGACAATTTGATTTAATCACATTATATTATTACGAGATAACTCGTAGTTGGCGTCCTACAAAAGAACGCAATCTACGAGTTATCTCGTAGTTGGCAGTCAACGTGTTAAATTATTTTTGCATAACCATGTGAATCATATTATTAACCATAATAAAATAACTTACGTAAAACAATATTTTTTTGCAACCAAAATTGTATTAAATTAATTTAAAAAATTAGATTTAATTTTTAAAACATTAATATGTCTAACACAGTTTTCAGCAAATGTACTCAATTGATTGCAGAGTATCAATAGAAATATCTAAATTAATGAAATTCACTTATATCCGTTTAATGGTAAAAAAATAAATTTTTTATTAAGATAACATTTGTTCGTTTCGGAAAAGATTTTACCGTTGAAATAAATATCAATTTTCTGTTATTATTCATGTTTTACTTATTTTATGTAATGAATAAAAATTCTTCTTCAAAATTCATAAAAATTCTAAATAATTCTAAAACTAACATCCAACTTTAGTAATAAAAGTTTTTAGAACTTAAACTATGTCACAGTAACAAATTATTTAATCATAATGTATATATTTTTGCAAAGGTCTAAAATTTGATTTAAAATAAGTAATTATTTTCAGGCTTTAAATTAAATAAAAAATTTTTTTTTAAATAAATTTGATGGAGTATTATATTTTAGTATATTGAGTATGTATGATTGAGTAGTATATTTTCTTCTAAGTTCAGGCAAGCAAAAATTTTGTTTCATGAAAACGATCTTTTAAAATTTTGATTAAACTAGGACGAATCATAAAATTTACAAAAGATTTAATACACATTATGCATATGATCTTATAAAAAAAGTTTTTGCACAAAATTAATATACAATGTACACGATTGTTTTATTTTAAATATAAGATTTCAAAAATGAATATATTAAATCTTATGAAAACTTATGACTGAAATTCAAAATAAATGTATAAATTTGACCCATTTATATTGAATTTTTTTTTATGAAAAAATATATATTTTGATTTATATTGACAATGATTTGATCTATATTGATATTTTAATATTTTTGATTAAAATAATTTTTTTATAATCAATTTAAACCTACCAAAATAAATGTATATTATTGTAAGAATTTGATCATATAAAGTCATAAAAAATTTAATTAACCAAATCAATTTAAGCATTTGGGTAAAAATTAATATAGAAATATGTTAAAAAATTTTTATTTAGTCATTTAATCATTTTAATTAAATATAATATACATGCACTAAATAATTTACTATTATACTAATAAAATATTAATTAAGCCCAAGAAATAATAGCAAATAAGTAATGCACAATATTTTATATGGCAGAAACATATTAATTCATTTTCATCATTGCTGCTAAACTTATTAAACATTTATTATTAAACATTTATTTAGTTATTAATTTTTTTTTTAATTATTTAATATAATGAAAATAATACACTTTTTTATATACTTTTAATAAAAAAAAAGTTTATAAATTATTTTAACATTTAAAATATTCTTGTATATAACGATTTTTAAATTTGTTTATAATTGGATATATCATTAATTTTATAAAAAAAATAGGCTGTCGTTTGACAGATGAAAAGAATGGAAGAAAAGAAGAAAAAAATACGAAAATATTAAACACGCTTTTGCAATAATTAGATATAAGTGCAAAAATTAATGAAACATTTGTGTAATCCGCGATTAATAAATAATTAAATAAACTTAACCTTCAATTTGTCGTAAAAATCATATGCATAGTACACAGGAGAGGGGGATTCGTCGGAAGTTTAACACCTTAAAATAAATTGTTGAATAAAATTCTACTATGCACTAAGGGTTCATTTTAATTAGCTAATTAGACTTCGGTAATAATGAAAATATAAAACTGCGCATTAGTAGAATTAAATGAAAAAAATTGAGAAATGCATAAAAAATAAACTTGAAATTAACTATTTTTGCATTTGCAAAAATCTATCGAAAGACATTATCTGCATAATGAAATGAGTATAATTGCATGATTAAGAACCAAAATTAATATTTTTGAAAATTGGTCGAACAAAAACTTGAATAAATAATTTTTAGAACAGTAAATGATGCTTAAATATACAGCAGTATATGTTTATTTACTCATTAAGATACTACAAATTGTTATCAATTTTATGTAAAAATTAATAATTATCAGAAAATAATTTATTTCACATAAATTATTGCAATTTCTTTTCTTATTTTGCCAACACTATCTAATTGTAAGTCTGCAAATTTTAAAAAATTAATTTTTTTAATAATAATACAGATCTAAAAAAAATAACAATATGGAAATTATATAGCAGTATTTTAAAAAATATTTATTTATTATATAAGTATTCGTTCTAAAAAAAATGCGCCTTTATTAATTTAAATAAATCAAGTTTGAAATTTTAAAAATACATAATACTTTTTTATAAAAAAGAAAACTTATATGCTAATAATCAATCTAAATTTATCGATTGCGCATTTACTTTAATAAAAAGCGAAAAATATTTTATTCAAATATATGAAAAATAAAATAATTTCAAATTAATTATTTCTTTTTCCTGAAAAACACAAACGTGACTAACCCTACTTCAATCTGCAAAGGTTAGATTTTCCAGAAAAAACTATGCCAATCGACGTATCTGTAATAGCACGATTCGAAAATGAAAGTATAAAAAAATCCACTTCTCCATTTTTTTTACAAAATCCAAAAAACCTAAGTCAACACCTCACCAGAAGTAAAACGCCGATATCTTGCTTAAAAATACATCTAGAGATATGATTCTGGTATCAAAAAGCTTCTCACTTTCCAAAAAAGATTCCACATCACGTAGTTTTTCCAAAGGTTATTTATTGTGAAAATATAAGCGAAAAACTAATTTTAGAGCTCAGTACAATCGCATTAGTTATTTATGTACCATAGGCGAGCCTCGCGTCATTACAGCTTGAGGCAAAATATGTTGTGGATGGATAGTAGGGCCGCAGTCGCTCGCTGCGCTCGCGAATAAGGCGCCTCTATCCATCCACAAAATATGAGCCGAAAGCTTTAATGACGCGAGGTTCACTCATGGTGCTTAAAAAATTTTGCAGACTTGTAACCCGTACGAAGACTCTTACTTAGTTAACAGAATAATTAATTTTATTTTGTTGCATATCAATAAAATGCAATTTCGAACCCATACTGACAGTTCGTAAACTACAGATATCGTCTGCTAACGCATGCGCATTTTGTACACACACGTGTACATGTACATGTAGTGTCAAAAAGTGACAGACAACATAATGTAAATATAAATATAAATTATGAAATTAAAAAAAATAGTAAATTGATTCATATTTAAAAACAAAATTAATTCTTGAACAATTATTATTTATTAAAAAATATAAATTTCTTGAGTATATTTATTAAATATTTATACAAAATAACATTTTTAACATAAGTTTTTTTTATAAGATTTGAAGGCTTATTAATAATATTAATACTATTATAATTAATATAAATACTTTCTTATGTTATTTTTATCATAACAATACTATATTTGTTTAACACATTTTTTGTATAATCAATAAATTTTAGTCTCTTATTTAACATGAAAAAACAGTAACTTTTTTAAATATTTTAAATTTAATTTCTTCACACAAAAAACTTTTAAATCATTTATCTAAATCACAAACAAAATTATAAATTAAAAAATTATCACTTTAAAATCACTTATTATTAAATTTTTTAATTTTGCGGGATTATATTAGACTTTGCTTTTTCTATTAGTTTATTTAATTCACGTTTGCATTCTTCATCACTGTCACTATCACTCGTCTTATTTTCATTATTTAATAAATTGTCCATTTTTATTCTTCTTCTCACATATTAAGAACGAATATTACCGACACAACGATACACTATACTGAAAGAAAACAAAAGAAAAGCAGAGCCCCGTGGTCGCTTGAATGTACATACTGAGCGAAGGAGAGAGCGAGACAGAGATAGGGTGGTCACGTGGGAGCAATGGTGCGCGCGCTCTTATCGCTATCTCGTTCTCTCTCCTTCGCTCAACATACATAAGTCTTATTACGCGTTTCAAAAATATAAGTTTCGATGAAGACTCACATGCTAGGCTATATGAAGCGACAAATACATAGCAGTGGCGCTGTTAACTTTTTTTTCTCCTGGGACGTATACAGCCTAGGAGGACGTATAGAATGTCTATACAGCCTAGGAGGACGTATAGAAAAATGTTAATACGATCGAGAAGGCGCTTGCGCGTATGGAAACCATTTACACGCTGACGATGCTCCGTAGGTAAGAGTCGCCGTACGGGTTAGTAGGCTGAAAAAAATTATACGTGTTAAAGCTCCAAATAAAAGGCCGCTAAAATTCAAATCGCAAAAACATATTAAATATAAAAAAATTTATTATTAAATTTTCAAATTCGTTTTATCAGCACAATTTATCAATAAATGACGTCTTGGGAAAAAAGATTGGAATCATGGTATCTCGACTTTTTATACAATCTGTAAGCAAAAAGCTATCATTAAAATGTCACGTCGTGTTATGACGCGACGCTGTATTTTTTTTTTTTATTTTGTTTTTCTACCACCCACTGCGACGCCACACCGCGAGCTCGGACGGTACCATCTGTGCATCTTTTACCTTTTTTTCTTTCTTCTTGTTTTACATTTTACCTTTTTTTTTATTTCCTTCCTTTTTCCCTATGAAAAGCGCTACCGCTGCAGCGATAACATCAAGGTACGGAAGCACTGATGCGGAAAGAGTATCAGAGTATGCGTGCATGAATCATGACTAAGAACACTTGTGTCCTACTTTCGGACCATCCCTTTTTTGATAAGGAACAAAGGTGCACGTCTAGTTTTTGGCCAATATAAAGGGGTTGGACGATGCACCGAGAGGACAAGTCTTTTCCCGAAAACGTTCTCGTGCGCGGAGGCTCTGCCGGTTTGCTACACAGTCAGTAGCCTTTTCCTAAAATATTCTCGTACGCGGAAACTTTGCCAAATTTATTATACACAAACGCGAATTAATAAGTATAAACTACGAAGTGTGAGAGTGAGTCTGACAAAAGCAGAAGTTGTAACTGGATGAAGCCATCCGCCAGTTCAAAGTATAATAAATAAAACAAACATTCTTACGAAATTCTTAAAGACAACCATTTAAATTTCCTCCCCGTTCCCGCCAAGCAGCAGCCGAGCCAGCCAACTAGCCAGCCTCCAGCTAGCGACACCAGCGCACTCAAAACAACGTAAGCACAGTTCTCTCTCTCTCTCTCTCTTCATCTCTCTTCCTCTCGCCTAAACTGCATTACTCATTCGATACGTCTCTCTCTCGTTCTCATAGAGTGCACGTAAGCAAATGAGGCATATATATATATATATATATATATATATATAACACATCGTTCAATAAGTCCCGAGACTAACCCAGAGATGGTGCTAGTAGTACCAAACTGGCCACTTTTTCATAGAGCGCGAATCTTTACATGAAACGTGTAAAAATTTCACGTCGATCGGATCACAGACAGCAAAGTTATCGAGGTTAGAGTAAAGTCACTTTGTAATTTGTTTGAAAAATGGAAAAAAGCGAGTTTCGCGTGTTGATAAAACATTGTTTTTTAATGGGTAAGAACACCGTAGAAGCCCAGCAATGGCTTAAAAAACATTACCCAGACTCCTTTCCATCCAAACCAACGATTTGTCGTTGGTATGCTGAGTTTAAACGTGGTCGTACGGACACAAACGATGCGGAACGTTCGGGTAGGCCATTGGAAGCCGTTACACAGGAAAATGTGAGTTAAGTGTTAAAAATTGTAATGAAAAATCGCAAAGTGAAGGTCCGTGAGATTACAGAAATGACACAGATATCATCTGGAAGCGTATTTACAATCCTTCATGAAAAATTGAGCATGAAAAAGGTTTTTTCCAAGTGGTTGCCGCGATTGCTTTCAGTGGAACAAAAACAGCAACGAGTCGACGATTCAGAGAGCTGTTTATCGCTATTTACTCGCAATAAAAAGGATTTCCTGCGTCGATACATGACCATGGATGAAACATGGATACATCATTTCACTCCGGAGTCGAATCGGCAATCATCTGAGTGGCGCATGGCTGGCGAAAGCCGCCCAAAGCGTCCAAAAACGCAGCAGTCTGCTGGCAAAGTCATGGCGTCTGTTTTTAGGGATACACATGGCGTGATTTCCATTGACTACCTGGAAAAAGGTAAATCGATCAACAGTGATTATTATATTGACTTGTTGGTACGTTTGAAGGAGGAGATTGCAGCAAAACGACCGCACATGAAGAAGAAAAAAATCCTTTTTCACCAAGACAATGCACCATGCCACAAGTCCATGAAAACAATGGCAAAATTGAACGAATTGGGCTTTGATTTGCTTTCCTACCCCCCGTATTCGCCAGATTTAGCCCCCAGCGACTACTGGCTCTTTGCTGATCTCGAAAAAATGCTCCAGGGAAAAAAATTTGGCTCGAACGAGGAGGTCATTGCCGAAACTGAAGTCTATTTTGAAGCAAAGGATGAATCCCTCTATAAACATGGTATAGAAATGTTGGAAAGGCGTTAGAAAGATTGTATCACTCTAAAAGGAGATTATATTGATGGATAAAAATGATTTTTGAAAAAAAATGTTGTTTTCGTTGTTAGTCTCGGTACTTATTGAACGATGTGTTATATATATATATATATATATATATATATATATATATATATATATATATATATCGCTCTTACTCGCTGACTCCAGTTCTCTGTCTCTCTCTTTCTACCTGCGCCAGTATATATATTTATTGCCTCCCGTTTTCAACAGCTACGGTTGACCGAAATAGGGAATTAAACCTTCTTTTATTTTAAATTTAAAACTTAATAAAATAATTTTTTTTTTGTCGTTGCGTCATCCCCTAGGACGTAACAAAAAAACCGAAAAATTTCAGTAAAAAGGTGCAACATCTCCGACCAATCAAAAGACAATAACTTCTAAAAATTCGATTACAGCCTTCCTTTTTATCTCTAAAAACTCCACACCGCTCCTATTAAATTTTACATCTGATGTTTCTTTAAAACAACCGCTTAGAAAAAAGTTATAGTGAAAAACAGCTCAAGAGTGGCGAAATCTAACCTTTAAGCTATCGATCGGTCACATCGATATCCGTCGGTAATGTTCCGCGATAATTCAAAATTTCAATTTTTAAAAAAGTTATCTAATAACAACTAGAGAAAGGCGGCGTCCAATACTTAAACTGCACGATTTATGGAACAATGCATTTAAAATAATTAATAGAACATAAACTTTATTCATAAAAGTAATCCAAAAAAGACATCTCCGAACTTTAAAATTACATTATCTCGGCAAAGAATCAACAAAAAATTATGACTTTTAACAGAAGATGGCTGCGTTAAATATGTTACCATATTAATAGGACATGAATATTACTCGTACCTTCCTATAACATCTACCTGATCGCAGAGGCCAAAAATCTTTTTTTAGTTTTCCATATAAAATTTTTCTCTTTTCCTTTTGAATTAATTCAAAGCATTCACAGCATCTTTTATTTTCTTAGAACCAAGGAATTTAAAAGATTTTCACGCAAAGCAATTAACCGACAAAAAAATTCAGAAAAAGATGCAATCGCTTAAAGGAGTTCTATCTCTTGTTAAGGAAGAGGCCTTAAAGAACTTAGTTATAAAATATTCTTCTTCCGGAAGAAGCCAGGACGTATCCGCAGCTATGAACATAAATTTATTTTAAGTGAATAAACACCTTTTTTGAATAAATAAATCATTCTTTTGTTGCATCATGTAAACCGCAGTAGCATCTTGAGTTGTACAGTCAGATATTGATTCAATACTAAAATGTCTTAATTCACTATCAGATTTATAATAAACAACAGCTGGAAAAATAGTAATAGTATTAAAACTTTTGGTCCAGAACATAAAGAACAACAAATTCTTGCGAAGATAAGGATTGTAGGAAAATTACTTATTGAATATTGTGCTCGTCCAACAGCTCTTCAATGTAATCTGAAAATTTTTGAACGCCTGAACATTTTTCACTCATTTATGTAAAAAATTGATTCGGGATCCTTGCATAAAACAAAACTCAAACAATCTTTGTAATTCTTAAAATTATTATTTGAGATTTTCTTAATGGTGTCCATTATAGTCTTGAAATTTTTATGTATTGCGGTGCACACGCATACACTGTGTGTGCTGGATGATCTAGAACGCACCATTTTCGTCTAAGCTCTTAGTTATCAAATCATTTGGATGTTCCGAATATTATTGTTTAAATTGATTGTGCATTGATTGTTTTCTGCCTTTTTCTTTTTTCGCCATCAATAACACTACTTTTTATTTGACAGGAGGACCTCGGATTAGGAGCATCATTTTGGTCACAAGCTATTGCCACAGCATGTCATTTGTGCAATAAATGTCCTACACGTACATTAAAAGGTGGCATTCCTTATGAGAAGTAGACAGGAAATAAATTAGAGGTCAGTTATCTTCAAATTTTTGGATCAAAAGTTTTTGTGCTCGATAAGAATCCGACGAAAGATAAATTAGCACGCAGATCGATGGAAGACGTGTTTGTAGGTTATCCGAGAGACCACAAAGGATATCGGATTTGGATACCAAGTACGCGAAAAATTATACATGCGCGTAATGTGAAATTTCTTAAAGAAACGCGAAAAACTGCGAGTGAAGATACTGTATTTGATGAATACGAGGTCTGGCTATTAAATAACGAGACTGCGCGCCTAGAGAGTGCCGTAGAGGGGTGGGGAAAAAAACGAGTAGTGCGTTGGGTATCTAGATATCTTGTCTATGCACGTACCAAAACACGTTCTCGTCACTATTATTGTATTTGTGCAGTAGCGGTTTGAAACGAACGTGTTTTTTTCTCGTGCCGAAAACCATGTGTGACGAAAAACAGGAGTAACGTATCAATCTCAAATTTCTCGTTAAATTGAAAAAAACTCCGACTGAGTGCTGTAAATTGTTGCAATAGGCCTATAGGGACAATTCTCAATCTCGTGCGCGTGTTTTTGAGTGGTGTAAGCGCTTCAGTGAGGGCCGAGTGAGCATTGAAGATGACCAACGCCCAGGTCGCCCTGTCACTGTTTCAACTCCGGAAACAGTGACCAAAATTAACCAAATTGTGCGTGCAGATCGTCGAATGAGCATCCGGATAATTGCCGAGGCTGTAAACGCCGATAAAGAAACGGTTAGACAAATTCTACACGAGGAATTATACATGACAAAAGTCTGTGCGAAGTTGGTGCCAAAAAACCTGACTCCTGACCAAAAGCTCTGGCGTCAACAGGTCTGCTCAGATTTCCTTGAAAGGTTAAAAAAAGATTCCGGACTGATGAAAAACATTATTACTTGCGACGAAACGTGGATTTTTCAATACGATGTTGAAACAAAGCGGCAATCGATGCATTGGAAGACGCCTGAATCGCCCAGAATCAAAAAAGCAAGGATGTCCAAATCAAAATTCAAGGCAATGTTGATCGTTTTTTTCGACATTAACGGTATCGTGATGACTGAATGGATTCCAGAGGGTCAGACTATCAACCAGACTAACTATTTATCAGTTTTGGCAACACTGCGAGAACGAGTTCGTAAGAAACAGCTCGAGTTGTGGAAAAACAACTCGTGGATTTTGCACCAGGACAACGCACCTGCCCATAACGCGCTATCTGTGAAGCAGTATTTGGCCGGTAAGCGCACTCCAGTGCTCGAACACGCGCCGTACTCGCCAGATTTTGCACCGTGCGACTTTTTTTGTTTCTGAAGATAAAATCTGCTTTGAAAGGGACCCGATTTGAGTTGATAGAAGCGGTAAAGCAAAAAACGGCAGAGCTCCTGAAGGCCCTCACCAAAGAAGACTTCCAGCACTGCTTCGATCAATGGAAAAAACGTATGGAAAGGTGTGTGGCGAGGGAAGGGGAGTATATTGAAGGGGAGCATTTGAATGTAGAATAATTTTTATAATAAAACTCTTTTTCGTAACCAGTCTCGTTATTTAATAGCCAGACCTCGTACATTGCATCAGAAGAAAACGCGCCGGAAGATATTGAAAATCATCAAGAAATTATTGAATTTTCATCACAAAAAAATGTTAACGGAATGCACAAAATTGCGATACCTGAAATACGAGTACAAGCGGATGATGAGTTGTTTAGAGCTCTTGGTAGACCGCGTTTACTGCGTACAGGAAGTAGAGGGTGACCATGAAAATTATATAGGTCGAGAAGAGCATTAATTTCTAGTCAGGGAGACACTGACGAAAAGTGCAGTGAAGCTGATGATAACAATGATGATGTTTATAGAGGTATTGCAGAGATCGGTGTGCAAGACGCTGCTGCAGCTTTTCTTATTGAATCTATTGGATTATTCTTGAAATGTTCTTCGTTCTCGGCAACCTTATCTTCTGTTGTAACTGTAGATGAAGGACCAGGAAGATCATGACGATGATCGTCAAGAGTATAATAATTGATGAGGTTATCAATAACTCTGAGAAAGAAGTAAAAAAAAATTTGAAAACTTTATTAAAAAATGCGGTTATACGATAATGTCAAATATAATTTTTTATATTCTTACCTTCTAAGACTATTTTGACTAGCTACTGTTTTACTTCCAAATTTAGTACGAAAACCTCTATACGCTTCAGTATAGTTTTTACCTCTAGAATAAAAGCACTTGATGAGATACACCTTTTCTTCGTTCATAATGGCTTCGATAGGCGGTGGAGAAGGCGAAGCGGCGGTGATATGGACAGCGATGGCCTACTAGCAGCGGCAGCGAGGCAACGCTTTTAGACACTCCCGGGTATGTAATTACCCGCACGAGGAAGCTGTGCTTATGTTTTTCCTTGCCTCCTAACCTCCCCTTGTCAACTTTCCTATGATGTTGTGTGGCAGTCTGTACTTCCCTTCTAAAGTATAGCCGTCACTGTTATTTCTCATTTCTCTTCTATTTACTATTTGGGAGGTTGCACGTGACGGATGACGACCAAGAACAGGGAAGGAGCTTGGAAAAGGACCCTTTTTGCAGTGTGTGCGAGCACTGACAACATTAACTATGGGCTTCTCAGATTGGCTTCTCGCTGGAGCCGGTACGAGAGCTCTAAGCCCATGCAGCTGGAGGAGGTGCGGTCTACACAGCCCTGCGTGGATGTCAGTTAGGGTTAAATGTGTCAGTCTTGCGAGACTGCTTAGATTGTGAGGGATGGTGTGGGTTACGAGGAGGCCTACAAGCTATGCTTTGGCCCTTTCGTGTGACTGGTGTAAGGCACCACGTCACAACTCCCCCCCCCCCGCCAAACGGTGATTATGGGGAAAGCGAAACGACTCTATGATCACTGTTTGATCCTCACTAAGATCAAACCTATTCGCGTTTGCCTAGCGCTTTCACTTAGCCTAAGGTGAATGGTCTCACCTGTAACGGTGCAGGTATGTGCCGGAACGCTGTTGCGCGGACATCATCTTCTTCAGCGTGGCTCATCTGCGTCAGTGTTATAGCTAAAGTGTACGCGGTGTACGAATGTACGCGGGATTACTAGGCGAACTACGAGACAGAACGAATAAGACTCGACTTCCGGTTATTTGCGCGCGAGTGGCTCGATCCTTGGGCAGAAGTACAATACAAAAAAAACCAAAAAGAATTAAAGTTTTTATGATAGTAACGCGACGTGTCCTAACGACGCGGTCCCTCTTAACCCGCTCCAACATCCAATACCACTCGCACCAGGGAAAAGAAAAAGTAAAATACTTAAGATTAATACAAGCGGTATTATTCGACAGCCGCATTGCTGTTCGATAAATGAAAAAAAAAAAATTGGTTACCTTGATGGCCCACTACCAGTGGGCGGTTATAGTAAACATGCTGAGTTTACTCATTGCCTCGTTGGAGAGTGACTCGTAGCAGGATGCGAGTGCAGCATGCAGCTGTAGCTCGTTGGTGGGACGAGCGATTTGCGCCAACGCGGGTAATAATAATAGCAACAAAAAAAAATAAAAGAAAGTGGAAGCAAAATACAAGAAACTAAAATAATAAAATAAAATGGAAAAGGAAAGGCAATGCTTTGCTGGCTCGGGTTGCCTCGCGGTTAAACCAAAACAAAACAAAAAAAGGGGGGTGGGCAAATTAGAAAAAAAACCAAAAACCAAAAAAAAATCAAAAACAGAGGGAGCAAGGGAAACCCAAAATAACATGCGGCATACTGGCGGGATGAGCGGAATAAGGTGGTGGCGGTAAATGAGCAACACTGATCTTCATAATATAAACTATAATGTTTCTACGCGAAAAATGAACAAAATATAGGCGGCGACAACATGGTATAAAATAACAAAAGACATTTCTTGAAGGGAACGCGAGCGGTGCGGGGAGAGATAAAATTAAAAAACCAAAAAAAACTCTCGTTGGGATTGAGGCCCGCTCGCTCAATCTAACTTACACACTAGCTTACCTACTGAACTAACTTTAACTAAATTTTATCACTTACAAACTAAACTTATTTGTTAGACTAACAGCTAGGCTACAATACTAAATCAAAAATATAACACTAGAACTACTTATAAACTAGACTTATTAATTAGGCTACAGCTAGGATACATAAAACTAGAGCTACTCAACCTAAAACTATCTTAAACGACAAACAAAAAATCAAATAGACTAACTCCCGGCCTCGCACTCGCGGCGCAGCTGGGCCTCGATACGCCGTTCAATACGGCGCTCGTATTCCTGCTGGCAGGCGCGGCGCAGGCATTCAGGGAGTGGCAGTCCGGGCGTGCCGCAAAATGTACAAAATACCCCTCAGGGTCGGGGTCATGCATTGAAACTGTGGCCGTCGGTGCCACAGTTCCAGCACCCGCGCCGCTAAGTGCCGTGCTCAGCTATTGGGCGCATATCTACTGGGGTGCGTGTGGTGGGAGTAGCGACGCGGGGAATCGGTGAGGTTTGCGTCGCTACGTTCATCGTTCGGCATTGGGGAGCAGTCGGCAGAGTCACGCGGCCGTGATTCTGCTTTTCAGGGAAGCGGATGCGTCCCGCGCGTGATAGTGTGGGTAAGGAGGGGACAACGCGCGTAGCCCAGGCGCGAACCTGCGATAAACGTGCGTCTACGACCGCAAGACGTGCGGCGAGATCCTCGACGGGCTGATTAGACGGCGGAGGCCCCGTGGCCGCAGTCGCGACAGTGCCGATGGTATCAGCGAATTGCGGCGGTGGTGGTAGCGGGAGGTCGGGGTCCTCTGGCTGCGGTGAAGCGGATGCGGGTGTTGGCGGAATCAAATGATCGAGCAGAGCATTTAGCTGCGTGTGTTCGTCGTCTGTTGCCGCAACGAGTCCGCCGAGAGTAGCGGCGGCCGAGAAGGTCACCGGGTTGGATCCGTACGGATAGAACTGGTGCACCACGGCCCGGGTTGTCCACCAGGTATCCGTGCTATAATCGATCTTCAATTTAAACAGCCTCTTAAAGTCGATACCCAGGATACAATCGTATTGCAATCCATCTGCCACTAGGAAAGGAAGCGTGCGCCTTTCCCCATCGATGGAGACAGTCACATCCAGCACTCCTTGGATCGCCATTGCTCCTTCATCTGCTACGTTAATTGTACTAGCCGCAGGGTTGAGCTTATCTTGCAACAGCTTGCTCAAACCCTTTACCAGGAACGAATGGACGGCGCCATCGTCCAGTAAGCCTCAGAGCTTCAAACTGTTGAGCTCAATATTAAAAAATAGCCGTATCTCGCGGAGGTTTGGGTTGCCTTGGATTAGCGACGATGGCCGATCCAAGAGTGCTGATGCGGGAGATTCCGTTGCGGCGAAAATGTCAACTGCGTCACGCGGCGGTGACAGGCGCGGCGTCGACAGGCGTGGCGGGTCAGAGTTAAGCTGCCCGCAGCGTGGAGCCACGTTTCGGCTACGTAGGGATCCGCGGGCTCCTCTGCTGTTCATTTCCCGACAGAGAAGTAGCTCTACATCGGTTGCAGTTCTTGCGTAGTACGTTTGGCTGTCCGCATCCATAACATTTTGGGGTCTTCAGGCATTCCGCAGCCTAATGCCCTAGCTGGTTACAGCGGCGACAGGGCTCTCGCTGTTTGCGAGCTTGCGGGGAGTTATCATGCTGGTTGTCGGCAGCATATACCACTGCGCGCGGCGGCGCGGTGCTGCTATCCGCGTAATAGTTAGAATTACGCTGTCGCTAAGGGTGCGCGTCGGCGGATTGGAGAAGCGGCGGTATTTCGGTCTGCGTTCCCACCGATGACATGGAAGCTGCTGCGCGCATAACCGTTGGGGGACGCGGCTTTATGGGCGGATTTCGAGCTTGCAGCGCAGCCGGATGTTTAGACTGCGGCTGCTTGTGCGGGAGGCGACTCTTCGAAGTGCCCGCGGCAGCGATGAAGTCCGTGCGATAAGTAGCGTCGTCGATATCTATCAAGCGGGCAGTTTCGACGGGAGCAGCTTAAGCCGAACGTACCGCATGCGGCGGTACATACGCGTCCTTGGGGAAAAACGACTCCTCGGGTGGAGGAGGCAGACGATAAGCCTTGTCCTGCAATTTCTTAGTTTCAAACTTCTTCCCCAGACGCTGCAGCTCTACGAAATCACGAACACGGTCGCGCGAAACAGCTTGTTCATATGTAGGATGGAGGTTGCGGCACGTGCAGTCTAATTGCTTGGACAACGATATCGACGGTTGCACTTGATCTAGCAGGCTGCAAAATTTTAGCAGGAATATATCTTGTTGCGGTTCTTGCATCCGCCTGCTGATCTCCTGGCACAAGCGGTCTTGCAGATTGTCAGCGCAATACTGCAACCGAAACGCGTTGACAAAATCAGCGTATATCTGCCAGCAGTTGTATTCGCGGCGAAACCAATATCAGGCCTCTTCATCGGGGCCTGCCGGCAAGGCTTTGATGATATCTTTACGGATCAGACCGTATGACTCCCGACACTGATTCAAGTTGGTCAAGAACCCCTCGAGGTCTTGCTTTTGCACGCCCTTGAAGGAAATACGCCACTTGCCTAGGATATCGCACGTCTGCTTTTCGCGCAGAAACGTGGAATTATTGAAAAGAAACTGCGTGGCATTAGCTTGCATGTGCCAAGGCGCTGAAGCTTCGAGCGGAGGTATGAGAGATGCGCAGTACCTATCCGATTGGTAGGGTGGCGGCTGATTGACGTCTGCAGAGCGCTGGGGCGGCGGTGGTGCCAATCGAGTCGGCAGTCGGACCTCATGTGGTTGTAGGTGCGGTGCATTAGCCTCTTCGCTCGGATACGCTCCACGATTCACGCTGACGCGTCGAGAGGCAAGTGGTGGCGTCTGTGCAACTAGATCGCCGAACGAATTGGTCACATGCGCTGCTTCGAAGTGATGTACTTCGGGCCTTCGCCCTCCTAACGGAGCATCCGCTGCTGGCTTCGGACACGTTGCCGCGGTCCGTCGGTCGTCCGTCGGCCCCTGACTTTCAACCACGTACGTCCAGAAGAGATACAATTCTTCAAGGGCAGCGGTAGAGCCTGTCGTGGGCGGGACGTGGTAGCTGGTGGTTGCTCCTGGTGATCCACGCTCTACAGGGTCCGTCAACTCCATTGGTGAGGCTTTGCCGAGCCGGCCAACGGTCTGTTGTAACCGCGTGAAATACGCGCGGGGCGGTGGAGGGGTCTCCGTCGCACGAGCTCTCTCCGGCTCGGTATCGGCGATGCGTACACGCGGTGAGCGGGTATCAGGCTCGCCCAGTGGCGTCCGGACCGTCTCTGATGAGGTACTATCCCATGCGCGCGCTGCCAGCTGGGAGAAAACCGAAACGTTAGGCGTTTACGAACGCGCAGGGAAGTGGAAGTTCGGACTTGAACTCCGCGGTATAATAGGTTCCACGTCGAGCGGCGGAACACGGCTGTCGGTTGCGCGCTCATCCTGCGCGGGGTTCCATGGAGTGGCATCAGCTCTGAGTAGGCGACGGAGCTCGTACCTTTCCAGCTGCTGCTGCACTACGTAGGTATCGCAATCAATGTTAAGTCCACATCGTTGCGCGTTTTTGAATACGCGTCCATCGGCTGCGGCGTAAATCGCGTACCAAATAGAACTCCTTAGAATCTCAGGCTCCAGTGAAATCATGTCACGATTGGCGGTGTAATCCGAATCTATTTTGCATTAAATTTGAAAAATACCAGACCACGAGAATAAATAAAAAAGTTGCAGTGACGAGAGAGACGACGTACAATAACGACACACGACGAATCGGCAAGAAGAGCAAATATTAACGCTTTGTATAGTCAGCCCAACGTAGATTCCAAAACTGAGACAGATAGCTCGAGTACACGCTCGGTTGGCTCTGCCGAGAAGGTTGGCTTCCACCAAAACAGCTGCTGCTACGCAAAATGAAAAAATGAACACGACTAACAAGTCAACTCGAGCACACTAGCTCGCAATCCGCTGCTGAAATTTAAGTTGAACTGCTTTCCGACTACTATGGCCAAATCCACTAGCTCCTGCGAAGTTGGAAACTAGAAAAAAAACTAACAATTTGCTCGCATGCGTCAGTGCGGAATGCGTTAAGCCGATAAATGCGCTATAGTATGATAACATGCGGGGGAAGGTTAGGTTAGTGGAAGACACTCGCGGTCCACGACAAGCTATAAAAGAGAACGGGGTGAAAGTAGAGGAGAAATGCGCAACTGGTGCAAGGCACCACGTCACAAGAAATTTATACGAACCAGAGAATAAGAAAATATGTATATAAAAAAAAATAATATGGAAGAAAAAGGATATAAGTAGCCGCTTACACATAACCAGAGTTTGAGAGTCTAGCAGGGACAAAGCCTATTGTCTTATCAGAAGGATTTATAACTAATAATATGGAAAAAAGTAGTGGCTTACACGCATCTATTATAGATAAAGGTCTAACAGAGACAAAGCCGTACCACTTCCTATGGAAATAGACGAAATGTAACCACCGCTTACACACAACTGGACACAAAAGTTTAGCAGGGATAAAGCGTACTCAATCATAAGGAAAGATAAGGTAGATATACCAAGGATTCGAGAATGTGAAATTGAAAATAAAATTGAAAAATTAAAAGTTTTTTTATTAAAAAACTTAAAATGTCTTGATCGAATGCACAAGTGCTGCTTGGAAGGTGAAGAGCGAATTTCTTCGAGTTAGTGCACCATTTAGCTGCTACTAAAAAATTGGAATTCGATCGCTTCTTTTCAACAGAAAGTTGGTCTTTAAGGCCCACAAGTACTAGTAGTACAAGTACAAGTACATAGTAAGACGAAGATATAAAATAAAAACGTAGAGAGTACAGAAGGTGATAAACGAAGAATTATTTTCTTTCATTCTTCGGATCCTTAGTTTTAAATTTGACTTCTGAGCAACGCGGACAATGACAATGTCATGCCCTTACATTATATGTACAACATAGGCAAGAAATGGCTCACGGAGTTGAAAGTACATCGACCTTGAGTATTCACGCCAACCTTGCTCCTGGGCCCAAGCACAAAAAGCTATCCTTCGGGCCCTACTTACCTGTTACAACGCCGCGCAATCGTCATTGTGCAGCTCACGTGTCGTCCTCGCCCGCTAGCTCAAACTCAGAGTAGGCAATATTTTGGGGAGCTAAGAGCGCATTCTATTGGAAAAAAAAAAAAACAAAAGGGAAGCAAGTAGAGAAAAAAAGAAGAAAAGAAGAGATGAAAATGAAAATAAATTATTAATCAAATTATTAAGAAAATTAGAGAAAAATAATAATAAAAAAATCTACAAAAGAAAAAAATGCAATTTATAAAACCAAAAAATAAATAGCAATTTATTACAAAGATATAAAATACCTGATTTACGAACGAAATAATAAAAAATAATAAATTGATAAAAGAAAGAAACAAAACGAAACGACAAATAATAAACAATTAAATAACTATTTAAACAAAAACAAACAGTCTCCGATAGTACTGGTGCACACGCGCGAAAAGCGCGTACCCTTCAGGTACGAGGACGCCTCGCGCACGCACTGCCAGAGAAACTTTGCTTTCTCGCTACTACAGTCTGTCAAGTAAGAGCAAGGTCGTGTTAATTTATAAAAAAATTTATTTGATGAAACTTATATATTTATATATACATTGTACACATTACAAACAATGATGCAATTCGGTCAATAATGTGTCCAGTCACCACCGACGTCGATAATTGCCTGGCATCTCCGAGGCATGCTTTCTACTAATTTGACGGCGTATTCTAGTGGCAAGGATCTCCAGATCCGACGAATTTCGTAACACAACTGCTTCAAAGTGTATGTGCGTCTTCCACGAAGCTTCCGTTTAATATATGCCCACACATTTTCAATAGGGTTTGCATCGGGCGACTGCGACGGCCAATCCAATGTAACGATGCCAGATTAAGTCTTCCACTGAGTACAGAGCTTGCTGCGGTGTTTAGGATTGTTGTCCTCCTGCAGAATCCAATCTTCATTTTGTGGTGAACCATCGTTTGGCAAATGGCAGTAAAGCCTTTTTTAGATTTTTATCATTTTCTCGGCATTTAGGTTGTCAGTAAAGAGGTGCAAAGTGCCGAATCCCTGCTTTGAGAAGCAGCCCCAAAGATGCACCTTTATTCCATGTTTTACGGTCCGCTGAACAAGTCTATTGGTGGAAGTTGACCAGGTTCGCGTGAGGACAGAACGTGCCCATATAGAACATTCATCAGTAAAAATGACATTTTCAAAATCTCTATCAATATTCTCATGCACCCAAGCGAGTCGCTTTGTCACATGTTTTTCAGTCAACAGAGGCTTCTTCATTGTGTTGCGCCATTTCAGATGATGAGAACAAAGATGGGTTCGGATAGTTTCATAGGATGTATCTAAGCCTTTTGCCATTAATTTTGCTTGTCCTTGCCGCAGTGTTAAAGCAGGATTCCGCGAAAACAGATTCACTATTCTTTTTTCATCTTTTTTGTTCACTTTTCCTATCGAGCCACGTTCTGGTAAATCATCGACATTTTTAGCCACTTTATATCGCTGTATCCACTTCTGTACAAATGCCTTCGACTTTCTCATATATTTAGCAGCCGCTGATTGCGACATTTTGGGACCTTTCGGGTGGATGCAAAGGAACACAGCCTCGTAGCGCGACGCGTACTTAGCACTCATGGCGTTTAACCTAATTCTCTTTCAAAAGATTAACGACAACTGAATCTTTGTTGACAATGCATCAAGGACAAAGCTTCCTTCTATCGACTCGCGAAGAAATTACAGCAAAATCTTCCATTACCTGTCAGTGAAGTCGACCACGCTCTTACTTGACAAACTGTAGCAAACAGCTTCTCCGACAGCTGCACGATCTGCGGGCTATTCACTATCGTAAGTGCGAGAGAGAAAGCGTCTTCCACTCTTTTCTTGGGAGTAAGAGAGATACCGCTTTCTCATTCGCATAAGTTGGCACACGAACAAAATTTATAAGTGTTTGCGTAAATGAATAAGAAAAATAACTAATCAAAAAAGATAGAGAAAATAAAATTATAAATCTCATTAAATGAGTGGATTTGTCTTACTGTGACTAGCCAGCCGCACACGCAAAAACAGAAATTTGGCGGTTAAGGAGTTAATGGCGCTGAGTGCTGAGTGAATTTGTAAGCGCGCGTAACCAAAAAAGGTGAGGCGCAAATCAAAACGTGACGTCGTCTTTTTCTGTACACCTTTACGTTCATACCAGCTCGAAAAATTTATAAAAAAACGAAAAAATCGTAAAAGGCGGAAAAGCACATATTTTTCTTACGAGCACAATATGACCAAACTAGACTACTCTAGCTGAAAACTTCCAAAGACGCTCCCAACCTAGCCTGAACGTGAAACTTGTAACGATAAGATACACATGACCAAACCTCTCTTGGCCACCTGTCACAATTTATCTAATTGAAGCTAGTTGTGAATTGTGGTTTTATTTATTTATTAATTTTAAATCATATAGATATTTTTAGTTTTATTTATCATTATTAATTTTGTGTATGATTTCAAGTATAATTTTAAGAATAATTTTAGGACAATTTCTTAATAATTATATATATATATATATATATATATATATATAGATTGTTTGTAACTGGGTTTCTCGTCGGTGCATGTGCAGGACTCTCTCTCACGCGTGCGCACTGCTGCGGGCGCAGCTATCCCTCGCTGCGGCCTTGAGTGCCGACAGACGTTAGCTGTCGTGCAATGGCACTTGTGGGCAGTGTCTTACCTATTACAACGTAGGATCCTCCTTCGATCCTACTTTCTACACGTGAGGGTGCCTTACCTCAAAGCTTCGCCGCCAGTGATACTCCTCCACCGGGCTCAGCTAGGTCGAGGGCGTGCCAACCGAAGGTCGACACGCCCGCGGAGGCGGCGGTATTCGGGAAAGGGGCGCTCGAAAAGGGAAAAGTAAATAAGGCGCACCCGTTACGTATAGTCAACTTTATTAGAGTCAAATATTAAAAAAAACGATACAAAGCTGCTTATTCACAACGTTTAAGACCCTTGCTGAGGGTCACAATTCAAAATAACGCACGCGCAAATTATTCGTATAGAACACACACTGCTCATGCGTGTCGGTCACTAGCCTTATGCTATGTTTACGTAGCAAGGCGTGTGAACCAGCCCTAACACCTCTCGAGCTGGTTATTGGTTGGGCGCGGCCTCTCGCGGCCAACCGGGAGACTACACGCGTGTAGTTTCGCGCGCGCGTACACACACCACTACGATATATGTGTGAGTGAGAGCTAATCTCTCACTCACAACTTGCAACGGATGTATCGATTATATATGCGATCGCGCGCGAGTTACTAATCGATATAATAACGAAGGGCGGTACATCCTCGGTAAACCTCTCGCTCAATTTTGATAATTAGTTCGTTCGTGGTCGCTGCACGTAGTTACGGGTTGGCGGACAAAAAAAGAAGAAGTGACGGAGATAGACGACCCGCCACCAACACGAAGAAAACTCAAAATGCAGGAACGCATTGAGATCCTCACACAGACCATACAGGAAATGATCACGTGTATGCAGGAGATGCAGAGGCAGATGCAGGATTTGCGAACCCAACGAGGTCGCAAATCCAAAACCAAACGCGTCGTCCATGCGCATCGAGGGTTCGCGAGGCCCTATGCACCAACAATAGCGAGAGGCGACGGGACCGTCTCTCTCGCTACAGGCTAGGCGCAAAAACCAAGCACCAAGCCAGGTTATTTTCCAAGACACGTTCGCATATAATTACATGTCGAACCACAGTAGTACCAGGAAAAGTGAGGACACAGCAGGGACTGCTGCAGTCCCGCCATTACGCAAATCCGGCCTTAATAGAGCCTGGAGGAGGGGGAAATGTAGCAGCAACGCGCAAGGTAACAGCGCGTGGTGCAACACAAGAATGACGGGCACAAGAGATATAGGAAGGATAGTTGGTCAGTGGAACATCTCGTTCCGAGGAGATCCAACCGACAATATCAACGCGTTTTTTCACAAGTTTGAGGAAGCAAAGAACACCGCGGGACTCAATGATCCAGAAATGCTAGACTAACTGCCGACACTGCTTAGTGGCATCGCAGAGATGTAGTACGGGAGCCTTAAGCCTAAATGGCAGACCTAGGAGACATTCTGCCAGGTTGCGCGTATGCGTTAGGGTTTGAAGGCCAACATTTAAGAAAGGTTAAGGAATGAGGCCAGCCGCCACTTCCAGCAGACAAACGAACCAGCGCACACGTACATCACGGACGTTGAAGCGATATTGTTAAAAATATCGCCAGCATTCAGCGAGAAGCAGATGGTGAATAGTCTCCACGACAATCTGCTTCCGTAAATCAAGAGGATAGTCACTTGCATGGAGTGCAGCACGGTCGATGAATTGATAGACCATGGGGCGAAGGCCAAGTTGACACTCAAGAGGAAATGAGGCGACAGAACGCCCGTTTTCCCGAATTACGCGATAGTGCCCGAGGCGGCCTATTACCCGAGGACCTCAATCAAGGGCACGCCGCAGAAGGTCGGCGCTGAGATGGACGCAACCGAAGTAGCGGTCGCTACTGCAAAAGTCGATTGGCCGGCATCGCTGATGGACCAAATGACCAAAGCGCTGACGCAGGTCATGGAGGCCTTTGTGTAGTACACAAGCCTTATGGCGGGTAACAAGCGTCGAAAAGGACGGAGAAGCCCGTTGAGGAAAAGAAGTCCTAGGAGGCAGGCGAAGTCACGCTCCCGCCCAAGCAGTCCAAAACCAAAGTCCCCTAAAAGGGAAAAGAAAAGGAAAGAGGAGCAGAACAAGCAGCTGAAGCAGAACAAGAAGTTCAGCTGCCACGGCTGCGACAGATCAAACATGATCAAAAGTTTCTGCTCGGACTGCTCGAGAAACGACCAGAGGAGAGCGTAGACGAGATCCCTACGCTCTCCTTCACAGAGTCTTGGATCCAAGTTCCCGCAGGGGCAACCACCAATAAGTTCGCGAGCGCCGAGCCCGCGTTTGAGCCAACACCGGGCCACCCAGAGCAGGTTGCTCTAAAAGGCGCAAGATGGTGGCTGCCGATGTACGTAGGAGGATACACCCTACGCGCACTGTATGACTCGGGCGCGTCACACCGTGAAGAGCGCCGCGGGTTTGCAGATAGCTACGGCGTGTCGACGCGCGGTTGCGCCAAGCCAAGGGAAGGGACGATCGTGGCAAACGGCCATTACGATCCCATAGTTGGATTCGTCCAACTGCTCTTTGAGGTGGCCGGCGTGACGAAGAACATCGAGGTAGCAATTCTGCCTGGTTTGCCAGCAGATTGTTACCTCGGCGAAAAACTTCATTCAGGGGTTCAATGCAATCCTCGATCCAGCAAAGAACCAGCTGCTCCTACAGGAAGCCAGAAGGAAGCTGGCTTAGGAGCTGGCTTCGCTGGGCACAGCCGGCAATCCAGCTGTGTCAACCGTAGGTCTGGCTAACGTACAGCTCTCGGAGCGAGAGCAGCACTAGAGGCTTCTGGATTGCATGCTGGCCTAGGAGACAGCTACCTTGGGGTGTACGAACTGGATCGAGCATGCAATCGACGTCGGCGAAGCTCAGCCGATCAAACAAAGGGCATATTCGTACCCATTTCGAGATCCTGGAGGAGATGCACGCCCAAACGAAGGAGATGCTGAAGGGCGGCATCATTGAGCCTTCACGCAGCGGCTGGCCGAGCCCGGTTGTTATGATCAAGAAATCTAACGGCAAATATAGATTCTGCAATGACTTCGGGGAGGTTACTGCAGTATCAAAGCCGGATGCTTATCCACTGCCTAGGATGGATAGCATCCTGCGAAAGCTGCAGAGGGCGAGATACATCTCGACGCTCGACCTGAGGAGCGCCTATCACCAGATGCGGTTAAGGGAAGAGCCGAGGCCACTCACGGCGTTTACCGTGCCCGGACTCTTTCAGTTCACCGGAATGCCGTATGGGCTGAGCTACGTCGATGCGACCTTCCAGCGGCTCATCGACATGGTGATAGGCCCTAAGCTTAAGCCGTTTGTATTCTCATACCTTAACGATGTCACCATCGTCACGGAGACGTTTGAGGAACATTTGCAGCGGCTCGAGCAAGTATTGCAACGCATTCAAGCGGCCAGTCTAACAATCAACCGTAAAAAGAGCGCGTTCTGCCAAGACGAGGCAAAGTACCTGGGGGTGCTGGTGAATCGGGAAGGCTTTCGCCCGGATCCAGCCAAAGTCACTCCTATGATCGACTTCTCAGCACCCGGGAATCTGCGGCAGCAGCGCAAATTTTTACGCATGGCGTCGTGACATCGCAAATTCCTCAAGGATTTGGCCATAATCGTCGAACCACTCACGCGCTTGACAAAAGAAGGACGGCGCTACGAATAGGGAGAGCAGCAGCAAGCAGCCATTGAGCAGCCAAGGAGTTCTTCATACAGAAGGATGCGAGTGACATAAAAGTCGGAGCCGTGTTACTCCAGGTCATCAATGGGGTGAAACGACCGCTCAAGTACGCGACTCGTACACTAAGCCCATAAGAGAGGAACTACAGCAACACCGAAAGAGAGTGCTTCGCCGTAGTTTGAGCGTCGAGAAGTTCAGGCCGTATGTGGAGGGCTATGAGTTTAGGATCATAACTAACCACAGCAGCCTCCGCTGGCTCAGTAGCCTCCACAATCCGACAGAAAGACTGGCGTGATATGTCTTGGAGCTACAAAGCAATCGCTTCACCATCGAGCACCAAAAAGGTGCACTCAATCGCGAGCCCGATGCCCTTTCACGGATGTTTGAGGAAGAAGAAGAGCTGGCCATAGCGGCCTTGGCCTGAACAGAAGGTACCAAAAACAAGTGGTACCTTCAATGACTGAAAGAGGTGCAAAAGGAGCCCTTAAAGCATCTTCTTTTGAAGGCAGTAGAAGACGACGACGCATAAAAGGTCGTCGTCCCCATCGAACGGAGGAAGCAAGTCGTCCAGGAGTGCTACGATGACCCTGCGGCAGGGCATTTGAGTCGCGAGAAGACGCACTCCAGGGTCACGCAGCAGTATTACTGGTCGAAGGTGGCAGACTACGTGACAGACTACGTGCGTAGATGTCAAGTCTGCCAACAATGCAAGGTGGAGTAGAAAAGCTCCGGCCGGCTTAATGGAAAGGAGGCTCATTGAGCGGCCATGACAGGTAGTAGCTTCTGACGTAATGGGACCATTCGTCCGCAGCCGCAGAGGCTTCGAGTACATCCTGGTATACCAGGATCTATTCACTAGGTGGGTTGAATGTGTCCCGCTGCGGAAAATAAAGGCCGAAGCCGTGCTCAAGGCAGTCATTGAGCGTGTCGTACTTCGATTCATCTCTCCGGAAGTACTCCTGTCCGACGACGGCACGGAGCTCAAGAACCGCGTCATCGATGGATACCTAAAGACACACGGTGCCTATCACTCGACGATACTGGCCTACCATCCGCAGGCGAATCCAGTCCAAAACGATGATCGTGGCCTGCTTGGAAGAATCGCACGAACACTAGGACGAACATCTGAATGAAGTGGCGCTCACCTTTAACACAGCAAAGCAGAGCGCCGTTGGAGCAAGCTTGGCGATGCTCGATTACGGCCGCCAGCCCGCCCCACCACCCAACAGCGAAGCCAGGAGTCTCCGAGAGGCTTTAGTTCAAGTACTGCAGGAGGAGGCAGTACGAGACTGGACAAAGCGCGTGTAGAAGCTACCAGAGCTTTACGCGCGCGCATCAGTAATCGCCATGAGAGAGCAAGAGAAGCTGGCGCGCTACTAGCGTCGTAGTAGCGCGCCCTAGGGAGCTCTTGTTTAACCCCTTGACATATGAATAAAATGCACGTTGACGCATCTGTAGAGTACCATTTAAATTATTGAGAGGAGGAAAGCATCTTTGACTGTCTAAAAACAGCATTGATGCACGGCCAAAATAGATAATCCAATAATATTATACTACCCGATATTCGCCGAAGAGATTTCTTGACGTCTCGGAAATGTCAAAGTCTACTATGGCACATGAAGTACATGACATCTCAGAGACGTCATTGTATGTCAAGGGATTCAGGAAGGTGACTTACTGTGAAAGAAGAACAAGGTGCTTACTTCCACAGCACAAGAGATAGCAGGGAAGCTAGCTTCTAAATTCGTGAGACCTTATGTAGTCAACAAGGCTCTGTGTAGCAACACGTACAAGCTGAGGGTTGGAGACGAATGTACCATCCGTCACGTACCCGTTAGTCAGCTGAGAAGGTACGTAGCTGCCAAACCTTTGCCAACCGACGAAGACAAGAGTACGGTGAGCCATACTCTCGACGCGGTGGAACCCCTCCTAGCAAGCTCACCAGGAGCAAGTCTGGTCCCCAGCAGGGGACCTACACATTGCGGCAGCGCGGCCACTGCGCCGGCCAAAAAGCGCGGTCGACCTCGGAAGACGGTATGCGTTGTAAGGCATCCTACTAACAATGTAAGTAAGCCACTGTCCCAAGAGGCTCTACCCAACGCGAGTGCGAGTGTGATGCGAGACCCGGGAAGCCCACCGGGCACAAGGAAAACGAAGAGCGCGGGCGAAAGCGCTCTGACTTCGCTCCGAATGCGAACTCCTTACCACCACTCCACCGACTTTAACCTCTTGGCCTACACGGTATCAGCTGATTGCATGAGCCATAGTAAACAAGAAGGTCGGTGCAATTCAGCTGCTCACACGTGTACCCGAACTGGCGCAAAATCTATACTTTTTATGACATGTATATTTCGGTGCAACAAAAGGAATTGTGAAATAATAAATTATTTACGAGTTAGAATTGTGGTTTTCGCTTATGGCAAAAATTCTTTACCACGAGTCAGACTCGTGGTTATAGGCTAAAGGGTTAATAATCGTCCTTCCCTCCTCTGATTACAGTAGCTAAGGCCCGAGCGGAGATGGCCGAACACCAGGCCGAGAAAGCGCGCAGGTAGGAGGACGTACGCCGCGCGCAAGGAGGTAAGCTCCGGTGCTTTATGTGTGGCGAGGAAGGAGTAAAGAAGAGCCGTCCTTGCCTGCATAAGCATTGGAAGTTTAAGGAGCCCTGGCAATGAAGAGCCAGGGCCTCCCAGCTTCCAGAAGCCTTTAAGAAGAAGACAAAGGGCCTCTTGCCAGCAAGGAGCCCTGGCAGTTGAGACTAAGGCCTCCATTCAGTGTATATATGTACAGCATTAATAAAGTTTTGTATTTTTTTCAAAATATACGTGTGACACATCGTCTTCTTTCTCATCTCCAACCTAAATCCAGGGAAAGCGAGAAAAGTAGCTGCTAAGTTGAGCTTAGCGGCGACTGGGCAAGGGATGTGACAGGTGGCCCGTCAAGGTTAGGTCACCTGCCATGCGGTGCGAGTTGGAATTCGCGGTGCAACTATACGCGGCATTATCGATCAAACAATTGATAGCGCAGCGCAGAAAAAATCGATGAGCGCGTCGCAAGACGGGCAAGAAAAAATCCTTCTTTTCTTCTTGCTAGCCAAGCCGTAATCACGTGCAGTGACCACGAACGAGCGAATTATCAAAATCGAGCAAGCGGTTTACCGAGAACGGAGTCTACAACGAATAAAAGTAAATAGCCACTTATTTGTACCTCGTTAATATATCGAATAACTCGCGCGCGATCGCATATATAATCGATGCATCCGTTGCAAGTTGTGAGTGAGAGGTTAGCTCTAACTCACACATATATCGTAGTGGTGTGTGTACGCGCGCACAAAACTACATGCGTGTAGTCTCCCGGTTGGCCGCGAGAGGCCGCGCCCAACCGATAGTCAGCCTGAGAGCTGTTAGGGCTGGTTTACATGCCTTGCTATGTGAACGTAGCAAGATGAGTGACCGACACGCATACGCAGTGCGTGTACCGTGCGAATCAATTGCGCGCGCGTTATTTAGAATTGCAACCCTCAGCAAGGGTCTTAAACGTTGTAAACAAGCGACTTTGTATCGATTTTTTTTTTTAAAATTGACTCTAATAAAGTTGACTACGCATAACGGGTGCGCCTTATTTACTTGCCCCCTTTCAAGCGTCCCTTTACCGAATACCGCCACCTCTGCGGCTGTGTCAACCTTCGGTTGGCACACACTTGACTTAGCTAAGCCCGGTGGGGAGTATCACAGAGGGCGGAACCTTAAGGTAAGGTCCCCTCACGTATATAAAATAGAATTCAAGGAGGATCCTACGTTGTAATAGGTTGGGCACTGCCTGCGAGTGCCATTGCACGACGGCTAACGTCCGTTGGCACTCGAGGCTGCAGCAAGGGATAGTTGCGTCCGCAGCAGTCTGCACGTGTGAGGGAGAATCCCGTACGTGCACCGATGAGAAACCCCGTTACATGTTAATTAATATTAATAATAATAATTGAAACTTTTGGAAAAGATTTCACAATTAGCGGTAGCCGACAGTAAATTTATATAATTTATAATTAATTTTTTTTCACTGTAACGATATAAATTAAATATGAAATTAAATAAGCAAAATTAATAAATATCTAAATTACTAAAATAAACAAATTTTTTTATAATTAAAAATTGAATACATTCAATAAATAGGATACAAAATTTGATAAATAGTAAAGGATAGAGAAGGCTTTACTCAAATTAATCTATCAATTATAGGTAATTAGTTTAACGTGCACGAGCTGTCTAACTTAAATTTGAAGGTAGGAAAACCCTCACTCGGTCCATATGAGGATGAATTTGAGCAAATGCGGACAATCAGTTCTCCATCGACGCCTCTTAAGGAGTTAAGTTAGACGATATACGGGACAGGTCCCTTAGTGACTCCAATTGTAGGTTGATTGGAATCAGATACCCACAATCCTTTATCAGGTAGCAAATTGTGCGATAGCAAATTTTTTTTTCTTTTCTCTTTTTTGCCTGTGGAGCACCAGATTTACGGGACTTCACGGTTTAACAATCCTGTGCGGGTTGTCCGTAAATTGAGATGCAGATCCAGGATTACTTTTGTGTCCAAGAGGCGGTCCTCAATCCTTCTGTGGGTTGAATTCTCGCTTTTCACAGAGCTGTCTCTATACTTTGTTACGATAAGACATATCAGTTTGTACTCCTAAGCTATATCAAAAATTGATTATTTGATATGCGTCGATTCAGAGTGTTCTTCTCCACGGATACGTAAAATTTAGTGCGCGCAGTGTAAAAAAATATAATGTAACGGGGTTTTCTTTAAAGCACTTGCGGGACTCTCCCATGCATGTGCGAGCTGCTGCGGACGCAGCTATCCCGTAATGCGGCCTTGAGTGCCGACAGACGTTAGCCGTCATGCAATGGCACTCGTGTGCAGTGCCGATCCGTCTATGACGCAGGATTCGCCCCGGATACTACTTTCAATAACGTGAAGGGCCTCACCTCAAGGCCCCGCTGCCAGTGGTACTCCCGACCAGGTACGGCTAATTCAATTGCGTGCCAGAGGGTTGACACGCCCGCGGAGGCGGCGGTATTCGGAAAAGGAACGCTGGAAAGAAATAAAGTGAACTAAGGCGTACCCGTTATGCGCGATCAACTTTTATTGAGTCGAAATACTAGATTTACTTGCTGCGTGAACATAGCAAGGCGCGTAAACCAGCCTTAAGCCTCGCGGTTGGTCACGGCCTCTCGCGGCCTACCGGGAGAGCGTGAGTAAGAGATCTCCATTCTAGCTCTTTTTTATAATTTTCATTATTTATCAGTTATAATAGTTATATAATTAAATTCTATGTTAAAATTATAGCAGTTTACAAAAATATAACGGATTTTCAACTGCATTTTTATACTTTAAACTATTCTAAAATAATTATTATAATATTATAGCATACAATTATTATATAAAAATATAGTAATTTTAGTCATGGTTAAAGAGAATAACAGCAAAACAATTGTAATGAGAATATATCACAAATAAAATGATAATTTACTAAAAATAATGATAACGAAAATTATAAAAATTATTGTCACAAAAGAATATTAATCATTGATAATATAAAGCGTATAAAACATTAATTTGTGAATACATCAAGATAAATTGATAAAAATAGTATCCTTGTAATAAGAAATAATCATAAATTACAAAGAACATTATTTGTGATTAGCAATAAAATCGTAGTATATAATAAAAATATATTTTATAACTAATTATTTAATATAATTTTGGAAACTGAAATTATTTTACCATTGTTTTATTATATTCAAGGCAAAAACAACGTTATCAAACATAATTATTTTATAATAAAATGATTATTTCAAGTTTGAAATTAACGAAGCAAATTCGAGGTTTTGTAATAAACAACCTGATTTAATCATTTTCAATCACAAAATTTAATTTCCAAATTAATTTTGAAGTACTATAAAGGTAATAAAATCAAGTTATTTATAACACATCGCTCAATAAGTCCCGAGACTAACCCAGAGATGGTGCTAGTAGTACCAAACTGGCCACGTTTCCATAGAGTGCGAACCTTTACATGAAATGTGTAAAAATTTCACGTCGATCGAATCACAGACAGCAGAGTTATCGAGGTTAAAGTGAAGTTACTTTGTAATTTGTTTGAAAAATGGAAAAAAGCGAGTTTCGCGTGTTGATAAAACATTGTTTTTTAATGAGTAAAAACACCGTAAAAGCCCAGCAATGGCTTAAAAAATATTACCCGGACTCCTCTTTATCCAAACCAACGATTTGTCGTTGGTATGCTGAGTTTAAACGTGGTCGTACGGACACAAACGATGCGGAACGTTCGGGTTGGCCATTGGAAGCCGTTACACAGGAAAATGTGAGTGAAGTGTTAAAAATTGTAATGAAAAATCGCAAAGTGAAGGTCCGTGAGATTGCAGAAATGACACAGATATCATCTGGAAGCGTATTTACAATCCTTCATGGAAAATTGAGCATGAAAAAGGTTTTTTCCAAGTGGTTGCCGCGATTGCTTTCAGTGGAACAAAAACAGCAACGAGTCAACGATTCAGAGAGCTGTTTATCGCTACTTACTCGCAATAAAAAGGATTTCCTGTGTCGATACGTGACCATGGATGAAACATGGATACATCATTTCACTCCGGAGTCGAATCGGCAATCATCTGAGTGGCGCATGGCTGGCGAAAGCCGCCCAAAGCGTCCAAAAACGCAGAAGTCTGCTGGCAAAGTCATGGCGTCTGTTTTTTGGGATACACATAGCGTGATTTTTATTGACTACCTGGTAAAAGGTAAATCGATCAACAGTGATTATTATATTGACTGGTTGGTACGTTTGAAGGAGGAGATCGCAGCAAAACGACCGCACATGAAGAAGAAAAAAATCCTTTTTCACCAAAACAATGCACCATGCCACAAGTCCATAAAAACAATGGCAAAATTGAACGAATTGGGCTTTCATTTGCTTCCCCACCCCCCGTATTCGCCAGATTTGGCCCCCAGCGACTACTGGCTCTTTGCTGATCTCAAAAAAATGCTCCAGGGAAAAAAATTTGGCTCGAATGAGGAGGTCATTGCCGAAACTGAAGCCTATTTTGAAGCAAAGGATAAATCCTTCTATAAACATGGCATAGAAATGTTGGAAAGGCGTTGGAAAGATTGTATCACTCCGAAAGGAGATTATATTGATAAATAAAAATGATTTTTGAAAAAAAATGTTGTTTTTGTTGTTAGTCTCGGGACTTATTGAACGATGTGTTATTAGGTGTAGTCAAAAGTAATCCATTATTTTGCCAATAGATGGCTTAAGTAGTTTGTATCTCCCGTTGTAAAAGTGCGATCGGGTTACACTCGATGGCGTTAGAAAGATAATATTTTGTACTAAAAAACCTTTTGATACAGTTTTGTGATTGCTTGACTTAGTATTTTTTTAGCACCCGTCAAAGATGGGCACCAACAAAGAGAAAATACGCCATATTTTACAGTTTTTCTTCGATAAAGGCGAAAACGTAAGCCAGGCAGCTGAAAATGTGAGTAGTATTCATGGTCCTGATACTTTAACAGCCAATCACGCGCAATTTTGGTTCGTCGATTCCGTTCCGGTAATTTTGACGTCAAAGATGCACCACCCTCTGGAAGGCCAATTGTCGAAAATGTCGATAAAATAATAGAAAGTGTCAAGTCCGACCGTCACGTAAGCACTGTTTTGATTGCCCAGGAGCTAAACATTGCACAAAAAACCGTTTGGAATCACTTAAATAAGGCTGGATACAAAAAGAAGTTCGATGTATGGGTGCCACACGAGTTATCGCAAAGAAACCTCATGGACCAAATTTTCATTTTCGAATCACTGCTGAGTCGCAACAATATCGATCTATTTCTGAACCGGATGGTTACTGGTGATAAAAAGTGGGTCACTTACGACAACGTCAAGCGACAACGGTCGTGGTCAAATCGCGTTGAGCCGGCACAAACGGTAGCCAAGCCAGGATTGATAGTCAGAAAGGTTTTGCTGTGTGTTTGGTGGGACTGGCAGGAAATCATATACTATGAGCTGCTCCCCTACGGCCGAACTCTTAATGCGGACCTGTACTGTCAACAATTGGACCGTCTTAAAGAAGCAATCGCCCAGAAGCGGCCAGCTTTGGCCAATAGGAGAGGAATTGTATTCCATCAGGACAACGCTAGGCCGCATACATCGATAGTGACTCGCCAGAAGCTCCGGGAGCTTGGTTGGGAAGTTCTTATGCATCCACCTTATAGTCCGGACCTTGCACTAAGCGATTACCACCTGTTCCTGTCTATGACGAATGATTTTGCAGGTGAAAAATTCGCCTCAAGAGAAGATTGTGAAAATAGACTATCTCAGTTTTTTGACAATAGGAACAAGGGTTTCTACGAGAGAGGCATTATGAAATTACCACCAAAATGGCAACAAGTTATTGAACAAAACAGTGCATATTTGACCTAAATTGTATCATTCTATCTATTCTAAATAAAACCTTTAATTTAATGTAAAAATAATGGATTTCTTCTTACTACACTTAGTATTATATATGCGAATAATAGTTTTTTATATGATAAAGTACTTATTATTTAAACTTAAATAAGTATTATTTATTTATTATTATCTATTATTAAGGTGAGATTCTCATCAAGCACGACCAAAAAATCGATTTTTTTTTTTTTGCCTAAGAAGTTGGCAAATGTCTCGTAGAATACGCTGGTGAAACCCGTTTTGCCGAATTCAATTAATTTTTAAAGTTATAGTCAAAAAACCGAAGTCTTTTTTTTACGTACTAAATCGCGTACTAAAACTTTAAACGCGTTTTTCTCGAAACCATGTTTTTTGAGACGGGCGGCAAGATATCTCCAAAACTATTATGGATATCGAGATGAATTTTATTTTATTTAAAAAGTAATTAAATTTGCTAGATCTTGACCTTAAATCTAAATTTCACAATGATTATTTTTATTGTTATTGCACTTTTAAGAGCAAAAAAAAGTGCAAAAAAATATTTTTTTTTTTGCAAGTCCGCCATATTGTTAATTTTTGATTTTTCTTTGTGATTTTAGTTTAAGATCCAGAAAATGTTTTCTAGTTTATAACAAACTTTGATTTCTTGATTCCAGACAAAAATTGGATGAGTTACCTTGCCGCTCGTGGAGGTGCCTTTTTTTTCGATGACTATTTTTCAATGCATATAACTAATAAACTATTTGGTATTTTTGTTAAAAAAAATTTGCAAAAGTAGTTAATAACATACTTAATAAGTACCAAAAAACTTGACTACTTTATTTATTTCCTTCCATGAGAAAAAAAATCGCGGAAATCACGTAATTTTTGGGTCGCTAGATGAGAACCTCCCCTTAATATTACATTGAATTTACTAATTGTTCAAGCCGATATCGTGCTCTCGAGAGCTTGCAAGCAGTTTGACGCCTTCCGGACCTCTTTGGCAGCGCTCGCAGTCTCGCATCATTTTCTTTTGTAACGCGGTACACTTGTTCTCGCGGTAGCCCGTGTATTAACTTTTGTCAAACCCGTAGACTTTACGACAATTAATATTTTACTTGACTCCTCGTCGTCAGTCTTTGCTTGAGTAAGCCGCCAAGCACACGCGTCCGCACTTGCGTACACCAATTCAAAGTAACGGGCTTGCTACACTTCGAAGTTTATTTCAAATTAACCGTAGATTTAAGTAGAAAATTAAATTAAGTACAGTTATTGTTTATTTAAAATTAAATAGGAAAATAAATTCTATTTTCACCAATATTTTTATTGAAGTAAAGATTATTATATTGCGATCTTCTGCATACATGTGTTGTCGCACAATTTGTCTTCAAACCATCAAAATTGAATTACTCTTTGTTATTCGAAAGTTTTTCATTTTCAAAAGAAGAAAGAAATTAGATACATGCACAAACATTTTGGTCCCTCGAGCCGGATAGTGGAGAAAACTGCATTGTCCGTAAAAATTTAGAAGCAAGATTTTGCGGTGAGTTTTTAAATTCAAACTTTAAGTGAATTTATTGAAAAGGGAAAAAACTTACGTTATCATTTTTAATAGCTGTACGCTTGAGTAAAATTCTACAAGGGCAGTTATCTGATTTTATCAGTTAAAATCAGTGATATTCTACTTAAAATCTAATCTAAGAATCCTTAAATATAATTTTCTTTGAATTTAAGGTAAAAACAATTGAAAATAGAACGTTGATTTCTGTGACAATTTTCAAATCTTTGAAGTAAATTCTCTGAAAGTGGCAAGTTTTTCACCATCAAAGGAAACCTTTGGTAGTCATGTGCGAAATTTTATTCGATTTATGTAAAATAAAAGAAAAGTGTGCTCAAAATTAGGAGTCTATTTCCGGTGGCTTAATACAAGATCAAGCGGGGGCTGTGACGTCACAGTAGGATAAGATAAGCTGGCATCAAGCAAGGCGATGCAGAGAGACGGAAATATCGCACATCGTTTGAACTGCGTTACACCGACTAGTTATCATCGTCTCTGTCATTCTATATCCGTTTACCGTATCTTCAAGAACTTGTTCTACTGTGCATCTATTTACTTGAGTATAACCTAATACTAAGCTTACAGGTGACCCCAGTTTGTTTACTTGTATTTTCGACGAGAGTCTGACTCGTTTCTTTTACTTTATTACAAGATATTCTTTTAGCTCTTGTAATATTTCGATCGTCTTTTAATGCTTGCATTAGTTGCTAACTCTTTGCTAATAGCTAAAATCGTACTTGCTTGCTTGCTTGATAATTTACATTTTCTCGCTTATGCACATCCTGTGTGACTGCTTGGCAGATTTGTCCAAATATTTTCAAATTTGGATTTCTCTTTCTTTTTTCTTCTTTATATCTTTTGACAATTTCTGTCAACTTAAATTCTTGTTGAACAAAAAAGGCAGATTCGAACTTCCAATTGAATCTCTGCCTTAATTCACTAAATCTGCTAAGTTTAAGATACATCTGTTTCTCAAAAGTACTGGCCATTTTCTTTAGTCTTTCTTTAGCTTATCTACTGCTGCAATTGCTCTTAAATAAAATTTTGCAGACTTAATCGTGGAAAATTTTTTGTAAATAATTAATAGATAAACATTTGCGTTTTTTTCGAACCATTGCTCATTTTAAATTAATCTTTAGCCTTATTCATGATGACGAGGGCAGAAATCTCCAGTTCAGAGTTTTCTGACATGCTTGCCGAACAACGAAGGTTAAGCGGGCTTATCAAGGACTTAGCCGACGCTACTTCCGTTACATTGGATGGACATTTCACAGAAGATGATATTGGACACGGATAGAGTTGTTAGAATTTTATTGGAAGTTATTTTCCAGTCAAGATGTCATCGTTTCTCGGCTATCCGAACAGGCTAAAGAGCGAACGTACTTCAAAACTAACGTCTTTCGAGCTACGCAAAACTCCTTCCTGATTGCTTGATCTTGGTATTGAAAGCAGCTCCGATTATTACGGCCCATACCTGCAATTGGTATAGCGACACCTTCAGCACCTGTTGATCCGATTGCCGTCAATCACAATCAATCATCTTTGGAAAAATTGAAGTTGCCTACTTTCAGTGGAAACTAACGAGATTGGGAGTCATTCAAGGATAAGTTTACTTCGTTGGTCATTGAGGATCCCAGCACTACACCCAGTATCAAGTTTCAGCGTTTGTTAAATTGCCTAGATGGCTAAGCTTTAGTGATAGTTAAGGGTGTCAAAACAACAGCTGAAAATTTCACAACAGCATGGGAATCCTTATGTCGACAGTTCAATAGCAAGCAGCCCCGTTTTTCTTGTCAGATGGAGTTGTTAAATCTTCCAAGTTTAAACGAAGAAGCTGTAGCGCATTTAAATTTTTTATTGGCCAATGTCGATGAAAGTCTACATGTTTCTACTTCTTTACAGCGCTCCGTCGAACATTGGGATGATCTGTTGGTCTACTTTGTGACAAGTAAGTTCCCCTCTGCATTGAAACTCAGTTGGGCCAAGGTCGTTGGAAAGAATCGTGCTCAATCCTTCCCAAAGCTCTAAGATCTTCGTAAGTTTATCGATGAACGTGTTCAGGCTCTGATTACGACTCAAGCCGCTAAGACTGCGTACAGCTTGTCTAAAGGAGGGAACAAGGTCAACAATCAAATCTTTCAATCAAATAGGTCGGCAAAGGGACTTTTTTGTAAACTTAACCCAAGTAAAATTTCTACCCATGTAGCTTCTTAAACAAATACAAATAAATCTCGATCTGTGATAAAAAAATCGAAGTGTTCGTTTTGCAATGATGATAATTTCCTTGCATATTGTTATAAATTTGCCTCGTGTTCACAGGATCAAAGGTCGGATCATGTTCGAGCAGCCAACCTCTGTAGAAACTGCCTCAACTCTAGTCATTCTGCCAACACCTGCGGGTCAAACGGTCAGTGCTTGGTTTGTGGCGCTAAACACCACACCAGACTCCATTCTACGGATACCGTTCCAAGTTCTATTGCAGGCTGTACGCCAGAAATCTCCGCCTCGCATGTTTAAGCAACGGGATTATCTGCATATGGTTTCAAAAGGAAAATTCTGGCTACTGCGATGGTTATTCTTGAAGGTACTAACGGTCAATCAATCTCAGCTCGAGCTCTTTTTGATTCTGGAGCCGAGGAGTCGTTTGTATTAGAGCAAATTGCTTAATTATTAGATTTACGTAAAGAATCGGTAAATGTGGCAATTACTAGCGTAGGTAGTATGGCTAGCATTAACGCTAAGAGCCGTGTCACACTCTCGCTTAAATCATCTAGAGATTCTCATTTTAAACTTGAATTTTCAGCATTGGTGCTCAAGAAAGTATCCAGTATCGCCAATAGAAGTGAGATACGTCTACCTCTTTAGCCAGAATTAGATTAGTTATCACTTGCGGACCCACACTTCAATGAAATCTCTAAGTGGATTGCATATTGGATACCGAGGTTTATGCAGCCGTTTGATTTTGTGCCGAAAGATATTTGTGCACTTACCCCTGGTCATTTTTTTAACGGAGCCCCTTTAAATGCACCACCAGAACCTTTTCATGTTTGTAATACAAATCTTTCTCTGAACCGTAGATGATAGTAACTCAATGCCATGAAGAACCACTTTCGGAAAAGATGGCAACGTGAATATCTTCACCAGCTTCAGCAGCGAGCTAAATGGCTCAAGCGTAATCTCGAACCTAAAGTTGGTGACGTTGTCCTCTTCAAAGACACGATGTTGCTCCCTACAAAATGGCCTTTAGCGAGAATTATTCATTTAATACCTGGTCCCGATGGCTTGTGAAGAGTGGCTGTATTGAAGACAGCCTAATCAGAATACAAAGACTTCTGAATCAACCGATATTGTTGCCGACACATGAGGAAGCCTTAACCTCAAGCCAACCGCAAGTTACCAGTTATTGACCTATTTGCAAGGCGGGCAGCAAGCTGTTTAAACAAGAAATTTAAGAAAGAAATCACAATTAGTTTTATATTTAGATCAGAATCACATTGTACTGTAATTAGTTAGTTAGCTTTATTTAACTATAAGTTTGTTGGTGAATTTCGATGAAGCCAATCGATCATATTGCTTCGTGGCGGGCGGTATGTTCGAGCCGATATCGTATTCTCGAGAGCTCGCGAGCAGTTCGACGCCTTCCGGACCTCTTCGGCAGCGCTCGCAGTCTCGCATCCTTTTCTTTTGTAACGAGGTTCACTTGTTCTCGCGGTAGCCCGTGTATTAACTTTTGTCAAACTTATAGACTTTACGATAATTAATATTTTACTTGACGCCTCGTGGTCAGTCTTTGCTTGAGTAAGCCGTCGAGCACACGCGTCCGCACTTGCGTACACCAATTCAAAGTAACGCGCTTGCTACACTTCGAAGTGTATTTCAAGTTAACCGTAGATTTACGTAGAAAATGAAATTGAGTACAGTTATTGTTTATTTAAAATAAATAGGAAAATAAATTCTATTTTCACCGATATTTTTACTGAAGTAAAGATTATTATATTGCGACCTTCTGCGTACATGAGTTGTCGCACAATTTGTTTTCGAACCAGCAAAATTGAATTACCCTTCGTTATTCGGAAGTTTTCCATTTTCAAAAAAAGAAAGGAATTAGACACATGCACGAACACTAATATTTATTATTTAAATTGTTATTATTCTATTATTGGTATTACGAGGGTGAATCAAATTTAAACGGTAATTTAGCTATTCTGCTTAGCACGCATCTCCGAAGTAGATGATATAATATGGCGGTTGCTGGTTCGTTTATAAAGAGTGGGGTAAGCAGCTTAGTTAGCGGCCACGCTCGGTTCTGTCCTCAGTACAGCCATGACTCAGGCTACATCCGTAACCTAAGAGGTACATCCTTCTGTCGCGCAACGCGTTATCATAAAGTTTTCAACCAATTCAGGCGTTAAACCGTCGGAAATTTTTACTCGTTTAAAGGTGCAGTTTAGGGACACTACATTGTCTCAAAATCGAGTATATACGTGGGCCAGGGAATTCGAGGATTGGCGAAAACGTGTTGAAAACGAAAGTTATGATCGACGTCCAAGAACAAGTCTTACAGATGACAACATCCGTGTCGTTCGAGAGCTTATTGAATGTGATTGGCAGTTAACTGTTTCACAAATCTCGCCAAGAGTGGGTATCAGCTATGGAAGTGCTCAATCCATTATCACTGATCATCTTAACTTCAAAAAAATTAGTGCTCGATGGGTTCCGAGGTTGTTAACCGGGAATCTAAAACAGGTCAGATCGGAGATCACTAAGAGACTTCTGAATCGACTTCGACAATAAGGGGAGGATTTTTTGAGTCACATTGTCACATGCGATAAGACGTGGGTCCACCATTATACTCCCCGAATCGAAAATGGCGAGTAAGGAGTGGCGAAGGAAGGATGAAGGCTGTCCAGTGAAGGCCAAAACTCACCTCTCAGTCGGAAAAGTGCTTGCAACGATTTTTTTTGACTCAAAGGAAGCTTTACTCATCGATTTTCTTCACGATCAACAAACAGTGAATGCGGCCTACTATTGGCAAATGTTACAGTCAGCGAGAACCTCCTACCGAAAGAAAAAACAGGGTATGCTCATTAGAGAGGTCATTCTTCTCCATGACAACGCTAGGCCGCACACCGAGGCTTTGACAAGGGATAAACTGGAAGAAATGGGCTGGAAAACACTCGAACACTCTCCTTACAGTCCAGACTTGTCCCTATGTGACTACTTTTTGTTTGCGCCCCTGAAAGAATGACTTGGAGAAAAATGATTCAAAAGCAATGAAGAAGTCGAGGAGCGCGTGCGCAATTGGCTGACAACTCGTCCTAAAACATTTTATGATCAAGCAATATTCAAGCTTCCAAAACGGTGGCAAAAGTATGTAGACAACGCAGGAGACTACATTGAGAAATGTTGATGATATGGTTTCTGTGTAATATTATTCAATAAATGTATAAAAAAAAATTACCGTTTATTTTTGATTCACCATCGTACATTACTATTACGATAAATGTAAATATTAAATAAAAATACGAGTATGTATAAAGGGTGACGAATCGACAATAGATCAAAAATATTTTAAAATGAATAAGTCAATACTCAATATAATGTACTTTATAATAATTTTAGGACACATAAAATCGATTGGAAGTCTTAAGTTTATCGTAAATTAATAATAAAAAAAATCAAAAAATAATTTTTTGTTTGAAATGGAGTTGGTTGACACCGTGTATTTTATCGTATAGTTTATCAAAAATAAATACGATACCATTAGTTTTTGCTATCGTTTGACTGTTATTCTATCTATTTTTAATTAATTTTCGAAGTTTTAATATTTTAATGGAAACGTACGCTTTGATACAATGAAATGGGAGGAGGGGGGGAGGGGGGTAATTGAACTAGAGAAAACAGCAATTCACATCGAACTACGAACGGAGCTCCGACGATAATTGGTAAGAGATGCGCAAATTTTTTATAAAAATTAATATTTAAATAATCTTACAAATGCAGGTTAGAATTTCTAGCAGTTGGTAATGTCAGTGACTAACGCTTGTTATTGTACGAGCGCTAATATGAAGGTTGCGACACTAAAAATTTGATCTCAATATTTTTTTGAATCGAAAAATCAATATTTTTTTGAAGCTACATATTTTCATATGTAAAATTTGAAATTTTATCCGACAAAGAATTCTTAACCCTCAAGTGGAGCACTATCGCAGCTTAACATAACTGGAGCGCATGGGTAAGGATTACCCGGCTAGTTTGACCACTTATATCTTATTATAAAATTGATCAATTTTGAATTTTTTTTTTTTTAATCGATTCGCCGGACGATGTAGAATAAGAATATTTCATGAACAAATAAATAAAAATTTAAGTTTTTATAATATTAATGAAAAATAAAAAAAAAATGCAATGAAAATTGACGAAAAAAGATCTACCCTGGGTTAGCGTAACCCAGTGCTCCTCTTAAGGGTTAAGACGCTTATTAGGATGTAAACATTGTATAAAAACTTATTAATTTTTACTAATATTTTTGTTTATCAATTTTTTAATTAATAGTTTTACTCTACGAGTATTTTTACTGGTTATTTTCTGTCTAGCTCTTCCCGTTTCGGCCTCGGCATTAATGGGTTAATATGACTCATATGTTATTTATGAGTCATATTCCCATGTAATAAAAATATACCCTAATATAATAAAAATATAACAGTAGATGTAAAACATCAAAACAATCTATAAGCTTTTTAAAATACAACTGATCATAGTAACATTAATTAAGGCTAATAGTCTGACAAATAGTTTGGGAAAGTGACCATAACCACACTTCTGCCAGACTTTTGCCAGAATTTTCTCAGACCTTCGCTAAACTTCTCCCAGATTTATGCCAGATTTCTTTCAGACTTCTCTCAGATTTTTCTCAGATTTTCGCTAGACTTCTTCCAGATCTCCTCACAATTCTCCCAGACCTCTACTACAATTCTCCCAGACTTTGAGCAGAATTGTCCCAGACTTCCGATAGACTTATACCAGACTTCTCCCTCTCTCTATATATATCAAAGTAATGAATTTTTAAAAGTACAGGTTTCAATTTCCATCAAAGAAATATGAAACTTTTAAAAAATGTTATAATTTTTACAATGAATTTTCTAAACATGATTGTTTATGTGATGTAGCCGTGGTTGAAGTAGGAAAATTGTAATAAAATGGGTTAATATAATGAAAGCCGTTTGTACGTTTTAACAAATAATTTATATTTAAAAAACGAATATTAATTGTACATGTGTAGAGCGTGACTCCGCTGTCAGGCAGCAACTGAACGTATCGTGCTGATCTAATTCTTACTTAAGCTTACACTTACTAATACTTACTTACACCGCTCGCGCGGACTTGCTAGTATCAATATATTCCAACTCTCCCCTTTTTAGTTTGGGCATTTGTTTAAATTTCTTTGTGCAAGTCTGAGCAAACGTCGACGTGTAGTAATTACATTCTCATTTTTATTAATTTTATTTTCTAGATGAGATTCACTCCGCAACTCTCTCCTTTTTGGAGATGGCTGTACGTGAGAACTTACTATTTGATTTACATGTCCTTTTGTGATGAGACCATCCTTAAATTTTATTTCATACATTACGGGTGAAATATGTTTAACTATAATTGCTTTGACATTTTTTGTACAATTTCTGCGGTGATCTTTAGCGTATACAATGTCACCTGGATTAAATACTACATGTCTATTGCCGTGTGAATTTTTACACTGATTATATTGACTTTTTTCTATTGTGTTTGTAATATTAAATTTAACTACATCGAATCTTGTCTTAAGTGTACGATTATACATTAATTGAGCTGGTGTTACTCCAGTTGAACAATGCGGTGTGTTTCTATAATCAGCTAAGAATCTATTCAATGAAAATTCTAAAGAATGACCATCTTGCATAATTTTTTTAACCTTGTCTTTGAAAGTTTTTACTAAATTCTCAGCTGCGCCGTTTGTAGCTAAATAGTAAGGTGCTGACAATGTGTGTTTAATTCCAAATTTCTTCAAATATAATTTTAATTCTTCACTTGTTAGTTGTGGTCCATTGTCGCTAACTATGTGATCTGGAAAACCTTTGTCGGAAAAAATTGTATCTATTTCTTTGATTAGGTTTGTAGCTGATGTATCATTTTTCATATTAACAATTATTGGAAATTTTGAATGTGCGTCTATAACTACTGAAAACATATTTTCATATAATTTCGCAAAATCTATATGTATTCGTGACCAAGGCTTTGTAGGCCAAACCCAAGGGGTTAATGGTACTTTATTGGGATATGGTCTGGATTCCAAACAATTTGTACATGAATTTGTTAAATTTTCTATATCATTATCTATATTGGGCCACCAAAAGTAATTTCTTGCAATGTGTTTCATTTTAACTACTCCTAGATGTGATGAATGCATCATTTGTAAAATTGAATTTTGTAAATTTTCTGGTATAACTAGTCTGTGTCCCCAATATAAACAACCGTTTTCGTAATCTAATTCATGTTGTTTCGCATGATATTTTTTCTCAGTGATTGACAGTGCATTTATTTTTGGCCATTTATTTTGAATGTATCTAATAATTCGGTTCAATATTTTATCTGTACTCGTCGTCGTTGCAATTAACTTAAAATTTATTGTAGGATATTTTTCTCTTAAAAAATTTACGCTTGAATATTCGGTTTCAAAAACGAGTGTACTGTCATCGACAGGTAGTCTTGATAATGCGTCACAATTACCATTTGACTTTGATTTTACAACTTCTATATCGTATGTCAATCCTGATAAAAAATATGCCCATCTTTGTAGACTGCTATGTAACATTGTAGAAATATTTTTTTTTCCGAATATAAATTTTAATGGTTCGTGATCAGTTCTTAAAATTATGTTATTTCCATAAAGGTATTGATAACATTTTTTGAATCCAAATATAATAGCTGCTGCTTCTTTATCTATAATGGCTCTGTGCCTTGGTGAAAGTGGAATTATTTTTGAGGCAAATGCGATCGGTCGCTCTTCACCATTTGAGTATCGGTGTGATAGAATCGCTGATAATCCATAATTACTAGCATCGCATGCTAAAACTAATTGTTCTTTTGGATCGTAAAGTGTAAGTATATTGTCGGAAGTAATTTTACTTTTAATCCAATCAAAACCTCGTTGACAATTTTCATTCCAATAATAATTTTTACTTTTGCATAAATCATATAGTGGTTTTACATATTCTGCCTGTTTTTTAAAAATCTTTCATAAAAATTAACTAAACCTAAAAATGCTTCTAATTCTTTAATGTTTTGTGGAATGGGAGCTTCTTTTATTGCTCTTATTTTTGATTCACTGGCTTGTAAACCTTTGTTGTTAATAACAAATCCTAAGACTTCCATTTTGTCTTTAAAAAATCGCATTTTTCTAAATTTACCCTTAGACCTACTTTTTGCAATCTGTCAAAAATTTCAGTTAATATTTCAATATGCTCTTTGTCAGTAGCACCTGTGCAATAAATGTTATCAATGTATACTTCTGTGTTTTTCATACCTTTGAGAATATCTTCGATAATGTCTTGAAATTCTGCAGGACTAGAAGCTACTCCTTCTCCTAGTTTTGTATACCTGTATAAGCCTTGATGTGTAATAATTGTTAATGCATCTTTGGATTCCTCGTCCAAACTAAATTGCATAAAAGCATGTTTTAAATCAATTTGTGACCATTTTTTACCTATCCTCAAAGTATTGAATATTTTCTCTTTTAAAGGTATTGGGTGTCTCTTAATAATTAATTGTGGGTTGACTGTAAGTTTGAAATTACCACAAATTCTAACCTGGCCGTTCTTTTTGAGTACTGGAATTATGGGTGTTGCCCATTTACTGCAAGAAACTTTTTCTAAGTTACCTAATTTGACTAATCTTTCTATTTCTTCAGCGATTTTTGGATATAAAGCAAAAGGTGCATGATGCGGTTTCAATTGTTTTGGTTTGTAATTGTCTTTAAATTCTAAATGTATTTTTCTGCTTGTGTAGCAGCCTTGTGTATCTAAGAATAATTGAAGAAATTTTTGTAACATCTTTTGCTTTATATCTTCACTTTGTAAATGGAATGTTTCTGAAATTTGTAAGTCTTGAAACATTTTCATTGGCCAAAGGTCAAAAGCTTTGAGCCATTGTCACCCTAATAGTATTGGGCCTTTGCCTGGAGCTACGTGAATATTCAAATATTTTTCTCTGTTATTAAATGTGACTTTTACATTTAGCTTCCCTAGCGGCTGTATTGCATTGCCGTCATAACATGTAAGTGAGAATTTGCATGGTGGTAAAGGTATATTTGCAAAATGTTTGCGCCAATCTACTTCGAAGATTGTGGTTACGTAAGTGCCTGTGTCAATTTCCATTGTGTAAATATTATTGTTAATCGATATTTTTACAAATCGTGGCTCTGCTTTAATTTCGTTCCAAAATATTTGTTGACATTCTAATGAGTAAAATTCTGTATCGTGTTTTGGAAATTTTGTATTGTAATTATTATTGTAATAATTTAGATTTGTTTCTGTTTCTGATTCCGAACCTGGTTCTTGTAATAAATGCATGTCATGCTTATTTTTTTTTTGAAAATTTCGTTTGTTATTATTGTAATTAGATGCAGAATTTTTCCTATGTTTTTTAATGCAAACTTTTTCTAGGTGCCCTTGTCTACTACAGAATTTGCAAATCGCGCTAGATCTGATTTTACAATCTTTAGTTAAGTGATTATTTAATCCACAACAATAACAATAAATCTGACTCGCGTTTGAATTATTACCGTATTTTCTTTGTTGTTGAGACCTGTTGTAGTTGTTGCTTGAAGACAGCTGCGTTGCGCTGCTCGGTGTCGGCCTTCTGAAACCTCGCTGCTGCTGTTGTTGTTGATTTTGCCGCATGCCCATGTGTTGTATGTGTGTGTTGGGCTGCTTCTGTATTTTGAGCGCGTTTTTTACTGCTATTTTACGTGTTATGGTGATGTCAACTGTTTTTGCGAAAGTTAAATCTTTCTCTGTAAAAATAGCCACACGGGTATCATGATCTGCGACTCCGCAAACGAATCTGTCACACAGTGCATCATCTAACTTCTCGAAGTTGCAGTTTAACGATAAGTCCTTTAATCTAGCCACAAAATCACTGATCAATTCATTTTGTTTCTGCTCGGCTTTACAGAAATTATATCACTCCATTTTTTTATTTTTTTTCGGGCTAAGATGTTCTTGAATGAGCTTCGGCAGCTCTGCAAAACTCTTTTCAGCTGGCTTGCCGGGTGCACATAGATCGATTGCTAATCTGAAAATTTGTGCTCCGGATTTTGTTAGAAATAATGCTGTTTGACGTTCAGCGGGAATGGCGTGACCAACGAAATATAATTCCCATTTCATAACAAATTCGTCCCAAGTATATAAGTTTTTATTAAATTCCATATCTACCTTGTATTCCATGTTTACGTCTTCTTTGTCGACTATGAGCTCGTCACTCGGTGTGTTATTGTCTTCTGAATCTGTGTGTGTAGTTGTAATTTTGTACTTCTGTTCGTCTACTCCTGCGGACGTACTCGATGATATTCCAATGTTTACTTCAGCGCCCTGTTTCTCCTTTGCTGCTGATTCTGCTTTCGCTGTAATTTGATTTTCCCTCAATTTGCATAAAATTTTCCTTAAATCCTCTACGGATAATGTGTTGATGATGTCATCAATGGAAGATTGACTTAATAAATGCTGCAACTCCTCTTTGTTCAACGGATGAATCTGAGTCGTCGTCAGATCGATTGTTGATATGTGTAACTGCTGATGTAATATTGTCGAGCGACTCTGTATATGCTACACCCGTAATTTATGTTCTGTATTTATGTTCGTAATTTCTTTCTCACTTCTGTGCACGTAATTGATTGAATGTTAAAAACTTTGCACAATTTATTAATTTCGGACACTTTTGCGCTTTATTGTCTTGTCGACGAAAAAAAAAAAAAAACTGCCTTTGTTTTATTTGTTATAACTACAAAGCTAGTCGCCCGCTATAACGAAACTAGCGTTGTGTACCGTATAACTATACCGCGTGTTTTTCCTTTGTTCTTGTTGTTAATGTAATCTAGCGGTGAAAAATTTTTCACCGTTTACTTTCACTTTTCACTTTATCTTCGGAATTTTCACTTTATCCTCGGATTTTTCACTTTATCCTCGTAGCCAAATGTGATGTAGCCGTGGTTGAAGTAAGAAAATTGTAATAAAATGGGTTAATATAATGAAAGCCGTTTGTACGTTTTAACAAATAATTTATATTTAAAGAACGAATATTAATTGTACATGTGTAGAGCGTGACTCCACTGTCAGGCAGCAACTGAACGTATCGTGCTGATCTAATTCTTACTTAAGCTTACACTTACTAATACTTACTTACACCGCTCGCGCGGACTTGCTAGTATCAATATATTACAGTTTAAATTATTCATAAGCACTAATTAATGTAATTTCTTTGAAAAAAATTCAGAAAATTATATTATTCTATAATTATAATGAACACTTTCAATTAAAAACAATAAAATTGATTCAATTATTACAAATCAGAAAATCAATAAACAAAAATATTCGTAAAGCACATTAAAAAGCTTATTAACGATGTTTAAATCGTAATAAATTATTTAAGAATTATTTGTCTGATGAGATTCCAAATTTTACACAGTATGTCGGAAAAGTTCCCGAACTTATTTTGTAGCGCTTGTACGAGTGGCGCCACCTCTTTGACGACACCGGTACTATGTTGCTACATCCCTCTGGAGTGTCTGAGAATTTTTTCACCAGTATCCGTTCATTAGTTGCCGAGATAGACGTGCTTGAGTGAACGTGTGTTTAGTACCCCGGTGCAAGCTCTACGATGGATGAGAAATGACTGGATGACAATGCGCCTGCTCATTCTTCGAACATTGTGAAGCGTTATCTCGCCGAAAATCAGATCCCACGCATCAATCACGCCCCATACTCGCCAGATCTGGCTCCAGCCGACTTTTTCCTATTTCCCAAGCTAAAAATAGCCTTGAAAGGACGATTTTTTGAAGATGTACCGAGCATTCAAGCGGCTTGCACCGAGCGTCTCACAGCGGTAACTTTAGAGGAGTACCAGAGAGCCTTCGAATCACTCATGGAGCGCTCAAATGAGTGTATATCTAGGGAAGGGAACTATGTTGAAAGTTAACTGGAATAAATTTCTTTAGATGTAATTATCGATTTTTTATTTCAAAAGTTTAGGAACTTTTCCGACATACTGTGTACATATAAAAATATGTAACTTCAAAGAAATGTTTCGATTCAAAAAAGTATTTAGATCAAATGTTTACTGTTGCTATCTACATATTAACGCTCGTGCAATAACAAACGTTGGTAGCTGACATTACCAACGCTTAGAAATTCTAACCTGCATCTGCAAATTTATTTATTAATTTTTATAAAAGATTCGCGCATGTCTTATCATTTATCGTCAGAGCACCGTTCGTTGTTCGATTGTTTTGGTGTGTATTGCTGCTTCCTTCAGTCCCGTTCCTCCCCATTTAATTGTACCCAAGCATACTTTTCCATTCACATATCAAAAATTTAAAAATTAATTACAAATAGATAAAACAGTAAAACGATAGCCAAAACGAGTGGTATCGTATTTATTTTTGATAAACTTTACGATGAAACACACGGTGTTAACGAACACCGCTTGAAACAAAAAATCATTTTTTTATTCTATTATTATTTTTACGATAAAGTTAACACTTCTAATCGATTTTCCGTGGCCTAAAACTCTTATAAAATACATAACACATCGTTCAATAAGTCCCGAGACTAACCTAGAGATGGTGCTAGTAGTACCAAACTGGCCACGTTTCCATAGAGTGCGAACCTTTACATGAAACGTGTACAAATTTCACGTCAATCGGATCACAGACAGCAGAGTTATCGAGGTCAGAGTAAAGTCACTTTGTAATTTGTTTAAAAAATGGAAAAAAGCGAGTTTCGCGTGTTGATAAAACATTGTTTTTCAATGGGTAAAAACACCGTAAAAGCCCAGCAATGGCTTGAAAAACATTACCCGAACTCCTCTCCATTCAAACCAACGATTTGTCGTTGGTATGCTGAGTTTAAACGTGGTCGTACGGACACAAACGATGCGGAGCGTTCGGGTAGGCCATTGGAAGCCGTTACACAGAAAAATGTGAGTGAAGTGTTAAAAATTGTAATGAAAAATCGCAAAGTGAAGGTTCGTGAGATTGCATAAATAACACAGATATCATCTGGAAGCGTATTTACAATCCTTCATGAAAAATTGAGCATGAAAAAGGTTTTTTCCAAGTGGGTGCCGCGATTGCTTTCAGTGGAACAAAAACAGCAACGAGTCGACGATTCAGAGAGCTGTTTATCGCTATTTACTCGCAATAAAAAGGATTTCCTGCGTCGATACGTGACCATGGATGAAACATGGATACATCATTTCACTCCGGAGTCGAATCGGCAATCATCTGAGTGGCGCATGGCTGGCGAAAGCCGCCCAAAGCGTCCAAAAACGCAGCAGTCTGCTGGCAAAGTCATGGCGTCTGTTTTTTGGGATACACATAGCATGATTTTCATTGACTACCTGGAAAAAGGTAAATCGATCAACAGTGATTATTATATTGACTTGTTGGTACGTTTGAAGGAGGAGATCGCAGGAAAACGACCGCACATGAAGAAGAAAAAAATCCTTTTTCACCAAGACAATGCACCATGCCACAAGTCCATGAAAACAATGGCGAAATTGAAGGAATTGGGCTTTGATTTGCTTCCCCACTGTAGTACTACATATGTAGTTAAATCTCAAGAGCAAAATTATGTATTTGAATATATTGAATTTTTAATAATTTCTTGATTTAAAAAAATACTTTACACTATAGAAGAGATTTTAAATGTAAAATTAATACAAGTGTATATGGATTGCCATGCATCTTATGATTCAAATTTAAATCTTAGTTATCCAAGAGTTGCATAGCGTAATGGTGAGGGCGTCTGCTATATAGTGCAAAGGATCCGGGTTCGATCTTACTGTAGGTCAAACATTTTTCTGCGTTTTTTTCCGTAAAATAATATGTAAAATAACATGTGCGACAATGCGAATAAACGATTAAATATACATTCTGTCAAAAAAGTACCGGGAATTGTTGATTTAAATCTGGCGGGGTAATTTAAGCAGGTAAAACTTTTTTTCTAGGTTGGTACAACTGTCCTTAATGACTATGCCAAGTTTGAGCGGAATCTGTCAACGAGTGTGTTTACAGTAGCTGGTTAAGTCAGTCGATGTCAATAGTGCGTGCCGATTTTTTACAATGGGTGATTAGGTAGAACAAAGAATTTGTCTAAAATTTTGTATTGCGAATAAAATTTCGTGTGCCGATGCATTGAAAATGTTGCAAAAGGCTTTTGGTGATAAAGCACTATCGAAAACTCGTGCGTATGAGTAGTAAAAAGCCTTCAAACAGGGTCGTGAAGTCGTCAAAGACTTGACTCGTTCCAGACGCCCATCGACGGCTTCGACCGCAGATAACGTCGATAAAATTAAGAAAATGGTGCTTGAAAACCGTCATACTAGCTTGAGAGAGATAGCACATGAACTTGAGATATCCCACGAGTCCACACGTACGATTTTAATTGATATTTTGGGCATGAGAAAGGTGGCCGCAAGACTCGTTCCAAAAGAGCTTAATTTTCTTCAAAAACGCTATCGCGAACAGGTCGCTTCGGACATGCTGGATCGCGCCAATTCCGATCCCGCATTCATGGAATGCATTGTAACTGGTGACGAAACGTGGGTGTACGAGTACGATATGCAAACAAGTCAGCAAGCATCGGAATGAATGGGAAAAAGCGAGCCGAAACCGAAAAAACCACGCCAAAGCCGCTCAAAAGTGAAAGTGATGCTCATTGTTTTCTTCGATATCCGTGGCGTGGTGCACTACGAATTCATTCCAAGGGTCAGACGGTAAACAAAGAGTATTACCTAGGCGTTATGAAACGTTTGCGTGAGCGTATCTGTAAGAAGCGGCCAAATTTGTGGGCGAACAACTTGTGGATTTTGCACGACGATAACGCGCCGTCTCACCGAGCTACGATTGTGACCGACTTTCTCGCCAAAAACTCAACGAACACGCTTGAACAACCACCGTATTTGCCGGATTTGGCTCCCTGTGACTTTTACCTCTTCCCAAAACTTAAATTGCCGCTCCGTGGCACCCGTTTTTAGTCGATGGAAGCCATAAAACAAAATTCGGCGCGCGAGCTGAAGGCCATCCCGGAAAGCGCCCATAAAAAATGTTTTGATGATTGGAAGTGCCGTTGGCATAGATGTATCGGAGCGAATGAAGCCTATTTTGAAGGCGACCCAATAAATTTCGATTATTAAACGTACAAATCTTGTTTTAATTCAAAATTCTCGGTACTTTTTTGACAGACAGTATAATGCGTATGTTAAAAATATGTATAATCATAATAAAAAATAAAATTCTAAAATATATAAAATACTTAATTAAAGTTTTTATAAAGGTTTTAAAAATGTATTTTAAAAGGTTTCATCAACTACTTTCAAAAATGTTTTTTTTAATATTTCTATAACTTTTACAGAAATATTTTTAAAACTTGTATCGAAAGGTTTATAAAAGGAGCTAGAAAACGTTGCTGAAGGGTTTAAAAACGGACATAAACTCATTTTAAAAACATTTTTTGAAAGCTTTTAAAAAGGTTTTTATCCTTTCATGAAACGTTTTAAAAACATTTTAAAAACCTTTCGATCTGTGTGGGTTTCTAGACTTATTTCTACGTACATTTCTACACTGATTTCGACATAGATATCGACACTGATTTCCAAGTAGATTTCTACACTGATTTCACGTTGAAACTCACGTGGTAATCTACGCGGAAATCCACGTAAAAATCTACGCGGAAATCTACATGGAAATCGACATACAGTGTGTTATTGGAATGATTTCAGTGTAGATTCCCATGTAAAAATCCACGTGGATTTGCATGTGGATTTTCACGAGGATTCTTGCAACTGGGTAGTTATTTATTGTTTAGAATTATGCTATAGATAAAATAACGATCTTACCTCCATATTATAATTGCTGGTACGACGCTGAGATTCGGCGCAGTTCCTATATTTTTATAATGTTAAATTAATATAAAATTTATAATATATAGAACTATATAAAATAGAAGTTTTTGATTCACGAAGATTGCCGATTTCACTGCTGACGCGCTTGCTAATATCAAGATATTTCATGTCCGGACAAAATATTAATTTTTTTAAATTATTACCAAGTGCTGTTATTCATTAATAACTTTTTAAAAAGCTTCCTTCTTTATGTTCTCGGCTGATTTTCTTATGGCACATTCGCTTTAAAAAATTAATATGATTTTGCATATAAAAACTCACTACTCGTATTTACCACCACAGCGCACGTTTACTCATTCACATAATTAAATGCCTTTTATTATTTTATCAACACATATACTGCTTTCTTTAATAAAGAAAAAAATAAATCACACAAATTTTACACTAAACTGGCAACAAATTTTTTTTATTTTTACACTATTTAATTAACGCAACAACATTTTTGTTATAACACCACAATAAATATTTTTTATACAACACCACCATATGAAAGTTTTAGGCAAATACATTACAATGATGCACACAAAACTTCTAATTTTATGAATACTTATATACTCGTACATCTCAATCTTTTTATAACTGCACAATAATATCAATTATGTAACACCTTGTGCACTTGCATCACTCCTTAATAAAACCTTTCTTCAAGCTTATTAGATAATTGAAATACTTAAAATAGTTCAATCTTCTTTTTTCTTCTCCAGTTGCAAATAATTTCCTCCTTATTTCTACCCTATTATTTTTTTCCTTTTCTTCCTCTTACTTCTTGTCTTTTTTCCTCTTTTTTCTCATCTTCTTCTTAGCCTTACACATCACTTTCCTTATCAGCTTTTCATGTTAGATTTTATTTTTACCCTTAAAATATTTATCTGATAAAATTAAAAAATCAAATTACAAGTTAAGTTAGGATAAGTTAGCCAAGCTCAGTACGAAATTTAAAGGTTTTGGTAACCGTAAAGCTTTACTTCGAGTGAAACGCGTTAGCGACGTGTCACATTAGCGACATATTAGGTTGCTGCAGATGAAATGGCCGATTTAGCAATGACATAAAGTTGGCTGCAATTTTAGTGTATTATGTTGGCACAAGGCGGCGCAAATGATATGACATATTGAAGTATAAATACTGCTACCTCGGTTTATAAAGTCATTTCGGTTCTGCACTTCATAGTGATCGTAAAAACAAAAAGAGAAAGTGAACATGGAAGTGAATCAAAAACGGCTACTTTTACCATACGAATTTAAATTAGAGCACAACGCAACGGAAGCAACGAGGAATATCAACAGCGCATTTGGGCTTGATACAGTTAGCGAACGAACCACTCGGCAGTGGTTCGAAAAATTTCGATCCCGAGATCTGGACCTTGAAAATGAGTCACGTGGACACACAGGACCATCGATCGATAACGACGAGCTGCGTGCATTAGTGGAATCTGACCCCCGCCAAACCATAAGGGATCTTGCCGAGAAATTAGGCATTCACAATTCGACAGTTTGCCGCCACTTGCAACAACTTAGAAAAGTGAAAAAGCTTGACAAATGGGTTCTGCTTGATTTTACCGAGCAAAACATGATGTGTCAAATGAATATTTCAAGTTCTCTTCTCTCCCGCAACAAAAAGGAACCGTTCTTGCACCGAATTGTGACCTGCGATGAAAAGTGGATTTTATACGGTAATCGTCGCCGATCGGCCCAATGGCTAGATGCCGATGAAGCGCCAAGACACATGCTGAAACCAAGCCTTCATCCAAAATAAATTATGGTATGTAACTGTTTGGTGGTCTGTAGCTGGAGTTATCTACTATTCATTCCTGCAACCTGGCGAAACCATCAATGCTGAGAAATACTGTGCTCAACTAGATGAAATGCATCAGAAATTGATAGTCCGACGACCTAGGCTTGTCAACAGGGATGGAGTGATACTGCTTTATGATAACGCACGACTTCATGTATCGAGAACAACGGTCCAAAAATTAAACGAGTTGTGCTATGAGACTCTTCCTCACCCTCCATATTCACCAGACCTCTCACCAACAGATTACCATTTCTTTAAACATTTGGATTACTTTTTGACAGGAAAAAGATTTAATAATAAAGCTGCTGTCAAAAATGCCTTCGAGGAGTTTCTTCGAACCAGTAGCTCGGACTTCTACAAAACTAGAATAAATGTACTTTTATCTCGTTGGGAACAGTGTGTTGCATCTATTGGTACCTATTTTGATTAAATAAATTGTCTTTATAGAAAGTTACAGCTGTTTAAAAATTTATTACTAAATCGGCCATTTCATCTGCAGCAACCTAATAGAAACCAGTACACCGCTTATGCGCAAAGCTCGTTAATACAAAACGCAGAAAACACACATTTCGCGATTCGATAATTTCATAAAATTAAACAAATAAGAACCAAAAATTAATAAAAAAATTATTTTACGAGTAAGATTGAATTAAGTTAAAATCAATAAAATAAACTTCTAAATAGTCATAATAAAATGAAACATTTATGTTTCACAATTATTTAACTCATAAGTAGTCATACTATAAAGAGCTAAATACGTATATTGTGGTAAACGTTATAAAACAGTATAGCAAGTGAGTCCGAATTTTGACGATACGAGAACAAAGCGATTTTCAAAATGTGTTTGTAGTGTGAAAGTTAGCGAGAAGAGGAGAAGAAAAATGCAATTAAACACAGCAAGCGATAAAAAAACGCAAGCCAGTTAAATCGTATCTCATGATTTCGAAAGAAGGGTCGAGCTTAAAAAAAAAGACGTTGCGGACACTTCACGTGTTATCAAGCGCGGCTGAAATGTTGGCTTTGTATTGTATGTGACTGTTTTTTTGTTTTTCTTTCACGATTTGCTGATATATATATATATTTTTTTTTATGATAGTGATCGATAAGTGAGTGATTCCTCGATCTGTCTAGATAAGAGCCCAAAGAGAGAAATATTTTTGTTTTGAAATACTAAAATAGTATTTCTGTGAAATATTAATTATTTTAATCATTTTTAAGAATTATTTGTTGATTTTGGTGTAAGAAAGAATAACCGTTGTGGCAATTTTCCGATTATTACGTGTGTTGGTGATAAGAATGTGAGTTTTGGAAAAAGTGTTGCTGTTGGGAAAAATGGAGGTTGGATGGTTAAAATAAAGTAAAGCATAGTACTAATTACACTAGAATACTTTTATTATTCTTAATAACTTTGAATATATTTATAAATGCGGAATTACATAACTACGCGGCGTGATATCACTCTATCGACTAGCTTAAGATCCGTAGATCTATATAATGTAGAAAAGTGAGATAGCACTAATGTGCTCCCTATTAAGTATACATCTCTAGATGAGCGCGCTCTCCCACTACTTCACTATATACATACTAGCGCGCTTATCTATGTGAGAGTATAGCGAGTCCAGGAGTGTAAGTATTTACTGATATTCAACACGCTACCTTAAATTTACGCTCCTGAGCTCGTTACATGTTTTTCTTCAATTTTATTATTTTAATTTTATTTTTGTTTTTATTTTTATTATTCTTTTTATAAGAGTCTCAATGCTTCTCTATTCTCGGTAAACTTTGCTTTAGCTAGATTTTTTGTCAGTATATCTGCAATATTTGACTCAGATTCAACTTTGATTATATCTATTGTACCATTTTCATAATTTTCATTTATATAATGAAACTGGACTTCTATGTGTTTTGAGTTTTTTGTCATATTACCATATTTTGCAATCGCAAGTGCGCCAGAATTATCTTCATACAATTTTATTGGTTTGTCGAAGTTTAAGCCAAATGATTCTATTAAAAGATTTCTTAGAAATAAAATTTCTGTTACAGCTTCAGACATAGCCGTATATTCGGCGAATGTAAAGCATTTTATTACTGTACTCTGTTTATGAGTTTTCCAATATATCACGTTACCGTAGAGTCTAATTACAAATCCTGTTGTGGATTTTCGGTCCCCATTGTCTCCTGCGTAGTCAGAATCAACCATGCAGTCTAGTGTTTCATTTTTAAGGTAATTATTGTATGTTAGTTTTGAATCTTTGGTTTTATACAAATATTTTAGTACTCGCAAAGCATATTTAAAATGGGATTCATTGTAGCAGTATTGGTACCTGCGTAAATAATTGACACTGAATGATATATCTGGCCTTGTGCCAGTACTTATGTATAATAATTCTCCAATTAAGTTTCTGTACTTTATGTTTTCGTTTATTTCTTGTGCTTGTTCTAATTTTAGTTTGGTTTCCATTGGAGTATCGTAAAGTTTTGCATCTTTTAGGTTATATTTTTCTGCCAGAGATTCAATATATTTAGTTTGACTTAAGGCCATTGTGTTTTTTTCTTTCTTATAGTCTATTTCAATGCCAATATATTGGCTGACTTTTCCCAAATCTTTCATAGCAAATTTTTCTATTAAACTTGATTTTACTGCATTTATATTTTTTCTGTCCTTGCAACAGATTAAGAGATCGTCTACAAAGACTAGAATGTATATTGGATCTTTGGCTTGTGTATTTACATAGAGACAATAGTCATAATTGCTTCTCACAAAATTTAAGTTTTTTATAGATTTATGAAAACAATCGTACCATGCCCTTGGACTTTCTCTTAGCCCATAAAGTGCTTTTTTTAATTTATATACTTTCTTTATTTCTATTTGGTAACCTTTTGGTGCATTGACATACACTTCTGACTTTACATGACCATCCAGAAATGCTGTCTCCACATCCATCTGGTCTATAAATAGGTTATTTGTACAGCAATATGATAATAAGATTTTTAGGGTTTGCATTTTTCCAACTAGTGAATATACGTTTTCTAGATATTCCTTTTGCTGGAACCCCCTTACAACTAACCTAGCTTTATAGGTATTCTCATTTTTTTTTTTGTAGACCCACTTAACATCTATGATTTTTTTTCGTTTGGGTTTTTCTACTATTTGCCAAGTGTCATTTTCTTTCAAACTTTCCATTTCTTTATATATAGCATTTGACCATCCTTTTGATGCTTTACTATCAAGTGCTTCTTTATATGTATTTGGAACATTTACGTTGACATAGTTGACATAGATGCAGTGAGCAATTGGATTTCCGTATCTGTTTACTGGACTTTTCTTTCGGTTTGATTTTCTGAGTATATTTAAATTTTCATTTTTATTTTCATTTTCTTTTTTAAATTCATTTTGTGCATTTACTACTCCCGCTTCCTCTGTGTCAACTTGGTCAATTTCTGATTTACTTTTAGAATTATCATTTTCGAGAATTTCATTTTCAACTTTATATTTATTTTCTTTATTTGGGTCGTTTTCCTTTTTTAGGCAAATTAAATATATTTTGTCTTTAACAACTTGTACGTGTCTTGCAATTACTATTTTATTGTTTATTAGTACTCGATACCCATTATTTGTGTATCCAACTAGTACACCCACTTTTGATTTATCGTCCCATTTTCCATTTCTTTTGTATTCAGGAGTTTTAACAAATACCCTGCTGCCATAGATTTTTAAATGATCTACATTTGGTTTTTTTCCAAATAAAATTTCATAAGGACTTTTATTTTCACTTGTATTTGCAATGATTCTATTTTTTAGGTACGGTACTGTACTTATTACTTCAGGCCAAAATCTCTTGTTTATTCTAGCTTCTTTCATTAAGCATCTACCCATGTCCATGGCTGATCGATTGTATCTTTCCGCTACACCGTTCAACTCATGAGCATATGGTGGACAAGGAAGTAATTGTATGCCTTTGGAACTCATAAAATTTGACACTTCTTCGTTTATGTATTCAGTGCCGTTATCGCACTGAATTTTTTTAACCCTTTTTTGAAATTGATTTCCTACCACGTTGATATAATCAATAATGCATTTTGCCGTTTCGGATTTATTTTTTTGGCAATATATTTGGGTGCATTTACTAAAATCATCAATTAATGTTAAAAAGTATTTTTCTCCACGATACCCTGTGGGTGTGTGTGGTCCATTTAAATCTGTATGAATGAGTTCTAGGGTTTCTTTTGCCCTAGTCCTATTATTTTCAAAGGGTACTTTTGGCATTTTACTTTTAAGACAATTGGCACATTTCATATTAATATTTTCTAGTTTTTCGGGCAGACCATCCAGTAATTTATTTTTGATCATAGTATTCAAGTATTTGAAATTTACGTGCCCAAGTGCTCTGTGCCATTTCTCTTTATCGGTTAATTTAGTTAAATTTGTATAAATTTTATTTTCGTTTATTTTCAGATAACTTTTCATGCAATACAAATTATTTTCTTTGTATGCTACAGCAGTTAAATTGTTTGAATCATTATATATTTCTGCGCATTCTTTATTTGCTACTATTGTGCAATTTTTTTTCGTTATTTGTGAAAAACTGAGTATATTTTGACTTATGCCTTGTACATAATAGACATTTTTTATATCAACTATATTTTCATGATTATTTATTTTGAAATAAGTTTTAATATTACCAATTTTTGTAGCTTTCAGTAATTTCCCATCTGGCAATTCTACATTTGCCAGTTCTTCTAAATCTTCATAATTTTCAAAAAACTTATAGTCATTTACGATGTGATCTGTACAGCCACTGTCTAATAACCACTTTATTTCATTTGGATTATTATTATTTTCACTGTATTTTTTCACTTTTGAGCTGTACACTCTTGTAACCCAAGCTTGTACTGCACTTGATTCATTATTGTTGTCTTGATTTCTTGAGTTGTTCTGCTGGTAGCCTCTGCCTCTGCCTCTTGCACGACCTCGAAAACCGCCTTGATTTCTTCCTCGTTGACCCCCTTGTTGTTGTTTTTGTTTCAAATATTCTTGTTTTTTTTGTTTTTTAGCTTCTGCGTGCCAACAATCTTTTGATAAGTGTCCCAATTTTCCGCATACGGAACACTTTTTTTTTGTAACTGTATTAAAGGTACTCACATGTTTTTTGTTGTTGTTGTGATTCGAGTTCATATTTTTTTCTTGTATTTTTGATTTGACGTAATCTACTGTTCTTTGATCCTCCGGAATGACATCTATGAAGTCGCCTATATAACTATAGCGTGACGGCAAAGTTTTGAGTAAATATCTCATTTTTTCAGTTTCGTCCATTTTACCACCAGCTGATTTGAATTCGTTGACAATTTTTTCGAATTCTATAAAAAATTCTTTAATTTCGTCGAAATCTTTTAGTTTGATTTCGTCTAATTTGCCTCTTTTCAAAATTTGGAGTGCTGTTGATTGCGTTAAGTACATTTTTTCCAATTTTTGCAGCATCTTCAATGCAGAAGTGCAATCGGATATGTATTCTAATTGTTTATCCGAGACCGTAGTTATGAGAATCGTTCTGGCTTTTAATTCTTTTTTCTTTCAATTTCCTTCATTTTCGTCTTTTTCAACGTCTCTTTCTCTGATTGCTGGTTCCTTGCATTCTTTGTATTCGAGCAAGGTTAAAAGCCTAAATTTTCAGCTCGAGAAGTCTGCCCCATCAAAAACTGGGATAATTATATCTTCTACTTTTACCTGATTAGCCATTTCTATTTGCTTCTCGAGTATTTCTACGTATATGTACTTCTCTTCAGTGATTTCAATTTCTTGGTTTTCTTCAGTGCCTATGTATATTTTTATATTATTGTGTTTACATCACTTTTCGCTGAAAAAATGAATTGTATGTAACTGCTCTATAACCTTTGTATTTGTACTGTAACAAAGTATTTAAATTAATTTTAAAGTTGATATTAGGTTTTCATTGTTAATTTTTGTTGAGTAAATAAAATTAATTAAAAAAGAAACTTTTTTTTTTTGTTAGTTTTTTAATCTGTTCGCATCAGACGTTTTTTTAACCTTTTTGCGAAAATTTTTTTGTATTATTGATTATTTTCACTTTTTTTATTCACTGAACTCAATATTTTTGTTTTTTTAGAGTCGGACAGCTCTTATTTTTGTTGTTTTTCAACTTTTTTATTTTTACTCACGCCGCGTGTTTTTACCTAACCTCACTTTTGCGTTCGGTTGGTTCGTGTTGTAATCGGAACCACGCTCTGCTACCATGTTGGGAAAAATGGAGGTTGGATGGTTAAAATAAAGTAAAGCATAGTACTAATTACACTAGAATACTTTTATTATTCTTAATAACTTTGAATATATTTATAAATGCGGAATTACATAACTACGTGGCGTGATATCACTCTATCGACTAGCTTAAGATCCGTAGATCTATATAATGTAGAAAAGTGAGATAGCACTAGTGTGCTCCCGTTTAAGTATACATCTCTAGATGAGCGCGCTCTCGCACTACTTCACTATATACATACTAGCGCGCTTACCTATGTGAGAGTATAGCGAGTCCAGGAGTGTAAGTATTTACTGATATTCATTAGTTGCGCATGTAGATAAAAATGAGTGAAAATGAGTAATATTCCAGACGTGATAGACTCATTAATGCAGTCGCGAGAAAGGCGTTTGGTAAAACGCGATATGGCGCAATTAAGTCTGGAAGAGTTGCGTGTTTGCAGATATAGTGAACACAGTGATGAAGAAGTGTTGCGCGATCAGTTGTTATGCGTGCCTCAAAATACTTTAATCCTGATCTTGGAGAACAATAGTGCAGATGTTGTGCCACTTTTACCGTCAAGTGATGCGGTGCCGATCAGCGAGCCGGTCGAAGAAGCGCAGCCCTAATGGAAGTCGCGCGGTCGTCTGTGCAAGAGAACGCCGACAATCATTGTTGAGTGCGACATTTACGCGAAAAGCGTGCACGAGAGCGGCGATAATACGCGCGTGTGTATCGCGGCAAAGTTCATTGGCGGAACCGAGGAACGTCAGTTTACCGAAGCTAACACGAATATTATGAGCGATGAGAGTTATGCGAGTGCAAGAAATCGGGTTGACAGTGCAAACGGCAATGTTAGTAGCACGATACAGATGCCAGTTGCGACGATATATGGCGCGATGCCAGTGGCTACAACGTGCCGTCAGTGCGACTTTTACAAAAAGGATGAGAATAGAGTTAGGATGAAGAGGAAGGAGCAAGAAGCTTTTGGAGCTCAACATGAGAATTGATGCAAGCGTCCGTATTAGTTCAATCTGATTTTAATAAACCTTTCCTGTGCAGCGCGATACGAGTAGCTACACGTTAGGCGCCGTGTTGATGCAGGAATTTGACGATGGCAAACATCGGATATTTTATTTTAGTCGCGTGTTGACAACGGCCAAGCGTAACTACTCGACGACCGAAAAACAAATTAAGGCCATATATAGAGGGGTATAAGTTTAAAGTAATTACCAATCATAGCACGTTGCGATGGCTATGTATTTATTTGCATACTATGCAGCAGCGAGACTTTGAAATTGTTCATCGTAAAGGCTCGTTGTACTATGTGCCCGATTTACTTACGCGTATGTGCGAAAACAAGTAGTAGAAATTGCCGCATTTAAAGTGATTAAAGATCCATGGTATTTGCGAATGCTAGATGAAGTGAGAAGTAAAACGTAGATAAAATATAAAAATTAAAAGATTGAAAATGGGTGTTTGTATGGATTAAATCATGATGCGCTATTAGATCCAGTGACGAATTGAGAAGATAAATGGTGTTTAGTAGTGCCGTTAGAGTATCACGAGGAAGTTCTACGTGACACGCATTGCTTGCTCTTGTCTAGTCATTTAGGAATCGAGAAAATGTATTTTAGAGTGGCGCGCAAACATTATTGGAGGGGTGTGTGTTACGATGTACTATCCTTGGTGCGGTTTAATGAGAAAAAGAATTGTAGAAATGCTGCGGGCAGTAGTAGCGGCGAGCGTCATAGAATTCACCACGAGTTAAAGCCAGTATAAATACCTGCTAGTCTTTCAAGACTTATTTATAAGGTGGATTGAGCTAGAACTGCTTCAAAAAACCGACAGTAAATCGGTAGCGCATTCGAAAATTTAGTTTTATTACGGTGGGAGATGCCAAAATACCAGCTTATCGTTAACGGTAATAAGTTCGTAAGAGCAGCTATTAGAGAAGACGTTAGAGAGTACGGCGTAAAGCAGTCACGACGAATCCGTACAATCCACCAACAAATCCGCGGAGCAGAGTAATAGGAAACTTAAAACAATGATGACGACATTTATAGGCTTAAATCATCGAAATTATAATATGCATGTGCATGAGTTTAGACATGCAATCAATACCGCGATGCATGCGACGACAAAAATCTCTTCGGCTTATTTAATTAACGAGGAACATCCATTTCCGGTTAGAAGTTTAAGAAGGAAGCTGGAAGGGGAAAAACAAATCATAAGCGTGATACCTGAAGAGAGGGGGTAGAATAAAATGATTAGATGCGTTGCGAGATTTAGTCGCAAACTTTATCGATGAGGCGCGTGAGAGACAAGAGAAACAATATAATAGAGAGAAACAAGATATACGCTTCAATATTGGTAATGTGGTAATGTAAAAAACACATTTTCCGGCTAGTGCGATAAATAAGTTCAATGCAAAGCTTACTAGGTAGCTCAAAATGCAGCCGCACTTAAACAGATGGCAGCACTGAGCTCGATCAAAATATGTACGTTCTACAAGCTATTTCATGTCTCAATTATATTGAAAGTTTCAGATTGATCTATCAATTATTCAGAGTTACAATTATTGAAAGCAGTCTACTTCGAAATTTTCTTAAGAGATGGACAGTCTTGAATTTCTTGTACTTATTAAACATTATTTTTTACGTGGAAAAAATGCAAAAGTAACAAAGGAAAAGCTAGATGAATATTATGACGAATCGACTCCATCAATGAAAATTGTTTGTTATTGGTATGCTGATTTCGAACAAAACGTAGTAAAAAGCGATGTAGCCATTATTGGATCAGGATATATTCGAGCAGCGCACAGTGAGAAAAATCAGACAAAACTCTGTAAGTCCCAAAAATCTTTATGGATTCAGGTCATGATAGGAATTAAATTATAAGTATAGAAAATTCAATTTCTATATGCTCGTATTATTGTTCTAAATAAATTTTTAACATAGATGTTTCATTTTATATATACTAGACTTACTATTTGAAAAGCAACAAAAATATGAAATTATCATAAACTAAATGCGAACGTAATATCAATTTTATATTAGGTGCGCAACTAAGTTCCAGCTGTTTGTCAATAAATCACTCCAGTAGTAAGTGCTTGCCGATTTCGACATCCGGAGCGTCATTAAACAAGCTTAGACATGTCGTAAACAAATCGCTTTTACACATTAGTGATTTTCTTTTGGCGTCATATACTTTTGGTTGAGTAAAAATGTCTTGTTTTATGCTAAATATTCGTCATTTTCTGGAAGTATTGCTTTCCTTCTTTCATTCGAAGAAAACGGCGGCTGAAGCACATCGGGAGCTTCAAAACGTTTACGGAGATGCTGCTCTAAAACAACGTGCCGTGATTGGTTCCATCATTTTAAAGACGATGATTTCGATATTTAAAAAAAAAAGCACTTCTGACGAGCCACGTTTAGGACGCCTTGTTGAGGTCACAAATCCTGAAACGATTGAAAAAATTCATAAAGTCGTAATAGGAGACCGCAGATTAAACGTAAAGCATATACGAGGGTGAATCAAATATAAACGGTAATTTTTTTTTTATACATTTATTGAATAATATTACGCACTAATCATACAGTCTGTCAAGTAAGAGCGTGGTCGACTTCACCGACAGGTAATAAAAGAGTTCGCTCTAATTCCTTTGCGAGCCGATAGAAGGAAGCTTTGTCCTTGATGCATTGTCAACAAAGATTCAGTTGTCATTAATCTTTTAAAAGAGAATCACGTTAAACGCCATAAGTGCTAAGTACGCGTCGCGCTACGAGGCTGTGTTCCTTTGCATCCACCCGAAAGGTCCCAAAATGTCGCAATCAGCGGCTGCTAAATATATGAGAAAGTCGAAGGCATTTGTACAGAAGTGGATACAGCGATATAAAGTGGCTAAAAATGTCGATGATTTACCAGAACGTAGCTCGATAGGAAAAGTGAACAAAAAAGATGAAAAAAGAATAGTGAATCTGTTTTCGCGGAATCCTGCTTTAACACTGCGGCTAGGACAAGCAAAATAAGTGGCAAAAAATTTAGATATATCCTACGAAACTATCCAAACCCATCTTCGTACTCATCATCTGAAATGGCGTAACACAATGAAGAAGCCTCTGTTCACTGAAAAACATGTGACAAAGCGACTCGCTTGGGCGCATGAGAATATTGATAGAGATTTTGAAAATGTCATTTTTACTGATGAATGTTCTATATGGGCACGTTCTGTCCTCACGCGAGCCTGGTCAACTTCTACCAATAGGCTTGTTCAGCGGACCGTAAAACATGGAATAAAGGTGCATCTTTGGGGCTGCTTCTCAAAGCAGGGATTCGGCACTTTGCACCTCTTTACTGACAACCTAAATGCCGAGAAAATGATAAAAATCTACAAAAAGGCTTTACTATCATCTGCCAAACGATGGTTCATCACAAAAAATGAAGATTGGATTCTGCAGGAGGACAACGATCCTAAACACCGCAGCAAGCTCTGTACTTAGTGGAAGACTCAATCTGGCATCGTTACATTGGATTGGCCGTCGCAGTCGCCCGATGCAAACCCTATTGAAAATGTGTGGGCATATATTAAACGGAAGCTTCGTGGAAGACGCACATACACTTTGAAGCAGTTGTCTTACGAAATTCGTCGGATCTGGAGATCCTTGCCACTAGAATACGCCGTCAAATTAGTAGAAAGCATGCCTCGGAGATGCCAGGCAATTATCGACGCCGGTGGTGACTGGACACATTATTGACCGAATTGCATCATTGTTTGTAATGTGTACAATGTATATATGAATATGAAAGTTTCATCAAATAAATTTTTTTATAAATTAACACGACCACGCTCTTACTTGACAGACTGTATCAGCAACATTTCTCAATGTAGTCTCCTACGTTGTCTACACACTTTTGCCACCGTTTTGGAAGCTTAAATATTGCTTGTTTATGAAAAATTTTAAGACAATTTGCCAGCCAATTGCGCAATTGCTTTACGACTTCTTCATTGCTCTTGAATCGTTTTTCTCCAAAAGATTCTTTCAGGGGCACGAACAAAAAGTAGTCACAGGGGGACAAGTCTGGACTATAAGGAGGGTGTTCGAGTGTTTTCCAGCCCAGTTCTTCCAGTTTATTTCTTGTCAAAGTCGCGGTGTGTGGCCTAGCGTTGTCATGGAGAAGGATAATCTCTTTAATGGGCATACCTCGTCTTTTGTTTCAGCAGGAGGTTCTCGCTGACTGTAACAACTGCCAATAGTAGGCCGCATTCACTGTTCGTTGATCGTGAAGAAAATCAATGAGTAATTCTCCCTTTAAATAAAAAAAATCGTTACAAGCACTTTTCCGGCTAAGAGGCGAGTTTGGCCTTCACTTGGTAGCCTTCATCCTTCCTTTGCCACTCCTTACTCGTCATTTTCGATTTGGGGGTATAATGGTGGATTTACGTCTTATCACATATGGTGATGTGCCTCAAAAAATCGTCCTCTTCCAGTTGAAATTGATTCAGAAATCTCTCAGTGATCTCTGATCTGACCTGTTTTTGATTCTCAGTTAACAACCTCGGAACCCATCAAGCACTAATTTTTTTTAAATCAAGATGATCAGTGATAATGGATTGAGCACCTCCATAGCTGATACATCCTTTTGACGAGATTTCTGAAACAGTTAACCGCCGATCACATTAATAAGCTCTCGAACGGCACGGATGTTTTCATCTGTAAGACTTGTCCTTGGACGTCGAATATGACTTTCATTTTCAACGCGTTCTCACCCACCCTTAAATTCCCTGGCCTACGTATACACTTGATTCTGAGATAATGTAGTGTCCTCAATTTGCGCCTTTAAGCGAGTAAAAATTTCCGACGGTTTAACGCCTTCATTGATTAAAAACTTGATAACGCGTTGTGCGATAGGCAGATGTACCTCTTGCTCAGTCATGGCTGTACTGAAGACAGAACCGAGGGTAGCCGCTAACTAAGCGAATCCCCCCACTACTTATAAATGAACCAGCAACTGCCATACTATGTCATCTAGTTCAGAGGTGCGTGCTACACAGAATAGCTAAATTACCGTTAATATTTGATTCAACCTCGTAGCTGAGACTGCTAACAATAAGATGTCAACTGAACGTGTACGCAATATTTTACACGAATATCTGAGGATAAAGAAGCTCTTAAAAGAAACTACACCTCTGTAATTAAACAGCAGTCAAAGCAATAGGTCAAACCGACTGAACCAACCCCAAAAAAAGCTTGCACTGCTGACCTCTTGAACTGGCACGCCCTTCTTAAGTAAGCTGGAAATAGCTTAAATTAATCAAACAACGAGTTCTCTAGGTTATCTGCATTATATTAGGATGTCCCATAAGTTTCTTCCCTTTTTTTGATGCTAAATGAATACACGATATTTGTTGTTTAAGGTTGATTTATTATATTATATATGAACAGTTCTGTTCTATAACCTTCTTCCATCTCTCAGAAAGCCTCATTATATCCTCTTTCCAAAATTGTTGAGGCTTACTTTCAAAATATTCATCTAGTTGCGTTTTCATTTCGCTTATGGATTTGAAAGATTTACCACGGAGAGAATTTTTTAAAGAGAGGAACAAGTAATAATTGGATAGAGCAAGGTCTGGGGAGTACGGAGGGTGAGGTAGAACATCCCAATCAAACTGTAATAATTTTTGCCTTACGGCCAACGCAACATGCGGTCTTGCATTGTTGTGATGGAATACGACATCTCGTCGGTTCGCCAATTCTGGCCATTTTTCTAATGTGGCGGCTTTTAGTTGATCCAGTTGATTGCAATATTTGTCAGCATTGATCGTATCACCTTGCAGAAGGAGCTCGTAGTAAACTACACCCTTCCAGTCCCATCAAATGCACAGAAGAACCTTCTTCGGATGAAGCCCAGGCTTTGCAACAGTTGAAGGTCTATTTTCTTTAGACTAAGTGCGTTTTCGATGCACATTTTGATACAAAATCTAGGTTTCGTCTCCAGTGACAAGACTCTTTAAGAAAGGATTTCTTCCGTGTCGCTGAAGAAGCAAATCGTACGTAGAGACGCGGTTTATAAGGCCGGTCTCCGTCAATAAGTGTGGAACCCAAACTTCACATCGATTCGCATATCCCATCTTGATTGAATGCTTATGTACCGTTGTCTTGGGAATGTTAGTGGCATCCACTACCTCGTGCACACTATATCGCGAATTTTCAGCGAGCACAGTCTTGATAATGTCTGTATCCGTCGTTGCTGGGCGGCCGCTGCGGTCTTCATCTTTCAACTCAAAATTGCCAGCTCTAAATTTCTCAAACCAATTGCGGACGGTCCTAATAGTCGTAGCACCACTCCCGCAAACGGTGCAAATCTCGCCTGTAGTGTCCTTTGTACTATTGCCTTTTTTAAAGCAATAAAGCATAACATGCCGCAAATGCTTTTTTTGGCTCTCCATTTTAAACGGTGTAGAAAAAATTTTAAGAGACTTCGTCACCAACGAAACGTACTTCGAAAGGGCTCTGGGACGATTGAAACCGATGCGATAAACGGCTAAGAAATAAGCCTGCAGGTTTATATAAACATAGCCAGTTGAAGTCATTCATAGGGTGGCGCGGAAGAAACTTATGGGACAACCTAATAGCTCCTTGTAGCATCATGAGTTAAGGCGATGTCATCTGCAGGAGCGCTTAGATGGTCTACGCCAACAAAATGATTGATAAGAGGACACTCAATAAAAAGACTAGTAATGTTTAAGCCTACAACCTTGCCACTACAGAAAAGACAGCATAAAAAGAAGGTCAATTTGTAGCGTGTAATATATAAAAAAACATGTACATAAGAAATATGCACTGCGTAAGGCTTCCTCGTGCAAGTAAAATTAGCCTCTTTTAAATTCAATAGAGTCATGCAACATACAACTAAACTCAAGAAATACAAAAGCTTATTAGCAGGCTAGTAGCAGAATTATTAAAGTTGGCCGACCGTTGCAGAATCAGTGCAATTGAACACCTTGGAGCTGCTATAGCTAAGAAAGCTGCAGGAGAGCTCTAAGATCAAAGGTCACGCAAATTAGCTAAATATATATAAAAGTTGAAAGTTATAAAAGTTGAAATGGTAGATTAACTTACCTAATAATTTAAGACCTGCTGCCACAATAGAAGTCGCCTCACTAGCCAAACTAAACACACTTACATACCCAGCGCGGCGAGGTTAGAATACGCTACACAACAAAGCTACATCTGACTCTGCCGAATGCACGCACGCACGCACGCACGCACGCACGCTTGCGCGCACACACACACACACACACACGCACGCACGCACGCACGCACGCACGCACGTACACATGCACGCACACACGCAGACATGCACGCGCACATGCACGCACACACGCAAACATACACACGTATACGAGGGTAGTCCGATAAGTACTCAGCCTACAAAAGGAGAGTGAAAATTTTGGAAAATAGGCGATTTATTTCTCAACATAGTCTCCGCATTCGACTCAAATTTCTGCCCGGCGAGTGACTTTTTCAAGTTTGGAAACAAAAAGAAGTCGCAAGGGGCCAAATCTGGAGAATACGGTGGATGGGGTAGCAGTTCATAGCCCAATTCGTCCAATTTGGCCGTGGCGACGGCGAAGATGTAAGCTGGTGCGTTGTCATGGTGAAAGAACACTTTTTTTTTCGCCAAATAGGGCCTTTTTTCTGCAATTCGGCGTCGAATCGGCCCAACAATTCGGCATAGTAAAGCCCTGTGACCGTTTTGCCTTTCTCCAAATAGATGATGCAGATCACATCTTGTGAGTCCCAGAAAACGGTCGCCATCACCTTTCCGGCCGATAGGACAGTCTTCGCGTTCTTCGGAGCACGCTCACCGGGTGAAGTTCACTGTTTCGCTGTTCTTTTTTCTCTGGTGTGTACTAGTGGACCCATGTTTCGTTGACGGTCACGAAACGACACAGAAACTTCTTTGGATTGCGCTTAAACAGCATCAAACACTGCTCTGAAGTAGTCTCACAGTTGCGCTTGTTTTTCGAAGTGAGCAAATGCGGCACCTGATAATATCTGATGATATTATCGCGGCGATCTGATGAAAGCTTCTCAAAACATGTTAAAATCATAAAAAAAATCTTTTGTTCTTAACTTATATAATGAAATGATACTGATGAACAATAAACAAAAATACATTATTTCCGGTAATTCCCAGGAATAACGATTGCTTCCCAGAAATAACACTTGCACACACACGCGCGCGCGCGTGGCGGAAATCATTAGGCATTAAAGCTTGAGTCAACGTGATGCGATATGGATGGAATCTGTGACGACGCATAATTCTGCTGGCTGTCGATCTCGGGACCCTAGTCTCCGAATGTCGCGCTAAGAGATGATCTTTTTGCGCGACGTTTAAAAATTTAAATTAACCATTGCCAAAACGACGAGTATCCGTGGGTCATCGTTTTTCTGTACCATAATGCGGCGAGAATTCTACGTATTGGTGGTCGATGTTCTTCTCTTCGCTCAATGATTCAGATTCTTACACGGTTCGAGTTCCTTCCTAGATAATTATGGCGGTAATATCTTGCCGCAGCACGATATTGGCCTTGACATACGCAAAAAACAACAGAATATCAACAATTTCGTTTCTTGAATAATCCGGCATATTTAGTTCCTTTGAACCGCCAGCCACTAAAATAACTCCACGCGAACTATTCTGAGCAGGATGTTCCCGAGTTACTCTCTTACTACGAACACTAGGGAAGTGTCATTCGCCAATTTTGCTGAAACTTTGTAGGTTCGTCCTGAATCGCATCAGAAACAGAAATAAAAATTTATATTGGCTCAAATGGATATTTGATATTGATTACGCACAACATATAATGTAATTTAATTTTTCTCGTTTAGGTTTTTAATACACAAATTTCTCACTTATTTTCGACACGCTGCCTAGTTGGGAAAATACTAAGAAAAAGATTATTTTTTCTCTCCAGTTTGTTAAAAAAAAATTTCAAAAAATATTTCTTTTTTAAACTTGACCTTGAAAATTAACCTAAAGGTCAAATTTAAGGTCATTGTTGTTTGACTCATGCTATTACATACAACTTCTGTTAAAAATGTTTTTCCTTACAACGCGTTGTTTTCGAAATTTCCGGGCTATTTGCTTAATGTGTGTGCATGTGCGTGCGAGTGTGTGTGTGTGTGTTCTTGTGTGTGTGTGTGTGTGTATATAATAAAACATTTTTCCTTAGAACGTGTTGTTTTCGAGATTTTCGGGTGATTTGTTTAAAATAGGTCACCCTGTGCGCGCGCGCGCGCGCGTGTGTGTGTGTGTGTGTGTGTGTGTGTGTATAATAAAATATTTTTCCTTAGAACGCGTTGTTTCCGAGATTTTGGGGTGATTTGTTTAAAGTAGGTCACCCTGTGCGCGCGTGTGTGTGTGCGTGTGCGCGTGTGTGTGTGTTTATATATATATATATATATATATATATAGTAAAATATTTTTCCTTAGAACGCGTTGTTTCCGAGATTATCGGGTGATTTGTTTAAAATAGGTCACTCTGTGTGCGTGCGTGCGTGAATGTGTGTGTGTGTATACACAGGGAGAGGGGAACAGGGGGAGGGGGATAGTGAGAGAGAGGGGGAAGGGAGAAATGTCCTAAACAAAACTTACGTATTATCTTCCAAATACAAATACGAATCCGTAATAAGAAATCTGGATTCCTACTTAGGAAACTAAAGCGTACTTTGTTTTGATCATAAAAATCAACCTGAAGGTCAAATTTAAGGTCATTTTTGTCAATAAGCTCAATGAAGATTGCAAAATCAGCCAAATTTTTTTAATTATGTGATGTTTTCTGATGAAGGCACTTTTCATAATACGGGATAATGAAACCGACATAATTCATACTATTGGTCGAGCGAGAATTTTCACTGAACTCAAGCAGTTGATCACCAACATTAGTGGAGTCTCATAGTATAGTGTGGTATTATTTATGGCTTTGTAATAGGCTCTTATTTGATCGATGAAAATATTAATACAGATAGATAACTTAATTTTTTGACAAACGAACTACCAGCTCTGCTACACGATATTGCACTGCTAATAAGAGCGCGTATATGGTTTCAGCATAATGGTGCAGCGGCTCATAAAAGATTAAGAGTTCAGGAATTTTTAAACCAAAGATACCCTGATCGGTGGATAAGTATTTGACGTGGTAAGATTATGTTAAATGGCCCCCTGATTCCCAAATCTCACGTGCCTAGATTTCTATTTATGGGGTTTTTTGAAAAACACCGTTTATGCCAATGCTCCAACTACGAAAGAAAATATGATGCAAAGAATCACTAATGCTTGCAGAAATATACCAAGGTATGTACTTTTGTCGACCATTCAAAGTCTTGAACAAAGAATTCAATTATATATTAATAATAATAGAGGTATTTTCGAAAATTTAATTAAGTAAAAGTTATTGGGAGTACAAATTAATTCGATCCGTTTTTTTGCGGTCAAGAATGTATTTATCTTAAAATAAAAAGAATTAAAAGATTAATCAAAGTATTGTCCATCGCTAGTTACTACTTTTTTCCACCTCTCAGGCAATTTTCGAATTCTATCTCGAAAAAACGTCTCGTCTTTTAAGGTGATCCAAGTTAGGAGCCAATTTTCAATTTCTGCGAAATACTAATAATAATTTGCATCCTTCGGAACAACCAGTAATCAGAAGGAGCAATGTCCGGAGAATACGGCTATTTTCAAATATTTTTTCACGACTTTTGCGACATGAGGCCGAGCGTTGTCATGCAGAAAAATAACTTTGTCATATCTTTCTTTGTATTCCGGGCGTTTTTCTTGTAATGCTCGGCTCAAACGAATTAATTGCAGCCTATACCGATCGGCCGTTATGGTATCGCTAGGTTGTTGCAGCTCATAGTACACAACACCCTTTTGGTCCCACCAGATACACAACATGATCTTTGAACCATAAATATTCAGCTTTGGTGTTGATGTTGAGGTCAATGGCAACGATTGACCGGGCATTGCGTAGTATTCTTTCTTCATGGGGTTATCATAAAATATCCATTTATCATCCCCAGTAACAATTCTATGTAAAGAAACCCTTTCTTTGTTGCTTTTGAATCAGCTGCTCGCAACAGAGAAGTCGCCTGTCAATGTCTCTCGGTTTCAGTTCATAAGGTACCTAATTGCCTTGCTTTTGAATCATTTTCATGGATTTCAATCATACAGAATCTGTTTGTTGAGTCACTTCCAACGATTCTGCAAATTCCTCTCGCGTTTGACTTGGATCTTCATCGAGTAATGCCTCCAACTTTTTGTCTTCGAATTTTTTTGGTTGTCCAGCGCGAGACTTGTCTTCAACGCTGCAATTTCCATTCTTGAAACGTCGTAACCATTCCCTACAAGATTTATCAGTTGGAGCATTGTCACCAAAAACTTCCACAAGCGTTTGATGCCCTTCAGCTGCACTTTTCTTCCAATTGAAACAGAAAACTAAAACCTCCCGCAAATGCTGTTTAGTTAACACAAAATGTCTAACCGCTCTGAAACTACCGACTTTAGCTGTTACTATCAAATATCCATAATAGCCAGAGCCATCTTTGAAAACGGGCCGAACTAATTTGAACTCCCAATATTTACTTTATTCTTGCATTCTTATTACTATCTTATAATTTATTCTTATTATCTATTTGTTATTGATTCTTGCCTTTATTGACCAGTGTCTCTACATTCAACATGATTTTGCCTTCATCGGCCGAACTAACATTGTAGCCTTTATCGGTCGGTATCTTTACGGTCTTGCCTTCATTGGCTGGACTAAGATTCTGTACTTTAACAGCCGGTTCTTGCCTTTATTGGTTGGATCCAAATGGGATCTGAAAATCCACCCTGCTACGTCCACGTCGTGGGTCTTGGACATCATGTTTTACAACGATGACTAAACGTAGAAAATAGTACTCGCGGAGGTAGATATTGACCTTATAAGTTTTTTTTTGGTTGACTACGGAGTCTGGCTATTAAATAACGAGACTAGTTACGAAAAAGGGTTTTATTATAGAAATTATTCTACATTCGAATGCTCCCGTTCAATATACTCCCCTTCCCTCGCAACACACCTTTCCATACGTTTTTTTCCATTGATCGAAGCAGTGCTGGAAGTCTTCTTTGGTCAGGGCCTTTAGGAGCTCTGCCGTTTTTTGCTTTACCGCTTCCATCGACTCAAATCGGATCCCTTTCAAAGCAGATTTTATCTTCGGAAACAAAAAAAAGTCGCACGGTGCCAAATCTGGCGAGTACGGCGTGTGTTCGAGCACTGGAGTGCGCTTACCGGCCAAATACTGCTTCACAGATAACGCGTTATGGGCAGGTGCGTTGTCCAGGTGCAAAATCCACGAGTTGTTCTTCCACAACTCGGGCCGTTTCTTACGAACTCGTTCTCGCAGTGTTGCCAAAACTGACAAATAGTAAGTCTGGTTGACAGTCTGATCCTCTGGAACCCATTCAGTCATCACGATACCATTAATGTAAAAAAAAACGATCAACATTGCCTCGAATTTTGATTTGGACATCCTTGCTTTTTTGATTCTGGGCGATTCAGGCGTCTTCCAATGCATCGATTGCCGCTTTGTTTTAACATCGTATTGAAAAATCCACGTTTCGTCGCAAGTAATAATGTTTTTCATCAGTCCGGAATCTTTTTTTAACCTTTCAAGGAAATCTGAGCAGACCTGTTGACGCAAGAGCTTTTGGTCAGGAGTCAGGTTTTTTGGCATCAACTTCACACAGACTTTTGTCATGTGTAATTCCTCGTGTAAAATTTGTCTAACTGTTTCTTTATCAGCGTTTACAGCCTCGGCAATCATCCGGATGCTCATTCGACGATCTGCACGCACAATTTGGTTGATTTTGGTCACTGTTTCCGGAGTTGAAACAGTGACAGGGCGACCTGGGCGTTGGTCATCTTCAATGCTCACTCGGCCCTCACTGAAGCGCTTACACCACTCAAAAACACGCGCACGAGATAGAGAATCGTCCCCATAGGCCTCTTGCAACAATTTACAGCACTCAGTCGGAGTTTTTTTTAATTTAATGAGAAATTTGAGATTGATACGTTGCTCCTGTTTTTCGTCACACATGGTTTTCGGTACGAGAAAAAAACACGTTCGTTTCAAACCGCTAGTGCACAAACACAATAATAGTGACGAGAACGTGTTTTGGTACGTGCATAGACAAGATATCTAGATACCCAACGCACTACTAGTTTTTTTCCCCACCCCTCTACGGCGCCCTCTAGGCGCGCAGTTTTGTTATTTAATAGCCAGACCTCGTATATTTTTGAACTATCTTATTTTGTTTTGAACATCAACTTTCATACGTCTTCAGAAACGTGAATCGAAAATATAATGAAAACCATGAGGAACTCACGAAAATAGTATTTTTTCGTATTCATCTCGGAAAAAATTGATAGTTTAGAAAAAAAAATTAAATAGAAGTTATAGATCGCATCAAAATTCATCTTCTATGTAATGCGTATTTTTCTTTCGAGATGATATTTTCCGAGTTAAGTGCGTTGTAACGTCGGTATACGACCTCCGTTTTTTTTTGTTTTTGTGTCTGCCGATAAGTCTGCTCCCTGCCTTTCCAGCCCCCAATCAAAAAGAAAGACATATCGACCAACCGCCTCGATCCACACCCAAGCGCTCCACCACGATAAAGCCCCTCCCCACAATCTACATGACGCACTCTCCTCCGACCCAAACTGTTATGAAACCTAGCCTAAGCTTAGGCCAAGAGCTTGCGATTTTCGAGTAAAGCCCATGCATCATTTAAATAGAAGAAATTTGCTACGATCGTTAAAACTTAATTTAAATTAAGGTTTGTAATGCATTGTTAATATCTTTTTATTTATTATATATATACACATATGAATCACGTAATATAAACAAAAAATATAAATAGATATAATACACAACGGCATGACCATGTCTTTTTCTTTTTTATAAATTTATTAATAAAGATAGTCATGAATTTTTATGCTAAGCATAAATGTTTTAATTATTGTATTGTTTTATTCCTAAATCATTTTTTTGCTGAGCAATAGGAGAAAGAGCGCCTCCGCTGCAATCAGAGACGTCGCGGACTCATATTATTTTCGTTCTCACGCAAAGCGCTGAATAAATTTTTTTACAGGTACTCTTCCTAAAAATTTTTCGTTGCACAAATTTAAATAATTAATTTAAATAATACCAATGAGCTCGGAATTGTACCCAGATTATTGATAATAACGCTGCGCCTATATTTTCCTTTAATTTCTCTATATTAATTTTACTATTGTAATTTTTGTTGTTGTCCTAACGATAAATAATAAAAATAATTATAATATATTAACGATTAATGCTAATATATTTTCACATATACATTATTTTTTTTTGCAAGTAACTTTAACTCCATCCTTCCGCGTGAGGACAAATTATACCATTAAATATTTTGGTTTGTCATAACCATTTTTCTATTGATTTTCGATTTCATTTCCTTCTATAACGAAACCTTACAAACCACATTGCATTAATAATTAATGTACTATCAATTACGTTTTGCGATATTTTTATTCCAATTTGCGATAATAATTTTTAGTGCGCAATAATCATTTGTTTTTAGGCCCCTAACGAAATAATTATATAAAAAAAAATAACATCGAACAATTAATTAATTATCCGACAGTCCGAAACAATTACGTACAAATTAAACAAAATTGTAACTTATACAGAATAATTATATAAATTACTATTTCTTCAATTATTTCTCTTTTCTACCGTTCAATAATCATAAATTATATCTTATTATTATTTTACTAACCCACGGATACCATACGTGTCCTGGATGACAATAATTTTTCATTAATTTAAATAATTATTTTTTATTTAGTAACCCATATAGATTTAATGCGTAAAAATGCGACAAAAACTTCGTTTTTTTTTCGTAATTCGCATTAAATTTTAAATAAAACACAATCATGTAATTTAATTTAATGTATTTTTGCAATAAATAATAAATAAGAAAAATGTATGAAAATTATGCAAAAAGGAATCATTCTCTCTCTCTAATTCTCACTCTCCCACTCAACCGTAACACCTTCAAAATAGAGCAGTAGCGTCCACCCCGCGCTAATTTCGAGCAATCGGATTGGCCCAGAGAAGTCACTGCACAAGTGCATAAAAAGGCGAGGATCAACACGCGGAGACAGACTTGAGACTTCTTTTTTCGCGCTTTCGTATTCAAGATTTAATTTTTCAAGATTTAATTTTTCATACAGACTTCCTTGTTTTTTTAATATTCGAGATAAAATTTTTTTTCCATACGGACTTCTTTGTTTTTTTTTTGCGCGCTTGAATATTCAAGATTCATCCAGTTTTCCACCAGAGGAAGAGAGAGAAAGAGGATTTTTTTTTTTGCACCAATTCCAGTTACTTCAACAAAGAGTGAGTTTGCTTAAATATTTTTATTTTTTCTTTTCTTTCTTTTTCCAAAGAGACATTATTAGCCAAGATCGGCTAACTATCTCTGTCCATTAATCACTTGGTAGGTCCTTTTTCAGGACAACTTATAGGCCAACGACGGCCTATACGGTTGTCCAGTCCTGAACTTCATCTGTATCCAAAAAAAAAAACTCTTACGATTTTATTTCCTCTGCCGTCCCGAGCCTGTAAGTTTTGGCACTTAGGCTCAGAAAGGCGAATGCAGTCCGCGTTATTTAAAAACGCAGTTGTACGACATCCCGACGTTACAGCGTTAAAACGTATATCAGTTAAATATGTAGGTATATCAGCGTTTATTAAACACTCTTAAATGTTTCTATTTCATTTTTTGAAAATAAAGGCTTATTTATGTATTTTGACACGCTGATTACGAATATTACATGACAAATTGTTAGTATGTTTATTTTTATGAAAAAACAATGAAAAACCCAAAAAATCATAGTTTTTTGTGTTTATCTTGAAAACTACGAGATACCTTAAAAAATACTTAGAAAAAAAGTTGTAAATTTCATTGAAGTACATCTTTCTGTAAGTGAAAAAGTAGGGATTCCCATTAAAAAATCTGAAGTTAACCTTGAGATGACATTGCTGGCCATAGTCCTGATCAAATCGAAGGTCACCACTTGCTTTCCCCTTTGCATTTCTACAACTTTTGTCTCTAACGCTTTTTCAATTGGAGCACTCCCTGGCGAGTTATTTGAGTGCATCTTTTAAATTGGCTCACTTCCTGGCTTAGTAAAAACTTCGTAATCATTGAACTAACTGATAGCTTTTGGTGCGATTGTTCCACGATTACGCCGGATGCCAATGGGAAATATCGTATTTTGTATCGACGATTAGCGCGTCAATGCGGTTAGAAAACGTTCGAAGTATCCACTTCGCGAAAGGGATTGCTTTTTAGATCACCTATTATATTTTTAAACTAAATCTTAATTAAATAAAACATCAAGTATTACTAGAACCGTAAGTAAAGAAATCACCTCCTTTCACATTCGCAATCACAGACTCTATTCTTCTCTATGGCTTGCAGCTTACTGAACGCGCTTGTTACTTTTCAATGGATCATGACACAATTCATTAAACTGCAATGAGAACCGCACGATTTCCCATATTTAAATGATGCGATTATAGTTACCGCGACGTTCGCGGAGCACCTAGAATCAGCCCAGAGAGCGCTCGCCATTTGTAACAAAGGTAATCTTCAGTTAAACAGAAAAATTGAAGTTTTGATGCGTTTAAGTACGCTATCTGGGATATGTCGTTAACAGAGACGACTTGAAAACGAATGACGACACGATCAAGCAAATAAAGAACACCATACCTACTAATGTTTGCTAGTTGAGACGATTTCTAGGCATAGTGACTTGATACTCGTGTTTTATTGACAATTTGGATGTGAATAAAGCCATTCTTAAACAAATAAGAGTTTGCTGGTACTGAGGTAAACAGCAATAAACTGTCTTTGCCCGTATAAAGCACACGCTCACGCAAGCGTCCATCATTTTCAGTATTCAACGCAAGAAAGCTCATCGTACCGTCAGACGAACACCCTTTTGCGTTGTTCGAAGTGCACAATATGCCTCAAGTTAATCACCTTGTCGTATAGAGAACCTACGCTTACGAACCAACTTATTATTGGCCGTAGATATACTTTGTTACTTGTGTTTAAGTGTGTCCTTGTAGGGCCTCCCAATAAACGCCAGCTGGTTGATGAAAGATCTCTACATCGACGGACCAGATGATATAATCGGACCAAAAATGCTAATGAAGCGAGAACATGGCTTTGAGATCATCTCCAATGATCTTTACGAGTATGTCGTACACGCTTTATCGAGATCAGAACATGGTGTAAAGTCGATGGCAAAAATGTTTTGCAAATTTTCGAGGATTTGATTGTAAATCTAAGAAGTTGTCCGAAGAACCTGTTAACAGATGATGGGATCCAATTTTCAAAGAGCTGGTAACAGATAAATTGCGGAAGTCAAACCCAGTTTAGCACATCAATTGGAATTTGAGGACAATGATAAATAGCTTTCTGTGCCAAGATAAGCGAGATTGGGATCTTTATCACAGTTAATTTGCTTTTGCGTTTAATAGTATGGTGCTTTATACTACGAAAGCTTTTACCGCTTTCCTTAATTTTGGCCGTAATCTGCAACTTAGTATGATCTTTCACAAATTCCTTAAAAATCACGCACCTATCCATCTGTTTCAAAATAATGGCTAAACCGCGTTAACTGTTAGCCGTGCTATGCTATTTGGTGTAGTAATCACGAGACAGTCCGCATTTTAAAATTGTCTTTGCGATATGTGATACTAATAGCTACAACTGCACAAATTAAGAGTGCGGATGAATGGGACTTATGACTAACTACTTAGTTTGAAAATTTTATATAACCGCTTAAACATGGTTGTTCTTTTTTTTAAGCTGATTGAGTGTTGAATATGAGAGCTGGCCATGAGAGACTGGATTTGCGCAGTAAAAATAAGTTTAACACTAAACCTACCGACATTTCATGTATACCTAATCCTATCTCATAAGCGGTCTAATGACCGCTTCAAAAAAACATATCTTAATATAGAAAAAAATTTTAGCCAATTGGATAGTAAACAAAATATTTTTCTGGCGCTACAATAAAAACCCGCTCCCCGCTTTTCTATCTAGAAAGTTTTATTCACCTTTATGCATTTTCAGCACATTTTTCACAAATTACTGCATTTTGTATTGCACATTTTCCACATACGAATTTTTTACTTTTATACAAATTTTGTTAGTCTTATTGACTTCACAATATTTTATTCGACAAGATTTCCGTCTAGAAGAATCTGTAGCTATGTTTATTATCGTTTTTGATGAACATTCTTTGCTTAGCTGTCTCTCCTTCTAATATTCGGTTCCAAGCTCTTCTGCCAATTGAAATGAAAACTCTTGCCTCGATATTTCTTCACCCGTCGTTTCTTTATATAAAATCTAAACATTTATCTCGGCTAAATCTAAGATATTGAAAAATACCTGTAAAGGCCATCTTCGACATTTAGATTTAACACTATATTTTCTGGTTATTTGATCGGTTGCATCTACACCGAATTTTGTGCTATTGTAAAATTTAATTGTCTCTGGTATACGTGTGTCACTTTTTTCAGTTTCAACGGATGAATGCATTGAACTAAGTATCAATACTTTTTTATTGGGTTTAACTTTATAAATTAAAAGAATAAAATCATTCGATTTGTATAATATTGTTGAGAAGCGTGTCATACTATTCTTTGCCTGTCTCGCTAATTTTGGTAGCTCTCTTTTATTTCTACGGATAATTCCAACAAGTGCAGTTTTATTTGCTAGAAGTTTACTCGCCAATGACGCGCTTGTAAAAAAATTGTCAACTGTTATATTTTTGCCATGGCCCGTATATGGTTCTGCTCATTTCAAAGTTACGAACTCTCCAAGTGGGACCAATGATTCTTTCCCTTCATCTTTTCCCAAATATGAAAAGCCGTTTACTATATACTTACTACTTACATCGGAAGCTAACCAGAATTTTATGCCAAATTTGTCCGGTTTATTTGGCATATATTGAGTAAATCTACAACGTGCTTTTATAGGAAACAATTATTTATCTATAGCAATATATGCTCCTGGTTTATAACAGTTTTGACTGCTTTCGATAAATTTGTACCAAACTTCAAAGATCAAAGCGAACTTATCGTTTTGTAAGCGTTGGCTTCGTTGATTTTTGTTGTCAAACAGAATAAATGTCATGATTCCTGCGAAGTCATTTCGGCTCATAGTTGTCGAGAAAAATGACGGACCCCATTTCGTGTTCCATAAATATGATACATCCATATTTTTAGCCTCATATGCGCCGCGTGCATATAGAAGTCAAATAAATGCATATAATTTTGCAATAAATTCCATTCCGTTTACAACATTCAAAATGCCTCTAATTCCGTATATTTTCTTACATGTTCAATCATGTTATGATCAATAATCAAGAAAAATGCTGACTCAACTCTGCCCTTTATAATATTCTGTTTAGCGTATCATGTCGGTCCTGATATTTCCTTGAAAATATTATAATTCGGTGCTCTTCCGCGATTAGACCCTTCTTTTATTTTTTGCCAAACTGTTCCGTCCATAGTAGTTTCAATCTTTTCCTCATTTTCACTTTTGGAACTAACTATAAATCTCTTTCTTTTTTGTCCTCTTTGTATATTCAAAATATTCTCTTTGTCCGTATCGCTGTCAAATAAGTCACAATTATTTTCTGCTGTATCATTATCAATATCGGAAACTTCTTGGTCATCTTCCGAACAATCCCCGTCGATATTATTTATTTTGTCTAAAAAATTAATATTCCTCGAATGTCTTGACATTTTTGGGGATGAATATACAAATGATACAGTAAAAAGTAAAAACTAAAATATAAAAATATAAAATAAACGGGGCAAAAACATTGAGACCAAAAATAAAAAAAAAAATATAAATTATACTACAAAATATTGTTGGCTCTGTTGACTTTGTCGAAACTATCACTCATACCACGCAATAATTTCTGTTATACCCTTGAAATTTTGATGCTATCTGTTCAGATCGCAAGACCGTACTGTCGTACAAAGAACGCTATGCACTCGTTAAAAATGCGCGTTTGTTTACACTGTAGATCCACAATTACATTGTAGACTCGTGAAACAATTTTAGGAGTGCACTTTCCGAAAAATATAGTCGTAAATAACATGAATTTTTCAAATGGTCAAATGACCGTTCGTGGTAGACTAGACATGCTATAAATTTTTTTCGGAAAGTAAACAATAAAGAAAGTTGTGAATATTGAAACATGAGTTGTATGTATATTATAGGAAAAATGAATAAGCTACATGGTGATACAGTAATGTTGTATACGAGAAATTCTAAACAAAATTTCAAGAACGGTCATTTGACCGCGCATGGTAGGTTAAGTGTTAAATATTTTCTTTGTGATAATTTTATTTATTATTCAGCCTATAAGTCGATCCAGTTACACTGATAGCTACGATTTTCATTTATTTTATGGTTTGTTTTACTTGCCTTTATTCTATTTAGTTAGTTTTACTGTAGAGTTTTTTCTTCTCCTTTTCCTACTATCTGCTGTGTTACTTCCAGGAATAAATAATTATTTAGGTAACGTCTTTAATTATCTATGTGTGGAAATCGCTTGATATTCACGTAGACGTGTTGCTTGTTTCGAACCTACGATTTCTCATAATAGTCCGGGTGAAAAAAAAAAAAAAAAAAAAAAAAAAAAAAAAAAAAAAAAAAAAAAAAAGAATAAAAGTAAAAGCAGCTATTTACAACTACATTCTGAGAGTCAAGCAAAGGAAAAGCAGCAGTCTCACGGGTGAGGATTTTGTGTTGATAACGTAAGTCCAGCAAGAACAAAGCAGTGCCGTCATGGAGTGAAATAATCACTTATACACAATTAGACTCTGTGACAGGTGGCTTATAGAGGTTAAGCCATCTGCCATAGGCGATAGAGATAGAGTTTGCGGCGCGACGATACGCGGCGCCATCGATCAAGCGACCGATGGCCTGACGCGAGAAAGGGCGCAAGAATCCGCGGCGTACCGAAACGCGGCGCTATCGATTCTTGATCGATAGCGCTACGCGGGAAAACCGATAGGCGAGAGGGGAAAGAGGAGCCCTCCCCTCAAGCTTTCTTCTCCTTCCGCCGGTCCGACGCGCCGCACGTGCTCTGAGAAATTACGAGGGAGACGCGATTTTTTTGAGGATTTTCCGCAGAGTCTCTGCCGCAGCTATAGAGAGGACGATACCCGCGATTAAATATTATCAAAGTAAGTGGCCACTTAGGTAGTTTCTATTTAGTTCGCGAGTGATTATATTTAGTTTCCTGACGCGTGTGCGATCGCGTCAGGCACATATATAGATATAGGAGGTTTACGCGCGAGACCGCGTAACCCAAACTCGATTAGGCTGTGCGAGTGCGCGTGAGAGGATCGATTTCTTTCTCGCACTACCATAGAATAGGCGTACGAGTAAGAGAAAGCCACTCTTATTCGTACAACCTTCGAGCACGCAGTTAAGTGAGAGGAACGAGCTCTCTCGCTTAACCATAGACTGCAGCGTCGAGTGAGAGGGAGACGCTCTCACTCGAGCAGTCACAGACTACGGCGGTATAGAGGGAGAACTGCTCTCTATATCCGTCGTCTATAGACTACACGTGTCTGTGTAGCCGCGTGGAGTGAAGAGGGTGCGCATGCGCAGTGCGCACCTCGTGGATTAGTATTGCGCGTGAGGCAATACTAATTGCTCTTTACTCGCAAGGGACCTTTCCGCAGTAATTAGTGTATTTTTGTATTTTTATTTATTAAATAAGCAATTAGCACTAAGCCAGTGCCTTTCTTATTTTAATTTCCTACAGCTTTCCTATCCCGAATACCGCCGCCTCCGCGGGTGTGCCAATCTAGCATTGTCTAGCTGAGCTCGGTGGGAGTAACACCGGTAGCGGGGCCTTAGGCAAGGCTCCTCACACACCAGTAAGAGATAAAGCAGGACCAGAGGAAGGTCTTGCGTTGCTAACGGGCCGTAGTAAATTACACTCGTTACAACTCAAATAATATACTCGTATTTTTGTGTATAAATAAACGTACCTGTACAAATTGACGCTGCATCGCTGCCACGACCGCCTGTCATCTCCACAGCAAAAAATATCTTTAATATACGCACATATACGCGTTGCATATCATACTATAACTGTTTTTATCTATGCATCAAAAGGACATAATAAAAAACGATATTATATAAACTTCTTAAATACAGATAAAATTAAATAAAACATGATTTCCGCAAGAATCGGGTTCCAGCACTATAGCACGCTAAAAAACTAAAATTTGAATGTAATAATTAGCAAATTTGTTCAATAAAAAAATGTTAAATTCGCGAATCGTTTCAAATATTGGCATGATTCGAACAAGAATAATTGACTCTTTTTTCCCATAAGTTAACGAATGAATTGTGAAAGATCTAGTTGGACATTGTAAAAATTTTTTTTTTAATTTCGTTGATTATGAAGGTGTGAATAGGTTATTTTTATTTTACTTTATCGAAGTTCTTCCATCGCTAAGAAGTAATAAAATTGGATAGTTAAAATAAGAAAATCTTTCTTGGAAAGCTACGGTATTTTTCTCATAGTTATGCTGAATTGAGTAGAAATATAAGTTTTAAGAATTATAAAGAAATGCAATGGTCTAATCAAATGACATAAAATTTCATAAAACTTTAATTAGCAAATAATTTTAAACAAAAATAAAATTTGATAAAATTTATGTTTTATTGAAGATCGAGAAAATTCAGAAAGTAAGAATCTTCTGTAATGACTTGTTCAAATTTCTCATAGTCAAATATGATATTGTTGAAACTATATCAAGAGTCACTTGAATTTGCACACAATAAGGCATTAAAACGGAAAAAACAATATTAATTTTTCAGCAAAGCACTGATACACTGGATTAATTGACAAAACATAGGTATTTCAATTCTTTGCATAAGGAAAGAAGAAATTAAAAACAATATATGGGAAAAATTTAGAATATAATAAATTTATTAAAATATAATTTTAAACAGGTAATAATTTTCGTACAACTGTTTTATCTTTCAATGTCCTAAGATATGTCGTCCCTTTAAAATTCTCCTCATTATAATTTTGCGACCATTAATGTTCGCTAATCGCGTGAAATAACCTTGTTGAACAACTCGTTTTTTTTCATTTGGCCTTGGAAAATGATATCTTACTCTGGTACGAATATTGGTAGTATTCCATATTTTATGACTAAATCTGTAAATAAAAAGAAATTTCAAATAATTGTAATTAACTTAATTGACATTGACAAACATATTTATATTTAAAGTAATAAAAGTAGAATTTTTTATTTCAATAATAGGAATGAAAACTAATTTTTTTTTATAAAAATGAATATTGTAAACACGTTTAGTAGTATGTCATTAACAGGGACGTACGACTCTGTCCAAAAAAATAAAGTGAAAATATATTGTAAATATTTTGAAAAATCTTTATCTATTTATCTAAATCAATGCCGTTAACCTTAGACGGCCGGAATGACACATATATGCGTCAGAAAATAAACTATTGTAAAACACATTTTTTGAAACAAATAATTATCAAAAAATTAATAATTAAACGTTAGTAAAAATAATTAATAATAGTTAGTAAAAATAATTAATAATAGTTAGTAAAAATAATTAATAATAGTTAGTAAAAATAATTAATAATAGTAAGTAAAAATAATTCATAATGATTATTATTAATTATTACATATATATACACATAATTTGTAACAAGGTGGTTTCACGCTCACAGCGCAAAAGAAATAATAATTGCTCGGTCGAGGAATTGACGTCTCGACCGGGTGTACTCACGCGAGGAGACCACTTTTCCCTTGGTGCGTACGTTAGCCGCAGGTACAATGCAAATTTTTTTGATTTTTGAATTTTTTAAAAAATTTTAAAATGTCAAAAAAAAAATTTCAATAATTCTGTCACATTTCTTGATTGATTCTTAGTATTTTTTATTCTTACAATTCTTTTTCAAAAGTTAAGTGTTTACCACTAAAGGAAGCCTAAAGTTTTACATAAAAAAATTTGGTATTGGACGCCTTTTTGAATTTTATGAGTCGAAAATTAATATCGTCGCAAGTGATATTTTAAGCTCAGATATCGGGTAGACGATCTATGCCAGCCTAAAGTTGATTGCATAATAGAAAGTCTATGATATTGAGATTTAAAAAATAAATTTAAGCTCGAGAAAACATGTCTTTTCAAATTAAAACTCAATTTTTGAATGGTAAATGAGTTTTTACGAATATTTTCCTGTCACCATCGGGAAGAGCGACCTTTAATCTATAAAATACGTGATACCGCGATTTCTTCTTAAAAGCCTATATAAAGTTGTAGCGGGCGAAATAAAGTAATATTCTAGATTCTTTTCGACATAACAGTAAACATTTATTCAAAAAGTATAAACTCAATCAATTAGTATATACTTTTATTTACTTTTACAATTTTTTTCATTAAAAAATATTAAAAAATGGCGGAGCTCCAACTCTTTTTCAGAAGCACCTTTTTTTTAGCATCAGTTGCGGTGGACATGATATCTTGAGAATGGCTTATCTGAAATTAGAAATCCAAAAAGATTTTGTTAGTATATTGCAATAGCTAGGGCCTGAACAAGGGACTTAAATATTGATTCTAAAAAAAATGACAATTTTCACAAAAAATTCACTTTTTAATGTGCTAAATTTATGGTTTTTAAAAAAAAAATTTTTTTTTAACAAAATAGAAAATTCTTTGTTCTGGCACTATATATTGATATCATAAATAATTAGTATAAATTTTGTGTGAATCAGATTATTAGTTTTTTAGTAATCGTGACCATCGCAGAGGCATTTTTGAAAAAAAAAACGATTCCGAGATGATCACGTTTAAAGATTTAAGTATGTTTTTTTTATACTCGGTGTTCCGAGTTTAAAAAGGTTTTAAGAAAAAAGTCATCGAATAAAAATTGTTAGATTTTGAAGAGGATGTCTAACTGTGACCTTGACAATGACCTTAAATATGGCATTCAAGGTCATTTTGTGGGCAAGTTGGTTTTTCTAAATATACTCATACTTTTGACCCTGGAAAATGAAAAAGCAGAAGATTTCACATTCTTATATGACCTTAAATACAATTTCCAAGGTAATTGAAGTCAAGTTAAACATTTTAGATGGAAAATCTTACTATTAACCCCATAAAACGAGAAAACAGGAAATTTTATCAAGCAGAGAGTCGGTCAAATTTTATCAAGCATCCGGCCAGTAAAGCCAAAATTGGACAGAGACCCAGCCAGTTAGGGCAAGACCAAGCAAAAACCCCGCCAGTTCAGGTAAGATAATCCATCGATGTAAGCTGTATTTTCAGCTGAGACGGGATGAAAAAAGCTATTTAAGGTAAAAGATGTTCAAAAGTTGCGCCACCTTCTCGAATATACAAGTTGACTTATTTTCAGAAATGCGATATAGTTTTTAATAACACGTTTCGTGGTATAGTGTTACATGCATTCCGAATCCTCACCTTCATATCTTCTCTTGTCGTTGGTTTGGTTCTATAGACCTCATTTTTCAGAAAGCCCCATAAATAAAATTCAAGCGATGTACGGTCTGGTGACCTAAATGGAAATTCTAAGAAATCTCATCTACCTATCCATCGATTGCTAAATCTTTCATTTAAATAATTTCTTGCAATGATTATCCGATGTGAAGAAGTACCGTCTTGTTGTAGCCGTAATATATTTCTCGTATTGAGGTCAACTTCTTTAAGCAGAACTGGGAGTTCATTTCTTATTAACTGCAAATAATTGTCCGTCAACGTTACCTTTAAAAAAGTAAGGGCCAATCAAATATCCATTAACGATTCCGCACCATACATTTAAACTCCAGCGATGTTGATGGTCAACCACTCGCATCCAGTGTGGGTTAACTGGAAACCAAAAGTAACAATTATGGCGCCATTCAAGACGCCAGTAGTTTAAAATGTAGCCTCATCGCTGAACATAACATATTTGAAAAAAATTATCATTATTATAGACTTGCTACGTTACCCACTGATAAAAAATAAGTCGTCTTTAATACTTTATAACCGATAAAGCTTGATTCAAAGATACGTGATACGGATGGTACTTTACATTTTTTAGATATCTGCTGGCTGTTGATTTTGTTACACCAAGCTCTCGTTCAATTTGACGTAAGCTTATCTGAGGATGCAGGTACACCATAGCTAGTGTCGCAATCATTTGAGGATTATTAGCATAATCTTTTAGCATGGACCTCCTTTTACGAGAAAACTTACCATGTCGGCCACGTAAATCAATATTACGAATGACAGTGTCATTGGGATGATGTCTTTTGGAGAATCTAGCAGCATACAAATTTGTAGCTTCAACGTAGTTTCGTTGACATTTTCCTAACACAAGGGGAATATCGACAATTTCATTAGCTGTGTAGTCAGGCATAATGAGAAAATGTCAAAATAAAAAATAAATAATAAATTAGAAAAACCAATTTAATTTTAAAAAAGAAGCAAATAAATTATTTCTTCAATGAAATAACGAATTCTTTTAAGAATAAGAGAGTTTGTAGAAACTCAATTTCTGAAAATGATGCTTCAGTTTCGCATTCAAATAAATTTACAATGAATGAGACAGTTGATTTAAATCAGTACTAGCTTCAGAAACCACCATATAACCACAATTATTCAGAAACCACTATATGGCAACCAAATTCACAATTAAGAAAGTAACCAAAAAAAAATTCATTTGTGTTTCCAGAATGATTGTAAAAAACTATGTAATTCATTGAAGGTGATTGCCGACTATCAGAATGTTAAATCAAGGCAAAAATTATCTTGATTATAAAAGAATAAAATAATTTGTTAATAATTTTTAATTATTTTAACTTTCTACAAATGAAACTGTTTGAGCATAAAAAAAAAAAACGAAATACAGCAAAAATTATTGTATGGTGTTTTATCTTCTTATTTCAAAAAAATCGTTTTATTGTACATATTGTCATCATATTTTAGCCCTTTTAGCCCTGACTTTTTTTAGAATAACGCAATTTTGGTCACATTCTGTATTGAAGGGTTTACGGGGTCGCTTATTACGAATCCGATGTCAGATTTTCAAAATTCAATACGGCGAATCAAATGTGGCGGACGACTTATTTAAAAATTGATCCAATTGGCCTAAAATTTTTTTTTGTTTTTTTTTTTTGTTTATTTTGTTTCCTGCTTTTTTTTGTAATAATACTAACTACTTAAAATGGAATAGCTTGAAACAAGGATCAAGACAAAGCGGAACATTGCATGTTGCACAGGTTATTCTAGTTTTAGAAATTTTACCTTTTACACTGCAAAATTTACATCATTAGCTGCTAGGATTTTTCATTCGCATATGCTTATTGTCACTTGTCCTTTTTTCATCTTGAACTTCCAATTTTTTACCGATGGATACAAGAGGACGTCCAATCTTCTTCCGTGAACAAAAATTGCCAATTAACTGTTTTGCCAGTTCTAGTCGAAATTGAAGCTGATTAGAGAGTCGTTTTTTGTGTGGATTTTGCATAGAATATACGCATTTACAATTGCTAAGTCAATTATATCGTACAATATTCTGTGCCGCCACTTTCTGGATCTTTTGCTTACAGAATAACATTCTTTCAACTGTTCAAATCGATCTACACCTCCCATATACTTATTATAATCAGCAATTGCTTCAGGACAAGAAACATTACTTTAAGAACCATCTTTATTTTTCCTTTTTACTTCTGTGACTTCTTCAGGATCATGTGCGCTGCTCAAAAGTGTTACAGGCTCAGAATCCATCCACTTTATCGCCGCAACATAACCCTAGGTTGGGTACACGTGTTCTCCCTTATTCATTTTTTTCTTATCCTTCATATCAGGTAAGCCTATGCGATTCTTCCTGACTGTGCCAACAGCAGAAATTTGCTTGAATCTCAATTCTTTCGCTAGTTTCACGGAAATAAAATAATTATCAAAGGCTACTAAAACACCTGAGTCTCGCAATTCTTTAGTCAAATGAAGGACAATACGTTCTCCCAATGCAGTATTTAAAAAATGTGTATAAATAAAATTTCAAGATGTTTCTAGTTTTGGAATCAGTTATACACTAAACTTTGTAACCTCTTTTGATCGGTTTCATTAGCATGCATTGCTTTAGAGATGAACGTCCCTTAAATGGTATCATAGACTCATCAATTGACAAAGTCTGAGAATGACGATAAAACTTATTTAAATTTTGATTAATTTCTTTAATAAGAGGTCTAACTTTATGAAGTTTGTCATACTCAGGATGTCCTTTGGGAAATGGGCTATCATTGGAATTCAGGTGAACTTTCGACGTAATCTCCATGAAGCGATCACGAGTCATGATTTCCAATACTCCAGATACGTTTAAAAATGGATCCGTACTCCAATAATATTTTACTGCTGGCAGTCGATGAATGCCCATGATGATGTTCATCCCAATCCATGCTTGTAATTCATCAGCACAAATGTCTTTCCACCCAACGTTTTCTCCTGATGACCCTTTAGCGTACGAATTGGTTTCAAGAACAATAAAGTCCATTATTTTTTGCATAAATAAAAAGAAAAAATATCTTCTTCAGGACTGTTATTTGCAAAATTTATTTGGACATCTGAATCCTTTTCGAAAGTTTTATTCGAATTTTTAAAATAATCTTTTTGTTGGAACTATTGATCACTTCCACCCTCGATATTTTCATCACCGTCAGAATCATCAAAATTATCAGAATCAGATTGTGATTTATTAATATTATTGACTCTATCATCTTCCTTATCTGATGTTTTATAATCACCATCCAATTCGAAATTTTCTGGATTATCGGGAAAGGAATCGGCTTCCTCAGAATGTTTTTCCTTACGTGAAAAATAAGAATTTGGTTTTTGGTTCATAATTATTATAATAATTATAATAATTAATATATTATATATTATTAATATATTATAATTAATTATAATAATTCATAATTATTATAATAATTATAATAATTATGACAAAAGAGCAATGACAGATGTGTAACAAGGAAATCTCAAGTTGAATGCCCCATAAAACGGGTCGCTATTATAAAAAATCAAAATATGTGAATGCCTAAAGTAAAATCCAGTTCCGAAACAAATTAAAACTGCTATACCTAATAAAGAACCAATGTCTAACGCAATATTAGGCTCAGGAGTAAACGACTATTTCGGACAGTCGTATAACAAAATAAATGCGTAACTAAAACATGAGTTCAGAAATAAATGACTATCGTGTCTTGAAAATCGAAAAAATGCCTTATACAAAATGTAGTTCGAAAAAAAACTTACGTTATTACTGACAATTGAAAAAGACGAATGCCTAACCCAATATCAGACAAGGGAGTGAAAGACTCCCGCTATTATTAATTATCGAAATAATACCAATGCACAGATGAAAAAAAAGGTGCAGAAAGTCAACTTTCGAATTTTTCGCCCACCATCCTAAATAAGCTATTTTGTATTTCAAAAAGTTAACACTAGATATGTGAACAGTGACCCCGTAAAAGTTTGAGTGGTACTTCTCTGAAGCGCAAGTAAACTTATTAAATTTTTGTCCACAATATGTGATCTGTCGTTTTTAATTTCAAAAAACTAACATCGGATTCGTAATTAGCGACACCGAAAACCTCCAAGTAACAAGTTTCAAGCCAAATAAATGAATTTTTAAAAAATCGTCCACCATATTGAACCAACCATTTTTAATTTTGAAAATCTGAGATTAGATTCGTAATCATTGACCTCAAAAACTCCTGAGTAACAAGTTTCGGGCTAATTGGATCAATTTTAAAAAAAGTCGTCCGCCATATTAGATTTGCCATTTTAAATTTTTAAAATTATGGAAATCTAACATTGAATTCGTAATCAGCGATCCCAAAAAACCCCGAGTGTTCATTTTTATGAGCCTAGCTCCACGTGATTCAATAATTTGCAATTTTTTTAAATTCTTGCCAAAAACATTCATTTGTTTATATTGTTATAACTACAAAATTGTTATTAATTTTTTGCACTATAAATTTATTTTGCAAAGTAAAATAAATTCATAGACCGTTAGAGTTTGGAAATCAAAAAAATATTGATTTTTGACAAAGATATGAACGTTTGAACGCAAAAGTGGTTTCGATCGAAACCACTGGGGCTGGAAAATTAATATTTTCAAAATCATAGTCAGGCTGTTCGCAAAATTTAAATTATTAGGAGATTTGCTGTAGTGAAATATTATCGCAGATCTTTCTGTAAAAATCATTTTATATATGTTTGTAACAGTATATATTTTTAAAAGCAAAGACAGTTGCATTATTCGAAATAAAGTAAAAGCAAAATTAAATTAAGTTTGAAGATAGCACACTTTAGGCGTCCATTGTTTTAAGAAAGGGGGGGGGAGGTTTTAAAATTTTTTTTTTTTTTTTTTTTTTTTTTTTTTCTGAATGCACAAAATGTCGAGAGTATTGTGTCGAAATTCCAAGTAAATCAGAGCAAAAATAATGGAGATACAGCGTTTCAAGCGACCGGCCCTCATGCTCGATTTGTAAGTATAAGAAAACTTAAAATTGATTTTCCCGAAAACGTCATTTTCGAAGTTCGTGAACATTATAACTCAAAATCTACTTGACTGATTCTTTTCAAATTTTAAAGACTATTTCTACACATAAATCAACAGGTAATCAGGGAGTTTTTTTTCTTTTACCATTTTCTTCCACTTTATAATAACAAATTAACCGGAATTTTTTCAGCTAACATCGCGTTTTTCACTTTCAAATGCTGCCAAAAAAAAAGAAAATCGAAAAAAAAACTCAGACTATCTAAAGAAACTTATCAGCTTTTAAACGCATTTCGATTTTTTTGTTTCAGATGATCCGGTAAAGAGTTATAAAGTTCACCGCATAACAACTTTTTGTCGAAGCGTCTCCAGAGATTCGCTGTCACGGACATATTTATTTATATTTTTATAACGTGTATATGAAATAAATAAACCAACATTATTCATATTTCCAGAAGAAATAATGAAAATAAGCCTTCTTTTTGCACTTAAAACCTTACCCCGTCCTTAAAATAAAAGGCTTGTAATTGTCAGTAACACTATCAATTTTTATAATATATAAAGTTATAAATTCGTTACTCATTAGTGTGCAGGTTCAAGATAATCAAAATAAAAAAAAAAAAAAAACAGCTTTACTCAGAAGTTTTGTTGAAAAAAAATACGTAACTTTTAAAAATTTACTTTAAAATTATTTACTTTAAAGTTATTTAGAGATTTAAAACCTAATTCAATAGAGGACACACATACAGAAACACACACACACAAACATATACACACAAGCACACACACATACAGACACACACACATACAGACACACACACACACACACAAGCACACACACAACTACGCGCACACGCGCACACACACTCACGCTCCCACACACACGCACACGCTCACGCATGCACGCACGCACGCACGCACGCACGCACGCACGCATGCACACACACACACACACACACACACACACACAAACACGCGCGCGCGCATACACACGTAGACACAGACACACATACGCGCACATACGCACACACACACGCACGCACACATGCACGCACACACGCGCATACACACTCACACACACGCAAACACGCACGCACACACACACACACACACAAACACACACACACACACGCGCGCATACACACCTAGACACAGACACACAAACGTGCACATACGCGCACACACACGCACGAACACACGCACACACGCACGCGCATACACACTCAAACACACGCAGACACACAAGGAGACACACACACACACGCACACAGAAGCTGACAGACACACACACGCGCAGACACACATACACGCCGACACACACACATGCTGACAGACACACACACGCGCAGACACACATACACGCCGACACACACACATGCTGACAGACACACACACGCGCAGACACACATACACGCCGACATACACACACACATACACACACAGACACGCATACACACACACGCATACAAGGACACTCACACTCACACAAGCACACGCATACACACGCAAACGCACGAATTTGCACACACGCGCGCGCACATGCACGCACTCGCACACATGCACACACACACGCACAGACGCAAGCGCATTCACACTTACAGACACGCAGACACACATACACACACGCACCCACACACACGCGCAGACACACACACACGCACAAGCTTACACACGCAGACACACACACATATGTGCACATACGCACACACGCACGCATTAGCACACACGAACGCCCATACACACTTATACACATGCAAACACGCGGACACACAAGGAGACACACACACGCGCACACCCGCAGACACAAATATACGCTGATACACACACACGCACACGCACGCACTCGCACACATGCATGCACACACGCACGCACTCGCACACACGCACGTGCATTCACTTACACACACGCAGACACACGAAGACACACACACACACGCACACGCGTACAAACGCAAACGCACGCATTTGCACACACGCACGCACACACGCACGCGCATACGCACTTGCACACAGGCAGACACGTAGACACACACACTCGCACACAGGCAGACACGCAGACACACACTTGCATAAACACGCACACGCACACACACGCAGACAGACGCAGACAGACGCAGACACACACACACACACACACACGCATACAAGGACACACACACACACACACGCGCACGCACACGCATACACACGCAAACGCGCATGCACATCCGCACACATGCACGCACATACGCACGCGGGCACACACACAGGCACAAACACACACACAGACACACACACACCTACGCGCACACGCACACACACGCAGACACACGCAGACACACGCAGACACACGCACACACACACGCACACGCATACACACGCAAACGCGCATGCACATCCGCACACATGCACGCACATACGCACGCGGGCACACACACAGGCACAAACACAAACACAGACACACACACACACCTACGCGCACACGCGCACACGTGCACACACGCACACACTTACACACACAAATACACACACACTCGCACACTCACAAACACATACTTACAGCCACACGCACACACACACTCTCACACACACTCACATGCACACGGACAAACACGCAGGCACGCACACACACGCAGACATGCACACATGCATATACACACATGCACGCACACACACTTACACACTTCCTCACGCACACTCACGCGAACACACTTACATACTCACACACTCACACACACGCACACGCACATACACGCACACGCACACAGACCTACACACACACACACACATACTTATCAACACACATATAGAAACTTTCACGCAAGTGCGAGCACACTCACGCAGACGCACACATACACGCACACACACAGTCGCACACAAGCACACACACACACACACACGCACACATACACGCACACACACAGTCTCACCCAAGCACACACACACACGCACGCACACATGCACGCACACACACACGCAGACACGCATACGCACGCACGCAAGCACATACGCACGCACACGCACGCAGACACGCATACATGGACACACACACACACACACACACACACACACACACACACACACACACACACACACACACACACACACACTCACACACTCCCTCACGCACACTTACCCACCAGCGCACTCGCACGCGTATACACACACATTCACTTACACACTCACGCGCACACACTTACACACTGACCAACACACATACACACACACATGCACAAACACGCACGCGCGCGCGCACGCACATATACCCACATACACACACGCACATACGGACACACGCAGACACGCAATCGCACCCACACACGAGCACGCACGCTCGTGCACACACGTACGCTTACTCACACATTTACACGCACACACTCTTATACATACACTAACACCAACACACAAAAACGTACACACACACACACGCACACACGCGCGCACGCACGCACGCACGCAGTCGCACGCGCATACTCTCACACACACATACACACACACACATTTACGCGCACACGCGAATGAATTTTTATTTTATGATCGAAAACGTTTTTGATTAAAATAATTTCACCTAATGTATGAAAATATTTTTCGGGTGGTTATTTTGGGAATCGCCATTTACGTTCTATCTTAAACATTGTTGTTCTCTTGCTGTTTAAATATTATTTAGCATATCGTTATATTAACACAATTGAACAGCTCGTTTATTGACATTTTTCTAGCGATCTATTTATTATTTTATTGCGCTACCGGTCCGGTGTATCGGTAAGCTAAGGTTACCATTACGTTACGCGATAATGATTGCAATAAAATAATTTATAGAATATTAGTTATTTTTCGTAGAATCTTGTAGTGTATTGCAAAAGGAAAGTTTGATTAGGATAGTATACATTTTAAATGGTAAATCTATGTGTAGAAAAGAGTATTTATACGACATTTTTATTGTTCCCTGTGGAAAAAAACCCAGAAGACATGGAAAATAAACGTATTCTTACAGTCAGATATTTTTCCACACACCTTTAGAGAGTTGTGTTGCTCAACTCGCCTCGGCGCACACATTTAAACAAATAAAATGTCTAAGGTTGCATTTTAGTCGGGAGGCGCGGGGGAGGCTCGGGAGTCCACCGAGGCTCGCGCTGATGCCAAATAAGCAAAAATTCCCACGATGCCTCCACCTCAAGGTCTTTAAATATGAGTACCAACGGGCCGCGAGAGAGTAGACCGTTGGAAAAGAGCAGTAATCTAAGCTCACTCGTATCGTCGTTTTAATTTTTTGAGTCTTAATATATACATTGAACAATATTCCATTTTAATAATTTTGTCTAAGTTCCATCTCGGTTTCAGCCGCGTGTTGCGT